>JAQIHN010000105.1:0-82500 GCA_027917425.1 Gastrophryne carolinensis
AGACAGGTAAGTTGGCACGCTTCTTCACTTGAACGCATCGGCTAATATAAAAAGAGCAGTCATCATGGCACATCTGAGTGTGTAGCAAACACAGCATAACATAGGTACAAAGACAAAGAGGCCGATTCATTAATAGCGCCAGGTAGCGACAGATGAGCGACTGTAGCGGCATTTTCAGAGCGCCCGCTAGTAGTCGCTGTGCTTGGCCGTTGTTCGGTTGTTGATAGCGACTGAGTCGGTGTGCAGTAATGCTGAATACGGGGTGACGAGTCGCTATTTGACAGGTTCCGCGCTGTATGGGTGCGCATGATAGCGACTGGTCAGAGCGACCGGCTCCCACCATATTCATCAAAAAATCATGCTCAAAAAATTCTTGCGCTGTGAAATGCTTGTTTAAACCCCAGAGCGCTGGCGGCGATGTGTTAAAAGTAGTTTTTTAACCCCCAAACAACCATATTTTTGGAAACCAAAAAAAAAAAATTTTTTAAGAATTTAGTAATATGAATACATTAATATCAGACCTGTAATATCAATTCTGCACAATTTTTTTTTTTTTTTTTTAACCTTAAAAAAATTATCTAACATGGCAGAAGTGGTCACAGAATTTTTCACATTTAAAAAAAAAACAAAAACATTATTATGAATTAATTAGGAATATTTAAAGATTGTTCCATTGAAATGCATTGGAGAGCGCCAGGTAGCGAGAGGTCATACCTGTCGCTGTTCAAGGTCACTCGCTGGCGCTGTGGGCTGAGGCTGGAATAATGATGAATGAGTCGCTATATGGCGCTATCTCAGTCGCTAAGCAGGATTGGCTTGATAAATGTGTGATTGTGGTGGGGAGCCGGCGTTCTCGTGGCGGGGCCCGTCATTACCGGCCGCTCACCTGTCGCTACCTGTCGCTATTCCTTCATAAATAAGGGCCAAAGAGAAAGTGTTACCCGAAGTGCAATAATGGTAAAGGTGGGGCGTCCCTCCCACGTTTCGGCACACACAACGCCTTTCTCAAGGATACGTTATGCTATGATGTGCCATGATGGCTGCTCTTGTATTAGCCGATGCATTGTTACCATATATACATGGCCAGGAGCCCACTCTGTGATTGGAATAAGCAAACCATGTGACCGCTTGATTTTTACCTGCTGCTGTTCTGCCTTTTTCAGCCAGTTTGTATCATTTTCCTCATATTTTGACAAACACACAGTAGTACACCGTACACCAGACACTACCCAGAATCGGCACCAATCACCCCACAGTAATCACTCGTTAATCACATAAATATCCAAAAAGCGATCTTTAATTCATTAAAAAATAAACACATCAAAATAACACAAACAACATACAATTAAAAAGACACAGCAGGGGCATCCCAATTTATACCTAAATCCCCAAATTCATCACATATCCAAAAATTCATCAATATTGTAATAACAGTGCTTATTGCCAAAGTGCTATTGTGCTAACTAAAGTGCTAATAGTGCCACATACAGTACAATGAAGGAAGAAATAACAGTGAACAAAGGGCAACTACAGGGAATAAGATCACCTAAGTGCTAAATACAATCTCCCTGCCGGGCCCCACTGGTATCTCCATCCACGCGTTCCGTGGAAAAACGCCACTTCCTCAAGGTGCCAGTGCCCATGCCATCCCCCCTGCCTACCTTTATATGATGTAAACAGGGAAGGGGACGTCCCAACGCTCCCACGTGAAGCCGCTCAGTAAAATCAGGCGGGGGGCAGCACGACACACAATACCAGTGTGTGTATTTGGATACCAAATCATTTGCTATACATATAAACAATACTTGATCCTAATTTGCATATAACAAGATCATAATAAAAACATCACCCAAAAGAACGGGGGGGTCCCACGCACCCACCCAACCCTGCCACAGAAGCACCACTGAACAATAATAGCTATGCAAAGTAAACCAAATGTATTATTACATATGATTATGTTGTACACTCAATACTACATGACAATATTAAAAAACATTGATTTTAAAAAACACATAAAACAACTAATACCGAGGAGGGGGCACAGCAGAAGGAGGAGGGGGGGAGGGCCTGTATGGCCCAGTAACAACGCTGCTATAACTACCTATCAAATGTCAAAACTAAAGCCTAACTAAACTAATAAAACAATGTGCATAGTAAAACTTCATAGAAATGTGCCATAAGTGCTTTACCTAACCTAATATACTATGTGGTATCCTAATATATGTATATATATGATCCTATCAGAAACACACTATAAACACACTGCCTCTCTAAAGCTGTTATGAGGTGGACAAGTGCCAAATACAGAAAACTATGAAAAAACAGCACTGAATAAAGCAGACTCAATAGACAACCCCCCTCCTTACCTGGTTGGGGGCGGGTGTTGTGGTGAGCGTGGGGGGGGGGGTGTTCACCATTGTGGCACCCTGTGGTGAGTTAGATGTTTGTACCCCGTTTTTATATATACGGGGCTGCACATGCACAATTTGTGCTTTTCATCAAGTGTTGTCATTTTTAGTATCACTTTATTTATTTAGTGTCACTGAGATTTTGTTTCTTAGTCTATTTTAGTTGCACCAGTCACTTTATTTGGATGTAGCTGTGAAGTTCGGCCCAGGCGAGGGAAAAAGAATATGGAGGATCATATCATGCAGGAAATATTGGGATGAAGAAAAGAATGGAGCCACTGATGCTAAAAAAAAGGTGCACATCATCAATTGAGCGGAAGAAAGAAGCTACAAGCTGAATGCCCACTGTACAAGATAGATGCTCAAATATATAATGGCTTCGTTATGCTGTAACCTGTCCTGCGTTTTTTTGACCTTTCCGTTTTTCCATCTTGCCTACATCTCCGCCCCCCCCCCCAGTTGCTTCTAGTGTGATTTGGAGTTTCACTGCCTTCTGTGTACTGACCATTAGATGGCAGTATGAGTACCCCCCCCCCCCCCCGCCCCCTTATGTCTTTACCTTTTTGATGAAGCCCAGGCTGGGTTCATCATGGAATAGTAAGAAAAGTGTGTATATAGCATTTGGAGAATATACTGTTAAGTCCCGCCTTACTGTGAGTCATTAGTGGAGGGATGAATAAGCATAAGTCCGACTATAGGCCTTATTTATCAAGGGATAGCGCCAGGTAGTGTCTCACTAGCGCCAGGTAGCGCCAGCTATCGGCGGCTACCGACTCCAGAATGCCAGGCTGCGAACACAATCACGCATTTATCACGCTAAATGAGGCTAGCGCCGGCGAGAGCGTCAGCTAGCGCGGGATTCATCATGTTGCAGACTTCAGCGAACAGCGCCGCTGCTAATCCCATCACAGCGCCAGGTATGACCTCTCGCTACCTGGCGCTCTCCAATGCATTTCAATGGAGCAATCTTTAAATATTCATAATTAATTGATATTAATGTTTTTTTTTTTTTTTTTAAATGTCAAAAATTCTGTGACCACTTCTGCAATGTTAGATATTTTTTTTAAGGTAAAAAAAAAAAAAAAAAAATTGTGCAGAATTGATATTACAGGTCTGATATTAATGTATTCATATTACCAAATGTTTAGAAAAACTTGTTTATTATTTTTTTCCAAAAATATGGTTGTTTGGGGGTTAAAAAACTACTTTTAACCCATCGCCGCCAGCGCTCTGGGGTTTAAACAAGCATTTCACAGCGCGAGAATTTTTGGAGCGTGATTTGTTAATGAATATGCTGGGAGCCGTTCGCTATGGCCATTCATTGTCATGCGCTCCCATACAGCGCGGAACCTGTCAAACAGCGACTCCTAACCCCGTATTCAACATTACCGCACACCGACTGAGTCGATGTCAACAGCCGAACAACGGCCAAGCACAGCGAATACTAGCGGGCGCTGTGAAAATCACGCTACTGGCGCTCATCTGTCGCTACCTGGCGCTATTAATAAATCGTCCTCCCCGTTTTCTTGGCCCATTAAGCTGTAGCTGTGCTGCTCTTTGTGATTTGGTTTCCAGGCGGCAGTGCCAGTATCCCCCCCTCACTCTCTGTGTTGTACCCTATGCGTGTTCATCATAGAATAGCAAGAAATGCCCGCACTTGGTAGTGAGAAGGGAATTACCTTCTATTTATAGTGATTTATAGAGGCAACATCCAGGTGGGGCAGCTCTGCTAGATCCAAGTTCCAATTCTTATTATGTATAACACTGTGTTTTAGTGTTGGTTTACCATTAGGTACTGTGGCAGTAGGAATAAGTATAAGGGCATCTATGTAGAAATCATTTAATACACAGTATATCATTATATAATTAATTATGTCTTTGTCTATGTTTGTATAGTTCGTGGGTTACATGTTTGTCCTTTTTGTCATCTGGTGGCTCCTTTTTACTCACCTAGCCTGGTCCCGCCGTCTTTTTGACAGGCGCAGTCGCGCCGCTAGCTCAGTGCGCTGTGCGCATGTCCGGTTTACAGGCTGCAGTGTGTGGGATGGGGGCACTTCCGCCCCGGCCTCGCTGCCCTTCTATTGCTTCACTTCCGCCTGCGCACTTCCGGCCGGAGTGCGCTGACGGCTTTGATGGCTTACACCTGCCGGTCTCTGCGGGGGAGCGCGGGCGCGGTGAGTTTAAATAGGGGTGCCAGGTGCAGGGACTCCTCACACACCTTGAAAAAGTGACGCTGTGACGTCACGAAACGCGTTGGTGGTGAGGAGTGAGGGCAGGTAAGGAGGGGGGTTTGTCTATTGAGTCTGCTTTATTCATTGCTGTTTTTTCATATTTTTCTGTATTTGGCACTTGTCCACCTGGTGAGTCCTCATAACAGCTTTAGAGAGGCAGTGTGTTTATAGTGTGTTGTTGTTCTAAGGGCCTTATTTATCAAGGGATAGCGCCAGGTAGTGTCTCACTAGCGCCAGGTATCGCCAGCTATCGGCGGCTACCGACTCCAGAACGCCAGGCGGCGGACACAATCACGCATTTATCACGCTAAATGAGGCTAGCGCCGGCGAGAGCGTCAGCTAGCGCGGGATTCATCATGTAGCGGACTGCAACGAAAAGCGCCGCTGCTAATCCCATCACAGCGCCAGGTATGACCTCTCGCTACCTGGCGCTCTCCAATGCATTTCAATGGAGCAATCTTTAAATATTCATAATTAATTGACATTAATGTTTTTTTTTTTTTTTTAAATGTCAAAAATTCTGTAACCACTTCTGCAATGTTAGATATTTTTTTTAAGGTAAAAAAAAAAATAAAAATAAATTGTGCAGAATTGATATTACAGGTCTGATATTAATGTATTCATATTACAAAATGTTTAGAAAAACTTGTTTAATTTTTTAATCAAAAAATATGGTTGTTTGGGGGTTAAAAACGACTTTTAACCCATCGCCGCCAGCGCTCTGGGGTTTAAACATGCGTTTTACAGCGCGAGAATTTTTTGAGCGTGATTTGTTAATGAATATGCTGGGAGCCGTTCGCTATGACCATTCGCTGTCAGGCGCTCCCATACAGCGCGGAACCTGTCAAACAGCGACTCCTAACCCCGTATTCCACATTACCGCACACCGACTGAGTCGCTGTCAACAACCGAACAACGGCCAAGCACAGCGAATACTAGCGGGCGCTGTGAAAATCACGCTACTGGCGCTCATCTGTCGCTACCTGGCGCTACCCGTTTCTGATAGGATCATATATATACATATATTAGGATACCACATAGTATATTAGGTTAGGTAAAGCACTTATGGCGCATATCTATGAAGTTTTACTATGCACATTGTTTTATTAGTTTAGTTAGGCTTTAGTTTTGACATTTGATAGGTAGTTATAGCAGCGTTGTTACTGGGCCATACAGGCCCTCCCCCCCTCCTCCTTCTGCTGTGCCCCCTCCTTGGTATTAGTTGTTTTATGTGTTTTTTAAAATCAATGTTTTTTAATATTGTCATGTAGTATTGAGTGTACAACATAATCATATGTAATAATACATTTGGTTTACTTTGCATAGCTATTATTGTTCAGTGGTGCTTCTGTGGCAGGGTTGGGTGGGTGCGTGGGACCCCCCGTTCTTTTGGGTGTATGTAGTAACAGTTGTTCTGTTCACCCTGCACTGGTTAGCACACCATCATATACTTGTTGGTGCGGTCTTCTTCTCCTTTTTGTATCATAGTAAATCACATATCAACATAAAAATAGCTATGGCTCTAGTACAAAAATGTGTACAAAATAATAAATAAAGAAATAAATAAAGCAATAACAGAGGAGGGGCAATCATAAAGAAGGTAATAACTAGGGATGAGCGAATCGATCCGGACGAAAATTCCGGACGATTCTGAACGAATCTGAATTTCGAAATTTTCCGTTAAACTCCATTTATTTCAATTACAGGCATTCTAAAATGGTGGATGAACATGTCCAGACATATCCCCTGGGGCAAGGTATCATGGGAAGGTCACATGCAGCCTATCAGCAGCCAGGAAGCCCGGTGACGTCACCGTGCTATATAACGCGGCGGCCATCTTGCTTGTGCGCATTTCAGCCTTGCATTGCGGCCAGAGCACAGCTCGTTAGAGACAGGGACAGAGAGTTAGAGATAGGTAGGGAGAGTCAGAGAGGCAGACAGAGCCAGGGAAAGATAGGGAAAAACCGGAACCATCCAGCCAGGGACAGCTTAGAAGTGACAGGGAAATTTTTTTTTTTTTCATTAGCCAGATCAGTTTTCAATTCAATTTCAGTTCTTTGTGCTGTAAATCTGCCTGGCCACTGTTCATGCCATCTATGCAATGGCTTATTTAACCCTATCTGTTACACACAAGCATTTATCATAATATATAACTGGATTAGTTTAAATATTTTTTGGTCTGCCTTTAACAAAAAAAACACCAGGCCGCAGGGCATCCCAAACCTGCACTTGGCAGCCTATCTGTTATACTAAATACGCTTGTTGATCCTTCCTCAGCTGAATCTGAGCATTGCATTTTGAATTGGTTTTTGGTCTGCCTTTAACAAAAAAAACACCAGGCCGCAGGGCATCCCAAACCTGCATTAGGAAGCCTATCTGTTATACTAAATACGCTTGTTCATCCTTCCTCAGTTGAATCAAAGTATTGCATTTTGAATTGTTTTTTGGTCTGCCTTGGGCACATGGACATCCCAAACCAGCACATGTCACCCTATCTGTTATACTAAATAAGCTTCTACAGGCCCTTTTTTTAATTAATTTATTTGTATTTATATAGAGCTGTAATAGATTATATAGTGAGGTAAATTCGCCATTTTGCACCATTATATAAAGAAGCCCACTGTGTAAATCTGAGGAGCAATAGTTTATACAGTATTGCGAGGTTAATTCACTGTTTTGCACTATTATATATATCAACCTAAATCCCTGTGTAAATCTGAGGAGCAATAGTTTATATTGTGAGGTAAAGTTGCCATTTTATAGAGCAGGCCCTGTCTGAAAATCTCATTTTGCAATCTATGTTATATTGTGAGCTAAATTCGCCATGTTGCACCATTCTTTAGAGTGGCCCTCCTGTGTAAATCAGAGCAGCAATAGTTTATATTGGACAATACATTTGCCCTGCTTTGCGCCATTATATATAGTTTATATAATAAGGTAAATTCATGGTTTTGCACTGTTATATACAGCAGCCCCTATATAAACCTGAGGAGTAATAGTTTATATTGTGAGATAAATTCAGTTTTGCACCATTATATGGAGCACCAATAGTTTATATTGTAGGTAAATTCATGGTTTTGCACCATTACATAGAGCAGTCCCTATATAAACCTGAGAAATAAGTTATATTGTGTGAGTTAAATCCGCTCTTGGCTTTGTAGCATTATATAGAGCAGCTCCTGTGTCAATCTGAGGGGCAATAGCTTATACTGTGAGGTAAATTTGCCATTTTGCAGCATAATATAGAGCAGGCCCTGTGTAAATCTGAGGGGCAATAGCTTATATAGTGAGGTAAATTTGCCATTTTGCAGAATTATATAGAGCAGGCCCTGTGTAAATCTGAGGGGCAATAGCTTATATAGTGAGGTAAATTTGCCATTTTGCAGCATAATATAGAGCAGGCCCTGTGTAAATCTGAGGGGCAATAGCTTATACTGTGAGGTAAAATTGCCATTTTGCAGCATAATATAGAGCAGGCCCTGTGTAAATCTGAGGAGCATTAGCTTATATTGTGAGGTAAATTTGCCATTTTGCAGCATAATATAGAGCAGCCCCTGTGTAAATCTGAGGGGCAATTGCTTATATAGTGAGGTAAATTTGCCATTTTGCAGAATTATATAGAGCAGGCCCTGTGTAAATCTGAGGGGCAATAGCTTATACTGTGAGGTAAAATTGCCATTTTGCAGCATAATATAGAGCAGGCCCTGTGTAAATCTGAGGAGCATTAGCTTATATTGTGAGGTAAATTTGCCATTTTGCAGCATTATATAGAGCAGCCCAGTTGCCATCTATATCAACTACTGGCCGGGCAGGACAGCTTTTCCAGGGCAAACTCTGCTAGTTGTGGCCACAAGTCAAGTTTGGCTGCCCAGAAGTCCAGCGGATCCTCAAGGTGTGTTGGCATGGTCATGTCAAGGTATGACATCACCTGCTGGTTCAGGTCCTGCTCCAGGTCTTCCTGCTGCTCATGATTAGCCTCACTAGGCGGGTGTAGAAAGCTACCCATTAGCGACTGAAGACTGAGGCTGCTGCTGATGGAGCTGCTGCTGCTGCCACCCCCCCCCCCCCGGCAGCCATGGCAGTGGAAGGTGAGCGCAGAGGTCCCCCCGAGTCAGACCTGCGAGAGTATGGACCATGGCACAGATAAGCATCACCCAACTGACTACGTAGAATGTCTTTGTAGTAGTTCAGTTTGTCCTCCCTCTCAGTGGGTTGTAAAAAATGCCCCCATTTTGTGCCGGAAGCGAGGGTCCAATAAGGTGGACAGCCAGAAGTCATCCCGCTGACAAATGGAGACAATTCTGCGGTCACTACGCAAGCACGTGAGCATGCATCGTGCCATTTGTGCAAGTGACTCGGAGGGACTACCTGTCTCCATCTCCACTGCATACTGCCACGGTGTGTCTGGGTTCTCTGTCTCGCCTTCCTCACAACCCTCTAGCTCCTCTGGCTGCTCCTGCTCCTCCTCTCCTGTCAGATGACTAGATAAAATGGTCATTTTGCCAAATCTAAACTGTGCTTCGCTGTGCCCCACCCCCTCCTTCTCCTCCACTTCAGCCCCCACAGGCTTCATGTGGCTGTGAAATGTATGCGCCATGTCTCCAGTGCCCTGACCAGCCATGGTTTCCAACATGTGTTGTAGTACATGAAGCAGTGGAATCTCATCGTTCATCTCATAGTCCTGGCGACTGACTAATAAAGTAGCTTCCTCAAAGGGCCTGAGCAAACGGCAGGTGTCACGTATGAGCTGCCACTGGTTTACATTGAAGTTACACAGGGGAGTCCCCTATCCGCTTGGATCATCAGGAAATCCGTCATGGCTTTTCTCTGTTCCTATAGTCGATCCTGCATATGAAGGGTGGAATTCCAACGGGTGGAAACATCGCAAATCAGATTATGTTGGGAGATACCGTTCTGACGCTGAAGCTCAAGAAGGGTGTGCTTGGCGGTGTAGGAGTGCCTGAAGTGCATGCAAAGTTTCCTTTCCGTTGTTAGGATGTCTTTCAGATGGGGGGAGGACTTCAGAAAACGCTTGACAACTAGATTGAACACATGTGCCATGGCAGGACGCATGGCTCAGGCTTCCTTGTCGCAGCGCAGACAAGATGTTCTTCCCAGTGTCAGTCACCATGGGTCTCATTTGCAGTTTTCGTGGAGTATGTGTTGAGTTCTCATTTTTAGCAGTTCCTCCCATGTGTGACTCAAGGCAAACCATGCGAAGAACAGCGTGAAACCGCCGTGTCCAGCACACATGGTAGGCTGGAAGGGCACTGGGAAAAAATAAATAAATAAAAAAAAGAGAAAAAATAAATATTTAGAAAAAAAATTTGTACAAAAATTCACAAAATATTAAAAAGCAATGGGAAAAAAAATATATATGTTTCTAAAAAATACAAAATATTAAAAAAAAACAAAATATTTTAAAAAAATACAAAATTAACCAAAATAATGTTACTGTTATTATGTTATATGTTATTGTTGCTATGCTATATGTTATTATATGTTATTATTATAAATATGTTCAAATAAGATAAATGTTAACTATTAATATGTAATTGACAATTTGCCACTTTTCTCTGAGACACCATTGCTAAGTGCAAGTGCACTGTCACAGGCACAAAGGCCTAGGAGCATGGAGGCCACAGCGGAGGGACCTGTCCAAGTTGCTTTTGTGGTTGTGCAGGAGCCACAATCACCCAGTGGTCCTTAAAGGATATTTATTGTCCCTGACCATAGTTACAGCTCCAGACGTAGGCACTGCTGTGCACTTTGGTACACACTGACAGGCTAAAGGACTGGCCCACCTTCTGTTCAACAAAATTGTACAGGGCTGGTATTGCCTTCTTCGCAAAGAAATGACAGCATGGGACTCTCCACCCCGGCTCGGCACAAGCCATCAGTTCTCTGAAAGGTCCACCAACTCAAAAGGGAGGGACTGCAGCACCAGCAACTTATACAGGAGCACATTTAGCTTCTGCACGTTGGATGAGTGGGCACATATTGTTGTCCCTTGGACATGGCTTGGCAATGGATTGCTGGTGGAATGACTGACTTAAGAGGAGGAGGAGCATCTGGAGCGACAAAGGATGGGTATGACACACAGGAGGTGGTGGAGCCTTGGCTGGCTGGAACAGAGAGCGGCGTGCCACTAGGTAATGCAGCAGGCTGGACCACCACTTTGGAGCCAACTCTCCCATTATGGTGATGCTGCAAATGTTGACGCAGGGCTGTGGGTCCAACATTGGGACCCTGGCCACACTTCACCTTCTGCCTACACATCTTTCATATAGCCATGTTAACCTCCTGTGGATGAAAAACTGCAACATGGGCTTGTAGCTGATTTCTCCTACCAACAGTCTGCACTAATTCACTGATGCTGCTGCCGCCACCACAGCCGGCTCCAGGGACCCTCTTCCACTACCTCCTGGGAAGATAGCCTGCCGCGTGAGTGGTCTACCCCGAGCACATTTGCCTCCATACTTTCCCCTTCTGCCACCATGCTGGCCGCTAAATCTGTCACTCTCCATCACTCCAAGCCTTTAAAAGTGTTCTCAAAACTCACTGATGTCCTCCTCAAGTTCCTCAATAGTGTCTTCTTAAGAAGCCAAAACGCTTGCAACACCACCTCCCACGCCACTCACCTCATCACTATTTGCCCGCCTAGTGGAAGAAGCGGCGAGTGTCTCCTCCACTTCTTGGCTGGGCAGTAGCTGCTGATTTTTCTGATTATCAGATCGTCCTCACTGAATAGTGGAGCTGAACCCAAAGCATAACATACAACAGACAGTTGACTGGGGGTGTCAGATGTCACTTGTGATGCAGTGGATGATCGTGTTAACCAATGGATGACGGCAGATGGGTTGCTGTTCAAGACACGACCGCTAGCTGATCCCGGGAGATCAGGTCTCTCACTGAGACTCCTGCTGCCACTCACCCCTAGTCTGCCGAGACCTCTGCTTGATGAAATGAGGCCGTATATGTTACTATGTTACTAATATGTTACTAATATGTTACTAATCTGTCACTCTCTGTAGCGATAACCCTTATCGCCGGAGGGCTTCACCGCCCGAGACGTCCTTTTCCCAATCGTAAGAGGTGCTGCTGGAATTCCAGAGTCGTCCGTGAGGAAACAGGAACAGCCCTTACAAGGGCTAGTGAATTGTAATATAGCGTTTCCCCCAATAAGAGACAGAACTCAGTATTGAGGGTGAAGATGAAGTGTCTTTATTAGTGCCACTCTAGGCCTTATATACACAAGTCTCCATGCAATGGGACCTCCCCCGTGGACCTCATGACAAATACACAGACCAATGGGAGCAGGGCACACAATCCCTCAACTCTGCCGGTGACGCAATCAGCAAAACAATAGGCGTCTGTAATACACTCAATCAGAACAATGCCATTGCCTGTGACGTAATCAATTAACACAATGGCAGTTTATAATACAATCCAAACTACAATGACATTGCCTGTAACAGTATCAAAATACAATGACCTAATTAAGAAAAGGCCAGTGAATGACCCGGTGGGCAACTGAATAGTGATGACATCCAAAAGACAGAGCGTCTGTCACAATGCCCCCTTTTTGTGGAACACCCGGCAGAACCGGATTGACCCTGTTCGGGTTAACGTGGGGCTGTCCGGACTCTTGTTATGGGCAGAGTTCTGTGTAAGGACAAGTCTGCACATAGTGAGTAACCGGACTAAACATTGACGTGGGCTGTACATAGGAATCGGTCATGGGTGGGGTCCAAACACTGGGATATTGTGGCGTTGGTGAGTTCAGCACCAAAGTCCTTGGTTGGATGTGTGCACAGGTGCTTTGCTTTCTTATAGCTGGCCCAAGTTTCAATCTCTTTCCATGGAAGCTGATCGGAGAATCCACAATTTTCTGCACATCTACATCATCGTAAAAGTAGACAAAACCATAACCCTTAGAAACGCCAGAGGCATCCCTAATAATTTTGACATTCTTTACAGCGCCATACTTTGAAAAAACATCCTTAATTTCAGGCTGATTAATCCGACGGCCAATGCCCCCAACAAAAATAGTGTTTGGCATACGTTTCCCTTCTGGAAGGACGTAACCTGATGGCTGATCCTCTTCTTGGCTTCTTGTAACAGACATGACGTGATGCAGACGAAACCCCTGGGTCTCCCCGACCAGTGGGCTGGAGTCGGCAGCTCGGGCTGGAGCCTGGGTTGTAACAGAGTTGACGCTGGCTGGTCCAGAGGTAGCGTAGGCAGAAGTCATTGGTCCTAGATCATTTCCCAATAGTACTTCTGCTGGTAAGTTGTCCATAAGTCCCACCTGTACCCTGCCGGATCCAGCGCCCCAGTCAAGATGTACTCGGGCGGTGGGGAGTCGAAACACAGCTCCTCCCGCCACCCTTACTGCAACGGTGTGTCCAGTGCGGTCTTTGTTCTTGACCAAATGAGGTTGGAGCAAGGTAAGTGTGGCTCCGGTGTCGCGTAATCCTTGCGCGGTGCGCCCATTGACTCGTACCTCCTGGCAATGGTGCTGTCGGTTGTCTTGGATGGCCGCTTGTACGGGATCAGCTTCATACAGTACCCCCAGATACTCTTCCGAACTGCTCTCAGCTTCCAAACAGTGTGCCACAGGAGTACGGGAGGTGTAAGGTTGCTTTTGCCCCCACGTGTTTCGGGGAGGCTCTAGGGCGCAATCACTGCGATAATGTCCCCATTGTTTGCAACGATGGCACTGAACTGTGGAGAGGTTCGGTTGCTGCGCTGGCCTATGTGGCCCAGAGTCACGAGTTGGCGCTGAAGCCACAGGTGCTTGAAATTTGATGGGAGGTTGTGGTTTTGGAGCGGACTGTTCTGTCCGGCGAGCATCAGTGTACTCGTCGGCTAGACGAGCAGCCTCAGGTAGCGTTAGAGGCCTCCGGTCACGTACCCACTCTCTTAGCTCTGGTTGCAGGGCATTGAGAAAATGTTCTAGTAAAAACAACTGTAGTACATCCTCAGCGGTCGTGGCTTTGCATCCAGTGACCCAGTGTGATGCTGTACAATGGAGGCGACATGCCCACTCCGTGTAAGAATCCCCTCCCTTCTTTTGGGATTCCCGAAATCGTCGCCTGTAGGCCTCCGGGGTGACAGCGTACCGGGCTAACAAAGCCTCCTTTACCAGATGGTAGTGTGGTAAGTCCGCATCAGGGATGGCCCGGAAAGCATCGGAAGCTTTCCCAGATAGTTTCCCTGATAATATGGTGACCCATTCCTCCGTGGGTACCCGGTGTAAAGCGCACTGCCGTTCAAAATCGGGCAAAAATCCGTCAATCTCGTCGTCACTTTCCTGGAAGGACTTAAATGCTGCAAATGGAATCTTTCTCCCCCCCAGTGTAACTGAGGCTGAGAGGCTGCTGGGTTGAAAGTCGCCGATCTTCCCTTCGCTTACTGGCCTCTGCCTCCGCTGTGGCGAAGACTTGGTCGATCAGTTCTTGTGATGGATTCGGGCCATAGACTGACAATCTGTTCCGAACCGCTTGAACAAGAGCAGCATCTTCATCGATCTCTATATTGGTTTCGGTCCTCACTGCTGCATGATCCATTTCGATCAGCTCAGCTATCAGTTCCCGACGTGGGCGGTTGCTAGCTGACCTTCCCCGGCTCTCGAGTAGATCCTTCAGGGTCAGCCTTTTCAACTTGTCCTACTAACTCTCCATCAGGGTAGCACTCTCTCTGGGTACAAAGGACCATCCCACCGCTTGCCACCAATTGTAGCGATAACCCTTATCGCCAGAGGGCTTCACCGCCCGAGACGTCCTTTTCCCAATCGTAAGAGGTGCTGCTGGAATTCCAGAGTCGTCCGTGAGGAAACAGGAACAGCCCTTACAAGGGCTAGTGAATTGTAATATAGCGTTTCCCCCAATAAGAGACAGAACTCAGTATTGAGGGTGAAGATGAAGTGTCTTTATTAGTGCCACTCTAGGCCTTATATACACAAGTCTCCATGCAATGGGACCTCCCCCGTGGACCTCATGACAAATACACAGACCAATGGGAGCAGGGCACACAATCCCTCAACTCTGCCGGTGACGCAATCAGCAAAACAATAGGCGTCTGTAATACACTCAATCAGAACAATGCCATTGCCTGTGACGTAATCAATTAACACAATGGCAGTTTATAATACAATCCAAACTACAATGACATTGCCTGTAACAGTATCAAAATACAATGACCTAATTAAGAAAAGGCCAGTGAATGACCCGGTGGGCAACTGAATAGTGATGACATCCAAAAGACAGAGCGTCTGTCACACTCTCCATGTTTTTTTTTTGAGAGACTGGCCTGCGTGGAAATGAATCGGGCATGGATCAGCCAAGATTTCCACCCACCAATGCCTGATGCATTAGAGTAGATTGATGATGGGGCCAGACTAACACTAAAGAAATATGGATCGTGCAAAACAGATTTAAGGCGCTGCTCTCCAGTTACAGACATTCCTCCGCATCAGACCACAAGTAATTATTGAGAAAATGCTTTACGTTACTCTTACTTTTTATTAATATTCTTCGGATAAGATATATGTTCCAAAAATCGGTATATGTTCTCTTCATGCTGCTGCCAACTCCAGGGTGTGTCTTTCTGGCAATTTTGGGCTCCTGCTGCTGCTTGCCACTCCAGGGTGTCATTCATCCAATTTTTGGGCTCCTGCTGCCAACTCCAGTGTCTCTTTCAAGCTATGTTTGGGCTCCTGCTGCTGCTGCCTGCAACTCCAGGGTGTGATTCATCCAATTTTTGGGCTCCTGCCAACTCCAGTGTCTCTTTCAAGCTATGTTTGTGCTCCTGCTGCTGCTTGCAACTCCAGGGTGTGATTCATCCAATTTTTGGGCTCCTGCAGCCAACTCCAGTGTCTCTTTCAAGCTATGTATAGGCTCCTGCTGCTGCTTGCAACTCCAGGGTGTGATTCATCCAATTTTTGGGCTCCTGCAGCCAACTCCAGTGTCTCTTTCACGCAATGTTTGGGCTCCTGCTGCTGCTTGCAACTCCAGGGTGTGATTCATCCAATTTTTGGGCTCCTGCAGCCAACTCCAGTGTCTCTTTCAAGCTATGTTTGGGCTCCTGCTGCTGCTGCTTGCAACTCCAGGGTGTGATTCATCCAATTTTTGGGCTCCTGCAGCCAACTCCAGTGTCTCTTTCACACAATGTTTGGGCTCCTGCTGCTGCTTGCAACTCCAGGGTGTGATTCATCCAATTTTTGGGCTCCTGCTGCCAACTCCAGTGAGTCTTTCAAGCTATGTTTGGGCTCCTGCTGCTGCTGCTGCTTGCAACTCCAGGGTGTGATTCATCCAATTTTTGGGCTCCTGCTGCCAACTCCAGTGTCTCTCAAGCTACGTTTGGGCTCCTGCTGCTGCTGCTTGCAACTCCAGGGTGTGAGTCATCCAATTTTTGGGCTCCTGCAGCCACCTCCAGTGTCTCTTTCACGCAATGTTTGGGCTCCTGCTGCTGCTGCTGCTGCTTGCAACTCCAGGGTGTAATTCAGCTAATTTTTGGGCTCCTGCTGCCAACTCCAGTGTCTCTTTAAAGTAATGTTTGGGCTCCTGCTGCTGCTTGCAACTCCAGGGTGTGAGTCATCCAATTTTTGGGCTCCTGCTGCCAACTCCAGTGTCTCTTTCAAGCTATGTTTGGGTTGCTGCTACTGCTGCTTGCAACTCCAGGGTGTGATTCATCCAATTTTTGGGCTCCTGCTGCCAACTCCAGTGTCTCTTTCAAGCTATGTTTGGGCTCCTGCTGATACTTGCAACTCCAGGGTGTGATTCATCCAATTTTTGGGCTCCTGCTGCCAACTCCAGTGTCTCTTTCAAGCTATGTTTGGGCTCCTGCTGCTGCTTGCAACTCCAGGGTTGATTCATCCAATTTTTGGGCTCCTGCTGCCAACTCCAGTGTCTCTTTAAAGTAATGTTTGGGCTCCTGCTGCTGCTTGCAACTCCAGGGTGTGATTCATCCAATTTTTGGGCTCCTGCTGCCAACTCCAATGTCTCTTTCAAGCTATGTTTCTGCTCCTGCTGCTGCTTGCAACTCCAGGGTGTGATTCATCCAATTTTTGGGCTCCTGCAGCCAAATCCAGTGTCTCTTTAAAGCAATGTTTGGGCTCCTGCTGCTGTTGCTTGCAACTCCAGGGTGTGATTCATTCAATTTTTGGGCTCCTGCAGCCAACTCCAGTGTCTCTTTAAAGCAATGTTTGGGCTCCTGCAGCTGCTGCTGCTTGCAACTCCAGGGTGTGATTCAGCTAATTTTTGGGCTCCTGCTGCTGCCAGCTTCAGGGTGTGTTTTTCAGGCACTATAGGGGCCCCTCATAGTGATGCCACCTCAACTCTCTGCAATTGTGCCGCTTTGCGATTCTATTAGCGATGCCTCTGATCTGTATGTGATAATTATTTACAGTATTATTTCACTAACCCAGCACGCGTCCTATGCGTGTTACAGCAAGGCAGGAAGGTTTACAACCCTATTGAGGCTCTAGGAGGCTCAGAAATTGCTGTTTTTAATAGCGTTTCATCGCGAATAAATTCGGGTCGAAACAATTTTTGTCTGAAAATTCGGCGAATCAGTCAAATCGAATTTTTCAAAAGTTCGCTCATCTCTAGTTATTATGTTAGATGTTATTGTTGGTATTTTATATGTTATTATATGTTATTATTATAAATATGTTCAAATAAGATAAATGTTAACTATTAATATGTAATTGACAATTAGCCACTTTTTTCTGTGACACCATTGCTAAGTGCAAGTGCACTGTCACTGGCACAAAGGCCTAGGAGCGTGGAGGCCACGGCAGAGGGACCTGTCCAAGTTGCTGTTGCGGTTGTGCAGGAACCACAATCACCCAGTGGGCCTTAAAAGATATGTATTGTCCCTGACCGTAGTTACAGCTCCAGACGTAGGCACTGCTGTGCACTTTGGTACACACTGACAGGCTAAAGGACTGGCCCACCTTCTCTTCAACAAAATTGTACAGAGCTGGTACTGCCTTCTTCGCAAAGAAATGACAGCATGGGACTCTCCACCTCGGCTCGGCACAAGCCATCAGTTCTCTGAAAGGTCCACCAACTCAAAAGGGAGGGACTGCAGCACCAGCAACTTATACAGGAGCACATTTAGCTTCTGCACGTTGGATGAGTGGGCACATACTGTTGTCTCTTAGACATGGCTTGGCAATGGATTGCTGGTGGAATGACTGACTCGGATTAAGAGGAGGAGGAGCATCTGGAGTGACAGAGGATGGGTATGACACACAGGAGGTGGTGGAGCCTTGGCTGGCTGGAACAGAGAGCGGCGTGCCACTGGGTAATGCAGCAGGCTGGACCACCACTTTGGAGCCAACTCTCCCAGGCCGCTTTATGGTGACGCTGCAAATGTTGACGCAGGGCTGTGGGTCCAACATTGGGACCATGGCCACACTTCACCTTCTGCGTACACATCTTTCATATAGCCATGTTAACCTCCTGCGGATGCTTGATGAAAAACTGCCACATGGCCTTGTAGCTGATTTTTCCTACCAACAGTCTGCACTAATTCACTGCTGCTGACGCCGCCGCCGCCAACTCCAGGAACCCTCTTCCACTACCTCCTGGGAAGATAGCCTGTCACGCAAGTGGTCTACCCCGAGCACATTTGCCACCATGCTGGCCGCTAAATCTGTCACTCTCCATCACTCTAAGCCTTTAAAAGTGCCCTCAAAACTCACTGATGTCCTCCTCAGGTTCCTCAACAGTGTCTGCTTAAGGAGCCAAAACGCTTGCAACACCACCTCCCATGCCACTCTCCTCATCACTACTTGCCCGCCTAGTGGAAGAAGTGGCGAGTGTCTCCTCCACTTCTTGGCTGGGCAGTAGCTGCTGATTTTTCTGAATATCAGATCGTCCTCACTGAATAGTGGAGCTGAACCCTAAGCATAAGACATAACCGACAGTTGACTGGGGGTGTCAGATGTCACTTGTGATGCAGTGGATGATCGTGTTAACCAATGGATGATGGCAGATGGGTTGCTGGTCAAGACACGACCGCTAGCTGATCCTGGGAGATCAGTCCTCTCACTGAGACTCCTGCTGCCACTCACCCCTAGTCTGCTGCAACCTCTGCTTGATGAATTTAGGCCTCTGCAACTTCTCTGTGCCCATCCTGCCACTTCTCTGCCTGACAAAACGCTACACAACACTTAAAACAGGATTTGTCGATAAGCGCAGCAGGTGTGTAACTATCTATGGTCTTTCACTAAGTAGTAACTAGGCCCCGAAGACTTTAACACGAACAAAGTGATAAAACTCTTAGATGTGTGTAAGTGATGCTCTGATGAGAGCAATTCAATGTGCTCCAGTATGCTTCAAAAATGTTTTTTTTTTCAGAGAATGGCCTGCGTGGAAATGAATCGGGCATGGATCAGCCAAGATTTCCACCCACCAATTCCTGATGCATTAGAGTAGATTGATCATGGGGCCAGACCAACACTAAAGAAATATGGATCATGCAAAAACAGATTTTAGGCGCTGCTCTCCAGTTACAGACAAGCCTCCGCATCAGACCACAAGTAATTATTAAGAAAATGCTTTACGTTACTCTTACTTTTTATTAATATTCTTCGGATAAGATATCTGTGCTAAAAATCTGTATCTGTTCTCTTAATGCTGCTGCCAACTCAAGGGTGTGTCTTTCTGGCAATTCTGGGCACCTGCTGCTGCTTGCAACTCCAGTGTGTCTTTAGGCCAATTTGTGGGCTCCTGCTGCCAACTCCAGTGTGTCTTTCAAGCAATGTTTGGGCTCCTGCTGCTGCCAACTCCAGTGTGTCTTTCAAGCAATTTTGGGCTCCTGCTGCTGCTGCTTGCAACTCCAGGGTGTCATTCAGCCAATTTTTGGCCTGCTGCTGCTGCTGCCAACTCCAGTGTCTCTTTCAAGCAATGTTTGGGCTCCTGCTGCTCCTGCTGCCAACTCCAGTGTGTCTTTCAAGCAATGTTTGGGCTCCTGCTGCTGCCAACTCCAGTGTGTCTTTCAAGCAATTTTGGGCTCCTGCTGCTGCTGCTTGCAACTCCAGGGTGTCATTCAGCCAATTTTTGGCCTGCTGCTGCTGCTGCCAACTCCAGTGTCTCTTTCAAGCAATGTTTGGGCTCCTGCTGCTCCTGCTGCCAAATCCAGTGTGTCTTTCAAGCAATGTTTGGGCTCCTGCTGCTCCTGCTGCCAACTCCAGTGTGTGTTTCAAGCATTGTTTGGGCTCCTGCTGCTCCTGCTGCCAACTCCAGTGTGTCTTTCAAGCAATGTTTGGGCTCCTGCTGCCAACTCCAGTGTGTCTTTCAAGCAATGTTTGGACTCCTGCTGCTCCTGCTGCCAACTCCAGTGTGTCTTTCAAGCAATGTTTGGGTTCCTGCTGCCAACTCCAGTGTATGTTTCAAGCATTGTTTGGGCTCCTGCTGCCAACTCCAGTGTGTCTTTCAAGCAATGTTTGGGCTCCTGCTGCTGCCAACTTCAGTGTCTCTTTCAAGCAATGTTTGGGCTCCTGCTGCTCCTGCTGCCAAATCCAGTGTGTCTTTCAAGCAATGTTTGGGCTCCTGCTGCTCCTGCTGCCAACTCCAGTGTGTGTTTCAAGCATTGTTTGGGCTCCTGCTGCTCCTGCTGCCAACTCCAGTGTGTCTTTCAAGCAATGTTTGGGCTCCTGCTGCCAACTCCAGTGTGTCTTTCAAGCAATGTTTGGACTCCTGCTGCTCCTGCTGCCAACTCCAGTGTGTCTTTCAAGCAATGTTTGGGTTCCTGCTGCCAACTCCAGTGTGTGTTTCAAGCATTGTTTGGGCTCCTGCTGCCAACTCCAGTGTGTCTTTCAAGCAATGTTTGGGCTCCTGCTGCAAACTCCAGTGTGTCTTTCAAGCAATGTTTGGGCTCCTGCTGCTCCTGCTGCCAACTCCAGTGTGTCTTTAAAGTGGACCATCACCCTCCGGTGATCAGACCGGGAATCTATAAGATTCCCGGGCCGATCACCTCCCTCCCCGCGGGACATCCGAGATCGGGATGTCCCACGGGCTGAAACCCCCCAAACACCCCAAATCTCCTTACCTTGTCTTCGGTGGCGGCTGGCCGCCGCCGTCTCCCTCGTGCCCCTCTAGATGTGCGCGCGCCCGCGCCGGCCGTCTGTGAATGGCCGGCGTGGGTGCGCGCGCGTCAAGAGTGACGCGCGGGAGGCTGCGGCGGAGGAGCCGCTTGTCCGCGGCTGTCAAACGGCTTGTCCGACGGTGCTGGGAGCGGGGAGAGATGAGTTTTTTGGGTGATCGGGGAGGTTTCACACAGCGGGGCACCCCGATCGGGGGTGCCCCACCGAAGTGGACCAAGACCCAGGATAGTCAAAATCCTGGGTGTTGGTCCACTTTAAAGCAATGTTTGGCCTCCTGCTGCCAAATCCAGTGTGTCTTTCAAGCAATGTTTGGGCTCCTGCTGCTCCTGCTGCCAACTCCAGTGTCTCTTTCAAGCAATGTTTGGACTCCTGCTGCTCCTGCTGCCAACTCCAGTGTGTGTTTCAAGCATTGTTTGGGCTCCTGCTGCCAACTCCAGTGTGTCTTTCAAGCAATGTTTGGGTTCCTGCTGCCAACTCCAGTGTGTGTTTCAAGCATTGTTTGGGCTCCTGCTGCCAACTCCAGTGTGTCTTTCAAGCAATGTTTGGTCTCCTGCTGCTCCTGTTGCCATCTCCAGTGTGTCTTTCAAGCAATGTTTGGGCTCCTGCTGCTCCTGTTGCCAACTCCAGTGTGTCTTTCAAGCAATGTTTGGGCTCCTGCTGCTCCTGCTGCCAACTCCAGTGTGTCTTTAAAGTGGAAAATCACCTTCCGGTGATCGGCCCGGGAATCTATAAGATTCCCGGGCCGATCACCTCCCTCCCCATGGGACATCCGAGATCGGGATGTCCCGCGGGGTGAAACCCCCCCAAACACCCCAAATCTCCTTACCTTGTCTTCGGTGGTGGCTGGCCGCCGCCGCCTCCCTCGCGCCCCTCTAGACATGCGCGCGCCCGTGCCGGCCATCTGTGAATGGCCGGCGCGAGCGCGTCAAGAGTGACACGCGGGAGGCTGTGGCGGAGGAGCCGCTTGTCAGCGGCTGTCAAACGGCTTGTCCGTCGGCGCTGGGAGCGGGGAGAGATGAGTTTTTCGGGTGATCGGGGGGGTTTCACACAGCGATCGGGGGTGCCCCACCGAAATGGACCAAGACCCAGGATAGTCAAAATCCTGGGTGTTGGTCCACTTTAAAGCAATGTTTGGCCTCCTGCTGCCAACTCCAGTGTCTCTTTCAAGCAATGTTTGGGCTCCTGCTGCTGCTGCTGCTTGCAACTCCAGGGTGTCATTCAGCCAACTTTTGGCCTCCTGCTGCTGCTGCCAACTCCAGTATCTCTTTGAGCCAATGTTTGTGCTCCTGCTGCTGCAGCTGCCAACTCCAGTGTGTCCTTCAAGCAATGTTTGGGCTCCTGCTGCTGCTGCTGCCAACTACAGTGTTTTTCAAGCAATTTTGGGCTCCTGCTGCTGCCGCTTGCAACTCTAGGGTGTCATTCAGCCAATTTCTGGCCTCCTGCTGCTGCTGGCAACTCCAGTGTCTCTTTCAAGCAATGTTTGGGCTCCTGCTGCTCCTGCTGCCAACTCCAGTGTGTCTTTAAAGCAATGTTTGGCCTCCTGCTGCCAACTCCAGTGTCTCTTTCAAGCAATGTTTGGGCTCCTGCTGCTGCTGCTGCTTGCAACTCCAGGGTGTCATTCAGCCAATTTTTGGCCTCCTGCTGCTGCTGCCATCTCCAGTGTCTCTTTGAGCCAATGTTTGGGCTCCTGCTGCTGCTGCTGCCAACTCCAGTGTGTCTTTTAAGCAATTTTGGGCTCCTGCTGCTGCTGCTGCTTGCAACTCCAGGGTGTCATTCAGCCAATTTCTGGCCTCCTGCTGCTGCTGCCAACTCCAGTGTCTCTTTCAAGCAATGTTTGGGCTCCTGCTGCCAACTCCAGTGTGTCTTTCAAGCAATGTTTGGACTCCTGCTGCTCCTGCTGCCAACTCCAGTGATTCGTTCAAGCAATGTTTGGGCTCGTGCTGCTCCTGCTGCCAACTCCAGTGTGTCTTTCAAGCAATGTTTGGGCTCCTGCTGCCAACTACAGTGTGTGTTTCAAGCATTGTTTGGGCTCCTGCTGCTCCTGCTGCCAACTCCAGTGTGTCTTTCAAGCAATGTTTGGGCTCCTGCTGCTCCTGCTGCCAACTCCAGTGTCTCTTTCAAGCAATGTTTGGGCTCCTGCTGCTCCTGCTGCCATCTCCAGTGTGTCTTTCAAGCATTGTTTGGGCTCCTGATGATCCTGTTGCCAACTCCAGTGTATCTTTCAAGCAATGTTTGGGCTCCTGCTGCTCCTGTTGCCAACTCCACTGTGTCTTTCAAGCAATGTTTGGGCTCCTGCTGCTGCTCCTGCTGCCAACTCCAATGTGTCTTTCAAGCAATGTTTGGGCTCCTGCTGTCAACTCCAATGTCTCTTTCAAGCAATGTTTGGGCTCCTGCTGCTCCTGCTGCCAACTCCAGTGTCTCTTTCAAGCAATGCTTGGGCTCCTGCTGCAAATTCCAGTGTGTCTTTCAAGCAATGTTTGGGCTCCTGCTGCTGCCAACTGCAGTGTGTCTTTCAAGCATTTTTGGCCTCTTGCTGCCAACTCCAGTGTCTCTTTCAAGCAATTTTTGGGCCCCTGCTGCTGCTGCTTGCAACTCCAGGGTGTCGTTCAGCCAATTTTTGGCCTCCTGCTACTGCTGCTGCCAACTCCATTGTATCTTTGAGCCAATGTTTGGGCTCCTGCTGTTGCTGCTGCCAACTCCAGTGTGTCTTTCAAGCAATGTTTGGGCTCCTGCTGCTGCTGCCAACTCCAGTGTGTCTTTAAAGCAATGTTTGGCCTCCTGCTGCCAACTCCAGTGTCTCTTTCAAGCAATGTTTGGGCTCCTGCTGCTGCTGCTTGCAACTCCAGGGTGTCATTCAGCCAATTTTTGGCCTCCTGCTGCTGCTGCTGCCAATTCCAGTGTCTCTTTGAGCCAATGTTTGGGCTCCTGCTGCTGCTGCCAACTCCAGTGTGTCTTTAAAGCAATTTTGGGCTCCTGCTGCTGTTGCTTGCAACTCCAGGGTGTCATTCAGCCAATTTCTGGCCTCCTGCTGCTGCTGCCAACTGCAGTGTCTCTTCCAAGCAATGTTTGGGCTCCTGCTGCTCCTGCTGCCAAATCCAGTGTGTCTTTCAAGCAATGTTTTGGCTCCTGCTGCTCCTGCTGCCAACTCCAGTGTTTCTTTCAAGCAATGTTTGGGCTCCTGCTGCTCCTGCTGCCACCTCCAGTGTGTCTTTCAAGCAATGTTTGGGCTCCTGCTGCCAACTCCAGTGTGTGTTTCAAGCATTGTTTGGGCTCCTGCTGCTCCTGCTGCCAACTCCAGTGTGTCTTTCAAGCAATGTTTGGGCTCCTGCTGCTCCTGCTGCCAACTCCAGTGTCTCTTTGAGCCAATGTTTGGGCTCCTGCTGCTGCTGCCAACTCCAGTGTGTCTTTAAAGCAATTTTGGGCTCCTGCTGCTGTTGCTTGCAACTCCAGGGTGTCATTCAGCCAATTTCTGGCCTCCTGCTGCTGCTGCCAACTCCAGTGTCTCTTTCAAGCAATGTTTGGGCTCCTGCTGCTCCTGCTGCCAAATCCAGTGTGTCTTTCAAGCAATGTTTTGGCTCCTGCTGCTCCTGCTGCCAACTCCAGTGTTTCTTTCAAGCAATGTTTGGGCTCCTGCTGCTCCTGCTGCCACCTCCAGTGTGTCTTTCAAGCAATGTTTGGGCTCCTGCTGCCAACTCCAGTGTGTGTTTCAAGCATTGTTTGGGCTCCTGCTGCTCCTGCTGCCAACTCCAGTGTGTCTTTCAAGCAAAGTTTGGGCTCCTGCTGCTCCTGCTGCCAACTCCAGTGTCTATTTCAAGCAATGTTTGGGCTCCTGCTGCTCCTGCTGCCAACTCCAGTGTGTCTTTCAAGCAATGTTTGGGCTCCTGCTGCCAACTCCAGTGTGTGTTTCAAGCATTGTTTGGGCTCCTGATGCTCCTGCTGCCAACTCCAGTGTGTCTTTCAAGCAATGTTTGGGCTCCTGCTGCTCCTGTTGCCAACTCCAGTGTATCTTTCAAGCAATGTTTGGGCTCCTGCTGCTCCTGTTGCCAACTCCAGTGTGTCTTTCAAGCAATGTTTGGGCTCCTGCTGCTGCTCCTGCTGCCAACTCCAATGTGTCTTTCAAGCAATGTTTGGGCTCCTGCTGTCAACTCCAATGTCTCTTTCAAGCAATGTTTGGGCTCCTGCTGCCAACTCCAGTCTCTCTTTCAAGCAATGTTTGGGCTCCTGCTGCCAACTCCAGTGTGTCTTTCAAGCAATGTTTGGGCTCCTGCTGCTGCCAACTCCAGTGTGTCTTTCAAGCAATTTTGGCCTCCTGCTGCCAACTCCAGTGTCTCTTTCAAGCAATTTTTGGGCTCCTGCTGCTGCTGCTTGCAACTCCAGGGTGTCGTTCAGCCAATTTTTGGCCTCCTGCTACTGCTGCTGCCAACTCCATTGTCTCTTTGAGCCAATGTTTGGGCTCCTGCTGTTGCTGCTGCCAACTCCAGTGTGTCTTTCAAGCAATGTTTGGGCTCCTGCTGCTGCTTGCAACTCCAGGGTGTCATTCAGCCAATTTTTGGCCTCCTGCTGCTGCTGCCAACTCCAGTGTCTCTTTTAAGCAATGTTTGGGCTCCTGTTGCTCCTGCTGCCAACTCCAGTGTGTGTTTCAAGCATTGTTTGGGCACCTGCTGCTCCTCCTGCCAGCTCCAGTGTGTCTTTCAAGCAATGTTTGGGCTCCTGCTGCTGCTCCTGCTGCCAACTCCAGTGTGTCTTTCAAGCAATGTTTGGGCTCCTGCTGCCAACTCCAGTGTCTCTTTCAAGCATTGTTTAGGCTCCTGCTGCCAACTCCAGTGTGTCTTTCAAGCAATGTTTGGGCTCCTGCTGCTCCTGCTGCCAACTCCAGTGTGTCTTTCAAGCAATGTTTGGGCTCCTGCTGCCAACTCCAGTGTGTGTTTCAAGCATTGTTTGGGCTCCTGATGCTCCTGCTGCCAACTCCAGTGTGTCTTTCAAGCAATGTTTGGGCTCCTGCTGCTCCTGTTGCCAACTCCAGTGTATCTTTCAAGCAATGTTTGGGCTCCTGCTGCTCCTGTTGCCAACTCCAGTGTGTCTTTCAAGCAATGTTTGGGCTCCTGCTGCTGCTCCTGCTGCCAACTCCAATGTGTCTTTCAAGCAATGTTTGGGCTCCTGCTGTCAACTCCAATGTCTCTTTCAAGCAATGTTTGGGCTCCTGCTGCTCCTGTTGCCAACTCCAGTGTATCTTTCAAGCAATGTTTGGGCTCCTGCTGCTCCTGTTGCCAACTCCAGTGTGTCTTTCAAGCAATGTTTGGGCTCCTGCTGCTGCTCCTGCTGCCAACTCCAATGTGTCTTTCAAGCAATGTTTGGGCTCCTGCTGTCAACTCCAATGTCTCTTTCAAGCAATGTTTGGGCTCCTGCTGCCAACTCCAGTGTCTCTTTCAAGCAATGTTTGGGCTCCTGCTGCCAACTCCAGTGTGTCTTTCAAGCAATGTTTGGGCTCCTGCTGCTGCCAACTCCAGTGTGTCTTTCAAGCAATTTTGGCCTCCTGCTGCCAACTCCAGTGTCTCTTTCAAGCAATTTTTGGGCTCCTGCTGCTGCTGCTTGCAACTCCAGGGTGTCGTTCAGCCAATTTTTGGCCTCCTGCTACTGCTGCTGCCAACTCCATTGTCTCTTTGAGCCAATGTTTGGGCTCCTGCTGTTGCTGCTGCCAACTCCAGTGTGTCTTTCAAGCAATGTTTGGGCTCCTGCTGCTGCTTGCAACTCCAGGGTGTCATTCAGCCAATTTTTGGCCTCCTGCTGCTGCTGCCAACTCCAGTGTCTCTTTTAAGCAATGTTTGGGCTCCTGTTGCTCCTGCTGCCAACTCCAGTGTGTGTTTCAAGCATTGTTTGGGCACCTGCTGCTCCTCCTGCCAGCTCCAGTGTGTCTTTCAAGCAATGTTTGGGCTCCTGCTGCTGCTCCTGCTGCCAACTCCAGTGTGTCTTTCAAGCAATGTTTGGGCTCCTGCTGCCAACTCCAGTGTCTCTTTCAAGCATTGTTTAGGCTCCTGCTGCCAACTCCAGTGTGTCTTTCAAGCAATGTTTGGGCTCCTGCTGCTCCTGCTGCCAACTCCAGTGTGTCTTTCAAGCAATGTTTGGGCTCCTGCTGCCAACTCCAGTGTGTGTTTCAAGCATTGTTTGGGCTCCTGATGCTCCTGCTGCCAACTCCAGTGTGTCTTTCAAGCAATGTTTGGGCTCCTGCTGCTCCTGTTGCCAACTCCAGTGTATCTTTCAAGCAATGTTTGGGCTCCTGCTGCTCCTGTTGCCAACTCCAGTGTGTCTTTCAAGCAATGTTTGGGCTCCTGCTGCTGCTCCTGCTGCCAACTCCAATGTGTCTTTCAAGCAATGTTTGGGCTCCTGCTGTCAACTCCAATGTCTCTTTCAAGCAATGTTTGGGCTCCTGCTGCCAACTCCAGTGTCTATTTCAAGCAATGTTTGGGCTCCTGCTGCTCCTGCTGCCAACTCCAGTGTGTCTTTCAAGCAATGTTTGGGCTCCTGCTGCCAACTCCAGTGTGTGTTTCAAGCATTGTTTGGGCTCCTGATGCTCCTGCTGCCAACTCCAGTGTGTCTTTCAAGCAATGTTTGGGCTCCTGCTGCTCCTGTTGCCAACTCCAGTGTATCTTTCAAGCAATGTTTGGGCTCCTGCTGCTCCTGTTGGCAACTCCAGTGTGTCTTTCAAGCAATGTTTGGGCTCCTGCTGCTGCTCCTGCTGCCAACTCCAATGTGTCTTTCAAGCAATGTTTGGGCTCCTGCTGTCAACTCCAATGTCTCTTTCAAGCAATGTTTGGGCTCCTGCTGCCAACTCCAGTGTCTCTTTCAAGCAATGTTTGGGCTCCTGCTGCCAACTCCAGTGTGTCTTTCAAGCAATGTTTGGGCTCCTGCTGCTGCCAACTCCAGTGTGTCTTTCAAGCAATTTTGGCCTCCTGCTGCCAACTCCAGTGTCTCTTTCAAGCAATTTTTGGGCTCCTGCTGCTGATGCTTGCAACTCCAGGGTGTCGTTCAGCCAATTTTTGGCCTCCTGCTACTGCTGCTGCCAACTCCATTGTCTCTTTGAGCCAATGTTTGGGCTCCTGCTGTTGCTGCTGCCAACTCCAGTGTGTCTTTCAAGCAATGTTTGGGCTCCTGCTGCTGCTGCTTGCAACTCCAGGGTGTCATTCAGCCAATTTTTGGCCTCCTGCTGCTGCTGCCAACTCCAGTGTCTCTTTTAAGCAATGTTTGGGCTCCTGTTGCTCCTGCTGCCAACTCCAGTGTGTGTTTCAAGCATTGTTTGGGCACCTGCTGCTCCTCCTGCCAGCTCCAGTGTGTCTTTCAAGCAATGTTTGGGCTCCTGCTGCTGCTCCTGCTGCCAACTCCAGTGTGTCTTTCAAGCAATGTTTGGGCTCCTGCTGCCAACTCCAGTGTCTCTTTCAAGCATTGTTTAGGCTCCTGCTGCCAACTCCAGTGTGTCTTTCAAGCAATGTTTGGGCTCCTGCTGCTCCTGCTGCCAACTCCAGTGTCTCTTTCAAGGAATGTTTGGGCTCCTGCTGCTACTGCTGCCAACTCCAGTGTGTCTTTCATTCAATGTTTGGGCTCCTGCTGCCAACTCCAGTGTTTGTTTCAAGCATTGTTTGGGTTCCTGTTGCTCCTGCTGCCAACTCCAGTGTGTCTTTCAAGCAATGTTTTGGCTCCTGCTGCTGCTCCTGCTGCCAACTCCAGTGTGTCTTTCAAGCAATGTTTGGGCTCCTGTTGCTCCTGCTGCCAACTCCAGTGTCTCTTCAAGCAATGTTTGGGCTCCTGCTGCTGCTCCTGCTGCCAACTCCAGTGTGTCTTTCAAGCAATGTTTGGGCTCCTGCTGCTCCTGCTGCCAACTCCAGTGTCTCTTTCAAGTAATGTTTTGGCTCCTGCTGCTGCCAACTCCAGTGTGTCTTTCAAGCAATGTTTGGGCTCCTGCTGCCAACTCCAGTGTCTCTTTCAAGCAATGTTCGGGCTCCTGCTGCTGCTGCAGCTCCAGGGTGTCATTCAGCCAATTCTTGGACTCCTGCTGCTGCTGCTGCCAACTCCAGTGTCTCTTTGAGCCATTGTTTGGGCTCCTGCTGCTGCCAACTCCAGTGTGTCTTTCAAGCAATGTTTGGGCTCCTGCTGCTCGTGCTGCCAACTCCAGTGTGTCTTTCAAGCAATGTTTGGGTTCCTGCTGCTCCTGCTGCCAACCCCAGTGTGACTTTCAAGCAATGTTTGGGCTCCTGCTGCTCCTGCTGCCAACTCCAGTGTCTCTTTCAAGTAATGTTTGGGCTCCTGCTGCCAACTCCAGTGTGTCTTTCAAGCAATGTTTGGGCTCCTGCTGCTCCTGCTTCCAACTCCAGTGTGACTTTCAAGCAATGTTTGGCCTCCTGCTGCTCCTGCTGCCAACTCCAGTGTCTCTTTCAAGCAGTGTTTGGGCTCCTGCTGCTGCTCCTGCTGCCAAATCCAGTGTGTTTTTCAAGCAATGTTTGGGCTCCTGCTGCCAACTCCAGTGTCTCTTTCAAGCAATGTTTGGGCTCCTTCTGCCAACTCCAGTGTGTCTTTCAAGCAATGTTTGGGCTCCTGCTGCTCCTGCTGCCAACTCCAGTGTCTCTTTCAAGTAATGTTTGGGCTCCTGCTGCCAACTCCAGTGTGTCTTTCAAGCAATGTTTGGGCTCCTGCTGCTCCTGCTTCCAACTCCAGTGTGACTTTCAAGCAATGTTTGGCCTCCTGCTGCTCCTGCTGCCAACTCCAGTGTTTCTTTCAAGCAATGTTTGGGCTCCTGCTGTTCCTGCTGCAAACTCTAGTGTCTCTTTCAAGCAATGTTTGGGCTCCTGCTGCCAACTCCAGTGTGTCTTTCAAGCAATGTTTGGGCTCCTGCTGCTCCTGCTGCCAACTCCAGTGTGTCTTTCAAGCAATGTTTGGGCTCCTGCTGCTCGTGCTGCCAACTTCAGTGTGTCTTTCAAGCAATGTTTGGGCTCCTGCTGCTGCTCCTGCTGCCAACTCCAGTGTGTCTTTCAAGCAATGTTTGGGCTCCTGCTGCTCATGCTGCCAACTCCAGTGGGTCTTTCAAGCAATGTTTGGGCTCCTGCTGCTCCTGCTGCCAACTCCAGTGTCTCTTTCAAGCAATGTTTGGGCTCCTGCTGCTGCTCCTGCTGCCAACTCCAGTGTGTCTTTCAAGCAATGTTTGGGCTCCTGCTGCCAACTCCAGTGTCTTTTTCAAGCACTGTTTGGGCTTCTGCTGCTCCTGCTACCAACTCCAGTGTCTCTTTCAAGTAATGTTTGGGCTCTTGCTGCTGCCAACTCCAGTGTGTCTTTCAAGCAATTTTGGCTCCTGCTGCCAACTCCAGTGTCTCTTTCAAGCACTGTTTGGGCTTCTGCTGCTCCTGCTACCAACTCCAGTGTCTCTTTCAAGTAATGTTTGGGCTCTTGCTGCTGCCAACTCCAGTGTGTCTTTCAAGCAATTTTGGCTCCTGCTGCCAACTCCAGTGTCTCTTTCAAGCAATGTTTGGGCTCCTGCTGCTGCTCCTGCTGCCAACTCCAGTGTGTCTTTCAAGCAATGTTTGGGCTCCTGCTGCCAACTCCAGTGTCTCTTTCAAGCAATGTTTGGGCTTCGGCTGTTCCTGCTGCCAACTGCAGTGTCTCTTTCAAGCAATGTTTGGGCTCCTGCTGCCAACTCCAGTGTGTCTTTCAAGCAATGTTTGGGCTCTTGCTGTTCCTGCTGCCAACTCCAGTGTCTCTTTCAAGTAATGTTTGGGCTCCTGCTGCTGCCAACTCCAGTGTGTCTTTCAAGCAATGTTTGGCCTCCTGCTGCCAACTCCAGTGTCTCTTTCAAGCAATATTTGGACTCCTGCTGCTGCTGCTTGCAACTCCAGGGTGTCATTCAGCCGATTTTTGGCCTCCCGCTGCTGCTGCTGCTGCCAACTCCAGTGTCTCTTTGAGCCAATGTTTGGGCTCCTGCAGCTGCTGCTGCTGCCAACTCCAGTGTGTCTTTCAAGCAATGTTTGGGCTCCTGCTGCTCCTGCTTCCAACTCTAGTGTGTCTTTCAAGCAATGTTTGGGCTCCTGCTTCCACCTCCAGTGTCTCTTTCAAGCAATGTTTGGGCTTCGGCTGTTCCCGCTGTCAACTCCAGTGTCTCTTTCAAGCAATGTTTGGGCTCTTGCTGCCAACTCCAGTGTGTCTTTCAAGCAATGTTTGGGCTCTTGCTGCTCCTGCTGCCAACTCCAGTGTCTCTTTCAAGTAATGTTTGGGCTCCTGCTGCTGCCAACTCCAGTGTGTCTTTCAAGCAATGTTTGGCCTCCTGCTGCCAACTCCAGTGTCTCTTTCAAGCAATATTTGGACTCCTGCTGCTGCTGCTTGCAACTCCAGGGTGTCATTCAGCCGATTTTTGGCCTCCCGCTGCTGCTGCCAACTCCAGTGTCTCTTTGAGTCAATGTTTGGGCTCCTGCTGCTGCTGCTGCTGCCAACTCCAGTGTGTCTTTCAAGCAATGTTTGGGCTCCTGCTGCTCCTGCTTCCAACTCTAGTGTGTCTTTCAAGCAATGTTTGGGCTCCTGCTGCCAACTCCAGTGTGTCTTTCAAGCAATGTTTGGGCTCCTGCTGCTCTTGCTGCCTACTCCAGTGTCTCTTTCAGCCAATGTTTGGGCTCCTGCTGCTGCAAACTTCAGTGTCTTTAAGACAATTTTTGGGCTCCTGCTGCCAACTCCAGTGTCTCTTTCAGCCAATGTTTGGGCTCCTGCTGCTGCTGGCAACTCCAGTGTCTCTTTCAGCCAATTTGTGGCCTCCTGCTGCCAACTCCAGTGTCTCTTTCAAGCAATATTTGGACTCCTGCTGCTGCTGCTGCCAACTCCAGTGTGTCTTTTAAGCAATTTTGGTCTCCTGCTGCTGCTGCTGCTTGCAACTCCAGGGTGTCATTCAGCCAATTTCTGGCCTCCTGCTGCTGCTGCCAACTCCAGTGTCTCTTTCAAGCAATGTTTGGGCTCCTGCTGCCAACTCCAGTGTGTCTTTCAAGCAATGTTTGGACTCCTGCTGCTCCTGCTGCCAACTCCAGTGATTCGTTCAAGCAATGTTTGGGCTCGTGCTGCTCCTGCTGCCAACTCCAGTGTGTCTTTCAAGCAATGTTTGGGCTCCTGCTGCCAACTACAGTGTGTGTTTCAAGCATTGTTTGGGCTCCTGCTGCTCCTGCTGCCAACTCCAGTGTGTCTTTCAAGCAATGTTTGGGCTCCTGCTGCTCCTGCTGCCAACTCCAGTGTCTCTTTCAAGCAATGTTTGGGCTCCTGCTGCTCCTGCTGCCATCTCCAGTGTGTCTTTCAAGCATTGTTTGGGCTCCTGATGATCCTGTTGCCAACTCCAGTGTATCTTTCAAGCAATGTTTGGGCTCCTGCTGCTCCTGTTGCCAACTCCACTGTGTCTTTCAAGCAATGTTTGGGCTCCTGCTGCTGCTCCTGCTGCCAACTCCAATGTGTCTTTCAAGCAATGTTTGGGCTCCTGCTGTCAACTCCAATGTCTCTTTCAAGCAATGTTTGGGCTCCTGCTGCTCCTGCTGCCAACTCCAGTGTCTCTTTCAAGCAATGCTTGGGCTCCTGCTGCAAATTCCAGTGTGTCTTTCAAGCAATGTTTGGGCTCCTGCTGCTGCCAACTCCAGTGTGTCTTTCAAGCATTTTTGGCCTCTTGCTGCCAACTCCAGTGTCTCTTTCAAGCAATTTTTGGGCCCCTGCTGCTGCTGCTTGCAACTCCAGGGTGTCGTTCAGCCAATTTTTGGCCTCCTGCTACTGCTGCTGCCAACTCCATTGTATCTTTGAGCCAATGTTTGGGCTCCTGCTGTTGCTGCTGCCAACTCCAGTGTGTCTTTCAAGCAATGTTTGGGCTCCTGCTGCTGCTGCCAACGCCAGTGTGTCTTTAAAGCAATGTTTGGCCTCCTGCTGCCAACTCCAGTGTCTCTTTCAAGCAATGTTTGGGCTCCTGCTGCTGCTGCTTGCAACTCCAGGGTGTCATTCAGCCAATTTTTGGCCTCCTGCTGCTGCTGCTGCCAATTCCAGTGTCTCTTTGAGCCAATGTTTGGGCTCCTGCTGCTGCTGCCAACTCCAGTGTGTCTTTAAAGCAATTTTGGGCTCCTGCTGCTGTTGCTTGCAACTCCAGGGTGTCATTCAGCCAATTTCTGGCCTCCTGCTGCTGCTGCCAACTGCAGTGTCTCTTCCAAGCAATGTTTGGGCTCCTGCTGCTCCTGCTGCCAAATCCAGTGTGTCTTTCAAGCAATGTTTTGGCTCCTGCTGCTCCTGCTGCCAACTCCAGTGTTTCTTTCAAGCAATGTTTGGGCTCCTGCTGCTCCTGCTGCCACCTCCAGTGTGTCTTTCAAGCAATGTTTGGGCTCCTGCTGCCAACTCCAGTGTGTGTTTCAAGCATTGTTTGGGCTCCTGCTGCTCCTGCTGCCAACTCCAGTGTGTCTTTCAAGCAATGTTTGGGCTCCTGCTGCTCCTGCTGCCAACTCCAGTGTCTCTTTGAGCCAATGTTTGGGCTCCTGCTGCTGCTGCCAACTCCAGTGTGTCTTTAAAGCAATTTTGGGCTCCTGCTGCTGTTGCTTGCAACTCCAGGGTGTCATTCAGCCAATTTCTGGCCTCCTGCTGCTGCTGCCAACTCCAGTGTCTCTTTCAAGCAATGTTTGGGCTCCTGCTGCTCCTGCTGCCAAATCCAGTGTGTCTTTCAAGCAATGTTTTGGCTCCTGCTGCTCCTGCTGCCAACTCCAGTGTTTCTTTCAAGCAATGTTTGGGCTCCTGCTGCTCCTGCTGCCACCTCCAGTGTGTCTTTCAAGCAATGTTTGGGCTCCTGCTGCCAACTCCAGTGTGTGTTTCAAGCATTGTTTGGGCTCCTGCTGCTCCTGCTGCCAACTCCAGTGTGTCTTTCAAGCAATGTTTGGGCTCCTGCTGCTCCTGCTGCCAACTCCAGTGTCTATTTCAAGCAATGTTTGGGCTCCTGCTGCTCCTGCTGCCAACTCCAGTGTGTCTTTCAAGCAATGTTTGGGCTCCTGCTGCCAACTCCAGTGTGTGTTTCAAGCAATGTTTGGGCTCCTGATGCTCCTGCTGCCAAATCCAGTGTGTCTTTCAAGCAATGTTTGGGCTCCTGCTGCTCCTGCTGCCAACTCCAGTGTCTATTTCAAGCAATGTTTGGGCTCCTGCTGCTCCTGCTGCCAACTCCAGTGTGTCTTTCAAGCAATGTTTGGGCTCCTGCTGCCAACTCCAGTGTGTGTTTCAAGCATTGTTTGGGCTCCTGATGCTCCTGCTGCCAAATCCAGTGTGTCTTTCAAGCAATGTTTGGGCTCCTGCTGCTCCTGTTGCCAACTCCAGTGTGTCTTTCAAGCAATGTTTGGGCTCCTGCTGCTGCTCCTGCTGCCAACTCCAATGTGTCTTTCAAGCAATGTTTGGGCTCCTGCTGTCAACTCCAATGTCTCTTTCAAGCAATGTTTGGGCTCCTGCTGCCAACTCCAGTGTCTCTTTCAAGCAATGTTTGGGCTCCTGCTGCCAACTCCAGTGTGTCTTTCAAGCAATGTTTGGGCTCCTGCTGCTGCCAACTCCAGTGTGTCTTTCAAGCAATTTTGGCCTCCTGCTGCCAACTCCAGTGTCTCTTTCAAGCAATTTTTGGGCTCCTGCTGCTGCTGCTTGCAACTCCAGGGTGTCGTTCAGCCAATTTTTGGCCTCCTGCTACTGCTGCTGCCAACTCCATTTTCTCTTTGAGCCAATGTTTGGGCTCCTGCTGTTGCTGCTGCCAACTCCAGTGTGTCTTTCAAGCAATGTTTGGGCTCCTGCTGCTGCTGCTTGCAACTCCAGGGTGTCATTCAGCCAATTTTTGGCCTCCTGCTGCTGCTGCCAACTCCAGTGTCTCTTTTAAGCAATGTTTGGGCTCCTGTTGCTCCTGCTGCCAACTCCAGTGTGTGTTTCAAGCATTGTTTGGGCACCTGCTGCTCCTCCTGCCAGCTCCAGTGTGTCTTTCAAGCAATGTTTGGGCTCCTGCTGCTGCTCCTGCTGCCAACTCCAGTGTGTCTTTCAAGCAATGTTTGGGCTCCTGCTGCCAACTCCAGTGTCTCTTTAAAGCATTGTTTAGGCTCCTGCTGCCAACTCCAGTGTGTCTTTCAAGCAATGTTTGGGCTCCTGCTGCTCCTGCTGCCAACTCCAGTGTCTCTTTCAAGGAATGTTTGGGCTCCTGCTGCTACTGCTGCCAACTCCAGTGTGTCTTTCATTCAATGTTTGGGCTCCTGCTGCCAACTCCAGTGTTTGTTTCAAGCATTGTTTGGGTTCCTGTTGCTCCTGCTGCCAACTCCAGTGTGTCTTTCAAGCAATGTTTTGGCTCCTGCTGCTGCTCCTGCTGCCAACTCCAGTGTGTCTTTCAAGCAATGTTTGGGCTCCTGCTGCTCCTGCTGCCAACTCCAGTGTCTCTTCAAGCAATGTTTGGGCTCCTGCTGCTGCTCCTGCTGCCAACTCCAGTGTGTCTTTCAAGCAATGTTTGGGCTCCTGCTGCCAACTCCAGTGTCTCTTTCAAGTAATGTTTTGGCTCCTGCTGCTGCCAACTCCAGTGTGTCTTTCAAGCAATGTTTGGGCTCCTGCTGCCAACTCCAGTGTCTCTTTCAAGCAATGTTCGGGCTCCTGCTGCTGCTGCTTGCAGCTCCAGGGTGTCATTCAGCCAATTCTTGGACTCCTGCTGCTGCTGCTGCCAACTCCAGTGTCTCTTTGAGCCATTGTTTGGGCTCCTGCTGCTGCCAACTCCAGTGTGTCTTTCAAGCAATGTTTGGGCTTCTGCTGCTCGTGCTGCCAACTCCAGTGTGTCTTTCAAGCAATGTTTGGGTTCCTGCTGCTCCTGCTGCCAACCCCAGTGTGTCTTTCAAGCAATGTTTGGGCTCCTGCTTCCAACTCCAGTGTGACTTTCAAGCAATGTTTGGCCTCCTGCTGCTCCTGCTGCCAACTCCAGTGTCTCTTTCAAGCAGTGTTTGGGCTCCTGCTGCTGCTCCTGCTGCCAAATCCAGTGTGTTTTTCAAGCAATGTTTGGGCTCCTGCTGCCAACTCCAGTGTCTCTTTCAAGCAATGTTTGGGCTCCTTCTGCCAACTCCAGTGTGTCTTTCAAGCAATGTTTGGGCTCCTGCTGCTCCTGCTGCCACCTCCAGTGTCTCTTTCAAGTAATGTTTGGGCTCCTGCTGCCAACTCCAGTGTGTCTTTCAAGCAATGTTTGGGCTCCTGCTTCTCCTGCTTCCAACTCCAGTGTGACTTTCAAGCAATGTTTGGCCTCCTGCTGCTCCTGCTGCCAACTCCAGTGTCTCTTTCAAGCAGTGTTTGGGCTCCTGCTGATAACTCCAGTGTGTCTTTCAAGCAATGTTTGGGCTCCTGCTGCCAACTCCAGTGTCTCTTTCAAGCACTGTTTGGGCTTCTGCTGCTCCTGCTACCAACTCCAGTGTCTCGTTCAAGTAATGTTTGGGCTCCTGCTGCCAACTCAAGTGTCTCTTTCAAGCACTGTTTGGGCTTCTGCTGCTCCTGCTACCAACTCCAGTGTCTCTTTCAAGCTATGTTTGGGCTCCTGCTGCCAACTCCAGTGTGTCTTTCAAGCAATGTTTGGGCTCCTGCTGCTCCTGCTGCAAACTCCAGTGTCTCTTTCAAGCAATGTTTGGGCTCCTGCTGCCAACTCCAGTGTGTCTTTCAAGCAATGTTTGGGCTCCTGCTGCTCCTGCTGCCAACTCCAGTGTGTCTTTCAAGCAATGTTTGGGCTCCTGCTGCTCGTGCTGCCAACTTCAGTGTGTCTTTCAAGCAATGTTTGGGCTCCTGCTGCTGCTCCTGCTGCCAACTCCAGTGTGTCTTTCAAGCAATGTTTGGGCTCCTGCTGCTCATGCTGCCAACTCCAGTGGGTCTTTCAAGCAATGTTTGGGCTCCTGCTGCTCCTGCTGCCAACTCCAGTGTCTCTTTCAAGCAATGTTTGGGCTCCTGCTGCTGCTCCTGCTGCCAACTCCAGTGTCTCTTTCAAGCAATGTTTGGGCTCCTGCTGCCAACTCCAGTGTCTCTTTCAAGCACTGTTTGGGCTTCTGCTGCTCCTGCTACCAACTCCAGTGTCTCTTTCAAGTAATGTTTGGGCTCTTGCTGCTGCCAACTCCAGTGTGTCTTTCAAGCAATTTTGGCTCCTGCTGCCAACTCCAGTGTCTCTTTCAAGCACTGTTTGGGCTTCTGCTGCTCCTGCTACCAACTCCAGTGTCTCTTTCAAGTAATGTTTGGGCTCTTGCTGCTGCCAACTCCAGTGTGTCTTTCAATCAATTTTGGCTCCTGCTGCCAACTCCAGTGTCTCTTTCAAGCAATGTTTGGGCTCCTGCTGCTGCTCCTGCTGCCAACTCCAGTGTGTCTTTCAAGCAATGTTTGGGCTCCTGCTGCCAACTCCAGTGTCTCTTTCAAGCAATGTTTGGGCTTCGGCTGTTCCTGCTGCCAACTGCAGTGTCTCTTTCAAGCAATGTTTGGGCTCCTGCTGCCAACTCCAGTGTGTCTTTCAAGCAATGTTTGGGCTCTTGCTGTTCCTGCTGCCAACTCCAGTGTCTCTTTCAAGTAATGTTTGGGCTCCTGCTGCTGCCATCTCCAGTGTGTCTTTCAAGCAATGTTTGGCCTCCTGCTGCCAACTCCAGTGTCTCTTTCAAGCAATATTTGGACTCCTGCTGCTGCTGCTTGCAACTCCAGGGTGTCATTCAGCCGATTTTTGGCCTCCCGCTGCTGCTGCTGCTGCCAACTCCAGTGTCTCTTTGAGCCAATGTTTGGGCTCCTGCAGCTGCTGCTGCTGCCAACTCCAGTGTGTCTTTCAAGCAATGTTTGGGCTCCTGCTGCTCCTGCTTCCAACTCTAGTGTGTCTTTCAAGCAATGTTTGGGCTCCTGCTTCCACCTCCAGTGTCTCTTTCAAGCAATGTTTGGGCTTCGGCTGTTCCCGCTGTCAACTCCAGTGTCTCTTTCAAGCAATGTTTGGGCTCTTGCTGCCAACTCCAGTGTGTCTTTCAAGCAATGTTTGGGCTCTTGCTGCTCCTGCTGCCAACTCCAGTGTCTCTTTCAAGTAATGTTTGGGCTCCTGCTGCTGCCAACTCCAGTGTGTCTTTCAAGCAATGTTTGGCCTCCTGCTGCCAACTCCAGTGTCTCTTTCAAGAAATATTTGGACTCCTGCTGCTGCTGCTTGCAACTCCAGGGTGTCATTCAGCCGATTTTTGGCCTCCCGCTGCTGCTGCCAACTCCAGTGTCTCTTTGAGTCAATGTTTGGGCTCCTGCTGCTGCTGCTGCTGCCAACTCCAGTGTGTCTTTCAAGCAATGTTTGGGCTCCTGCTGCTCCTGCTTCCAACTCTAGTGTGTCTTTCAAGCAATGTTTGGGCTCCTGCTGCCAACTCCAGTGTGTCTTTCAAGCAATGTTTGGGCTCCTGCTGCTCTTGCTGCCTACTCCAGTGTCTCTTTCAGCCAATGTTTGGGCTCCTGCTGCTGCAAACTTCAGTGTCTTTAAGACAATTTTTGGGCTCCTGCTGCCAACTCCAGTGTCTCTTTCAGCCAATGTTTGGGCTCCTGCTGCTGCTGGCAACTCCAGTGTCTCTTTCAGCCAATTTTTGGCCTCCTGCTGCCAACTCCAGTGTCTCTTTCAAGCAATATTTGGACTCCTGCTGCTGCTGCTTGCAACTCCAGGGTGTCATTCAGCCAATTTTTGGCCTCCCGCTGCTGCTGCTGCTGCCAACTCCAGTGTCTCTTTGAGCCAATGTTTGGGCTCCTGCTGCTGCTGCCAACTCCAGTGTGTCTTTCAAGCAATGTTTGGGCTCCTGCTGCTCCTGCTTCCAACTCTAGTGTGTCTTTCAAGCAATGTTTGGGCTCCTGCTTCCACCTCCAGTGTCTCTTTCAAGCAATGTTTGGGCTTCGGCTGTTCCCGCTGCCAACTCCAGTGTCTCTTTCAAGCAATGTTTGGGCTCTTGCTGCCAACTCCAGTGTGTCTTTCAAGCAATGTTTGGGCTCTTGCTGCTCCTGCTGCCAACTCCAGTGTCTCTTTCAAGTAATGTTTGGGCTCCTGCTGCTGCCAACTCCAGTATGTCTTTCAAGCAATGTTTGGCCTCCTGCTGCTGCTGCTTGCAACTCCAGGGTGTCATTCAGCCGATTTTTGGCCTCCCGCTGCTGCTGCCAACTCCAGTGTCTCTTTGAGTCAATGTTTGGGCTCCTGCTGCTGCTGCTGCTGCCAACTCCAGTGTGTCTTTCAAGCAATGTTTGGGCTCCTGCTGCTCCTGCTTCCAACTCTAGTGTGTCTTTCAAGCAATGTTTGGGCTCCTGCTGCCAACTCCAGTGTGTCTTTCAAGCAATGTTTGGGCTCCTGCTGCTCTTGCTGCCTACTCCAGTGTCTCTTTCAGCCAATGTTTGGGCTCCTGCTGCTGCAAACTTCAGTGTCTTTAAGACAATTTTTGGGCTCCTGCTGCCAACTCCAGTGTCTCTTTCAGCCAATGTTTGGGCTCCTGCTGCTGCTGGCAACTCCAGTGTCTCTTTCGGCCAATTTTTGGCCTCCTGCTGCCAACTCCAGTGTCTCTTTCAAGCAATATTTGGACTCCTGCTGCTGCTGCTTTTAACTCCAGGGTGTCATTCAGCCGATTTTTGGCCTCCCGCTGCTGCTGCTGCTGCCAACTCCAGTGTCTCTTTGAGCCAATGGTTGGGCTCCTGCTGCTGCTGCTGCTGCCAACTCCAGTGTGTCTTTCAAGCAATGTTTGGGCTCCTGCTTCCAACGCTAGTGTGTCTTTCAAGCAATGTTTGGGCTCCTGCTGCTCCTGCTGCCAACTCCAGTGTCTCTTTCAAGGAATGTTTGGGCTCCTGCTGCTACTGCTGCCAACTCCAGTGTGTCTTTCATTCAATGTTTGGGCTCCTGCTGCCAACTCCAGTGTTTGTTTCAAGCATTGTTTGGGTTCCTGTTGCTCCTGCTGCCAACTCCAGTGTGTCTTTCAAGCAATGTTTTGGCTCCTGCTGCTGCTCCTGCTGCCAACTCCAGTGTGTCTTTCAAGCAATGTTTGGGCTCCTGCTGCTCCTGCTGCCAACTCCAGTGTCTCTTCAAGCAATGTTTGGGCTCCTGCTGCTGCTCCTGCTGCCAACTCCAGTGTGTCTTTCAAGCAATGTTTGGGCTCCTGCTGCTCCTGCTGCCAACTCCAGTGTCTCTTTCAAGTAATGTTTTGGCTCCTGCTGCTGCCAACTCCAGTGTGTCTTTCAAGCAATGTTTGGGCTCCTGCTGCCAACTCCAGTGTCTCTTTCAAGCAATGTTCGGGCTCCTGCTGCTCGTGCTGCCAACTTCAGTGTGTCTTTCAAGCAATGTTTGGGCTCCTGCTGCTGCTCCTGCTGCCAACTCCAGTGTGTCTTTCAAGCAATGTTTGGGCTCCTGCTGCTCATGCTGCCAACTCCAGTGGGTCTTTCAAGCAATGTTTGGGCTCCTGCTGCTCCTGCTGCCAACTCCAGTGTCTCTTTCAAGCAATGTTTGGGCTCCTGCTGCTGCTCCTGCTGCCAACTCCAGTGTCTCTTTCAAGCAATGTTTGGGCTCCTGCTGCCAACTCCAGTGTCTCTTTCAAGCACTGTTTGGGCTTCTGCTGCTCCTGCTACCAACTCCAGTGTCTCTTTCAAGTAATGTTTGGGCTCTTGCTGCTGCCAACTCCAGTGTGTCTTTCAAGCAATTTTGGCTCCTGCTGCCAACTCCAGTGTCTCTTTCAAGCACTGTTTGGGCTTCTGCTGCTCCTGCTACCAACTCCAGTGTCTCTTTCAAGTAATGTTTGGGCTCTTGCTGCTGCCAACTCCAGTGTGTCTTTCAATCAATTTTGGCTCCTGCTGCCAACTCCAGTGTCTCTTTCAAGCAATGTTTGGGCTCCTGCTGCTGCTCCTGCTGCCAACTCCAGTGTGTCTTTCAAGCAATGTTTGGGCTCCTGCTGCCAACTCCAGTGTCTCTTTCAAGCAATGTTTGGGCTTCGGCTGTTCCTGCTGCCAACTGCAGTGTCTCTTTCAAGCAATGTTTGGGCTCCTGCTGCCAACTCCAGTGTGTCTTTCAAGCAATGTTTGGGCTCTTGCTGTTCCTGCTGCCAACTCCAGTGTCTCTTTCAAGTAATGTTTGGGCTCCTGCTGCTGCCATCTCCAGTGTGTCTTTCAAGCAATGTTTGGCCTCCTGCTGCCAACTCCAGTGTCTCTTTCAAGCAATATTTGGACTCCTGCTGCTGCTGCTTGCAACTCCAGGGTGTCATTCAGCCGATTTTTGGCCTCCCGCTGCTGCTGCTGCTGCCAACTCCAGTGTCTCTTTGAGCCAATGTTTGGGCTCCTGCAGCTGCTGCTGCTGCCAACTCCAGTGTGTCTTTCAAGCAATGTTTGGGCTCCTGCTGCTCCTGCTTCCAACTCTAGTGTGTCTTTCAAGCAATGTTTGGGCTCCTGCTTCCACCTCCAGTGTCTCTTTCAAGCAATGTTTGGGCTTCGGCTGTTCCCGCTGTCAACTCCAGTGTCTCTTTCAAGCAATGTTTGGGCTCTTGCTGCCAACTCCAGTGTGTCTTTCAAGCAATGTTTGGGCTCTTGCTGCTCCTGCTGCCAACTCCAGTGTCTCTTTCAAGTAATGTTTGGGCTCCTGCTGCTGCCAACTCCAGTGTGTCTTTCAAGCAATGTTTGGCCTCCTGCTGCCAACTCCAGTGTCTCTTTCAAGAAATATTTGGACTCCTGCTGCTGCTGCTTGCAACTCCAGGGTGTCATTCAGCCGATTTTTGGCCTCCCGCTGCTGCTGCCAACTCCAGTGTCTCTTTGAGTCAATGTTTGGGCTCCTGCTGCTGCTGCTGCTGCCAACTCCAGTGTGTCTTTCAAGCAATGTTTGGGCTCCTGCTGCTCCTGCTTCCAACTCTAGTGTGTCTTTCAAGCAATGTTTGGGCTCCTGCTGCCAACTCCAGTGTGTCTTTCAAGCAATGTTTGGGCTCCTGCTGCTCTTGCTGCCTACTCCAGTGTCTCTTTCAGCCAATGTTTGGGCTCCTGCTGCTGCAAACTTCAGTGTCTTTAAGACAATTTTTGGGCTCCTGCTGCCAACTCCAGTGTCTCTTTCAGCCAATGTTTGGGCTCCTGCTGCTGCTGGCAACTCCAGTGTCTCTTTCAGCCAATTTTTGGCCTCCTGCTGCCAACTCCAGTGTCTCTTTCAAGCAATATTTGGACTCCTGCTGCTGCTGCTTGCAACTCCAGGGTGTCATTCAGCCGATTTTTGGCCTCCCGCTGCTGCTGCTGCTGCCAACTCCAGTGTCTCTTTGAGCCAATGTTTGGGCTCCTGCTGCTGCTGCCAACTCCAGTGTGTCTTTCAAGCAATGTTTGGGCTCCTGCTGCTCCTGCTTCCAACTCTAGTGTGTCTTTCAAGCAATGTTTGGGCTCCTGCTTCCACCTCCAGTGTCTCTTTCAAGCAATGTTTGGGCTTCGGCTGTTCCCGCTGCCAACTCCAGTGTCTCTTTCAAGCAATGTTTGGGCTCTTGCTGCCAACTCCAGTGTGTCTTTCAAGCAATGTTTGGGCTCTTGCTGCTCCTGCTGCCAACTCCAGTGTCTCTTTCAAGTAATGTTTGGGCTCCTGCTGCTGCCAACTCCAGTATGTCTTTCAAGCAATGTTTGGCCTCCTGCTGCTGCTGCTTGCAACTCCAGGGTGTCATTCAGCCGATTTTTGGCCTCCCGCTGCTGCTGCCAACTCCAGTGTCTCTTTGAGTCAATGTTTGGGCTCCTGCTGCTGCTGCTGCTGCCAACTCCAGTGTGTCTTTCAAGCAATGTTTGGGCTCCTGCTGCTCCTGCTTCCAACTCTAGTGTGTCTTTCAAGCAATGTTTGGGCTCCTGCTGCCAACTCCAGTGTGTCTTTCAAGCAATGTTTGGGCTCCTGCTGCTCTTGCTGCCTACTCCAGTGTCTCTTTCAGCCAATGTTTGGGCTCCTGCTGCTGCAAACTTCAGTGTCTTTAAGACAATTTTTGGGCTCCTGCTGCCAACTCCAGTGTCTCTTTCAGCCAATGTTTGGGCTCCTGCTGCTGCTGGCAACTCCAGTGTCTCTTTCGGCCAATTTTTGGCCTCCTGCTGCCAACTCCAGTGTCTCTTTCAAGCAATATTTGGACTCCTGCTGCTGCTGCTTTTAACTCCAGGGTGTCATTCAGCCGATTTTTGGCCTCCCGCTGCTGCTGCTGCTGCCAACTCCAGTGTCTCTTTGAGCCAATGGTTGGGCTCCTGCTGCTGCTGCTGCTGCCAACTCCAGTGTGTCTTTCAAGCAATGTTTGGGCTCCTGCTTCCAACGCTAGTGTGTCTTTCAAGCAATGTTTGGGCTCCTGCTGCTCCTGCTGCCAACTCCAGTGTCTCTTTCAAGGAATGTTTGGGCTCCTGCTGCTACTGCTGCCAACTCCAGTGTGTCTTTCATTCAATGTTTGGGCTCCTGCTGCCAACTCCAGTGTTTGTTTCAAGCATTGTTTGGGTTCCTGTTGCTCCTGCTGCCAACTCCAGTGTGTCTTTCAAGCAATGTTTTGGCTCCTGCTGCTGCTCCTGCTGCCAACTCCAGTGTGTCTTTCAAGCAATGTTTGGGCTCCTGCTGCTCCTGCTGCCAACTCCAGTGTCTCTTCAAGCAATGTTTGGGCTCCTGCTGCTGCTCCTGCTGCCAACTCCAGTGTGTCTTTCAAGCAATGTTTGGGCTCCTGCTGCTCCTGCTGCCAACTCCAGTGTCTCTTTCAAGTAATGTTTTGGCTCCTGCTGCTGCCAACTCCAGTGTGTCTTTCAAGCAATGTTTGGGCTCCTGCTGCCAACTCCAGTGTCTCTTTCAAGCAATGTTCGGGCTCCTGCTGCTGCTGCTTGCAGCTCCAGGGTGTCATTCAGCCAATTCTTGGACTCCTGCTGCTGCTGCTGCCAACTCCAGTGTCTCTTTGAGCCATTGTTTGGGCTCCTGCTGCTGCCAACTCCAGTGTGTCTTTCAAGCAATGTTTGGGCTTCTGCTGCTCGTGCTGCCAACTCCAGTGTGTCTTTCAAGCAATGTTTGGGTTCCTGCTGCTCCTGCTGCCAACCCCAGTGTGTCTTTCAAGCAATGTTTGGGCTCCTGCTTCCAACTCCAGTGTGACTTTCAAGCAATGTTTGGCCTCCTGCTGCTCCTGCTGCCAACTCCAGTGTCTCTTTCAAGCAGTGTTTGGGCTCCTGCTGCTGCTCCTGCTGCCAAATCCAGTGTGTTTTTCAAGCAATGTTTGGGCTCCTGCTGCCAACTCCAGTGTCTCTTTCAAGCAATGTTTGGGCTCCTTCTGCCAACTCCAGTGTGTCTTTCAAGCAATGTTTGGGCTCCTGCTGCTCCTGCTGCCAACTCCAGTGTCTCTTTCAAGTAATGTTTGGGCTCCTGCTGCCAACTCCAGTGTGTCTTTCAAGCAATGTTTGGGCTCCTGCTTCTCCTGCTTCCAACTCCAGTGTGACTTTCAAGCAATGTTTGGCCTCCTGCTGCTCCTGCTGCCAACTCCAGTGTCTCTTTCAAGCAGTGTTTGGGCTCCTGCTGATAACTCCAGTGTGTCTTTCAAGCAATGTTTGGGCTCCTGCTGCCAACTCCAGTGTCTCTTTCAAGCACTGTTTGGGCTTCTGCTGCTCCTGCTACCAACTCCAGTGTCTCGTTCAAGTAATGTTTGGGCTCCTGCTGCCAACTCAAGTGTCTCTTTCAAGCACTGTTTGGGCTTCTGCTGCTCCTGCTACCAACTCCAGTGTCTCTTTCAAGCTATGTTTGGGCTCCTGCTGCCAACTCCAGTGTGTCTTTCAAGCAATGTTTGGGCTCCTGCTGCTCCTGCTGCAAACTCCAGTGTCTCTTTCAAGCAATGTTTGGGCTCCTGCTGCCAACTCCAGTGTGTCTTTCAAGCAATGTTTGGGCTCCTGCTGCTCCTGCTGCCAACTCCAGTGTGTCTTTCAAGCAATGTTTGGGCTCCTGCTGCTCGTGCTGCCAACTTCAGTGTGTCTTTCAAGCAATGTTTGGGCTCCTGCTGCTGCTCCTGCTGCCAACTCCAGTGTGTCTTTCAAGCAATGTTTGGGCTCCTGCTGCTCATGCTGCCAACTCCAGTGGGTCTTTCAAGCAATGTTTGGGCTCCTGCTGCTCCTGCTGCCAACTCCAGTGTCTCTTTCAAGCAATGTTTGGGCTCCTGCTGCTGCTCCTGCTGCCAACTCCAGTGTCTCTTTCAAGCAATGTTTGGGCTCCTGCTGCTGCTCCTGCTGCCAACTCCAGTGTGTCTTTCAAGCAATGTTTGGGCTCCTGCTGCCAACTCCAGTGTCTCTTTCAAGCACTGTTTGGGCTTCTGCTGCTCCTGCTACCAACTCCAGTGTCTCTTTCAAGTAATGTTTGGGCTCTTGCTGCTGCCAACTCCAGTGTGTCTTTGAAGCAATTTTGGCTCCTGCTGCCAACTCCAGTGTCTCTTTCAAGCACTGTTTGGGCTTCTGCTGCTCCTGCTACCAACTCCAGTGTCTCTTTCAAGTAATGTTTGGGCTCTTGCTGCTGCCAACTCCAGTGTGTCTTTCAATCAATTTTGGCTCCTGCTGCCAACTCCAGTGTCTCTTTCAAGCAATGTTTGGGCTCCTGCTGCTGCTCCTGCTGCCAACTCCAGTGTGTCTTTCAAGCAATGTTTGGGCTCCTGCTGCCAACTCCAGTGTCTCTTTCAAGCAATGTTTGGGCTTCGGCTGTTCCTGCTGCCAACTGCAGTGTCTCTTTCAAGCAATGTTTGGGCTCCTGCTGCCAACTCCAGTGTGTCTTTCAAGCAATGTTTGGGCTCTTGCTGTTCCTGCTGCCAACTCCAGTGTCTCTTTCAAGTAATGTTTGGGCTCCTGCTGCTGCCAACTCCAGTGTGTCTTTCAAGCAATGTTTGGCCTCCTGCTGCCAACTCCAGTGTCTCTTTCAAGCAATATTTGGACTCCTGCTGCTGCTGCTTGCAACTCCAGGGTGTCATTCAGCCGATTTTTGGCCTCCCGCTGCTGCTGCTGCTGCCAACTCCAGTGTCTCTTTGAGCCAATGTTTGGGCTCCTGCAGCTGCTGCTGCTGCCAACTCCAGTGTGTCTTTCAAGCAATGTTTGGGCTCCTGCTGCTCCTGCTTCCAACTCTAGTGTGTCTTTCAAGCAATGTTTGGGCTCCTGCTTCCACCTCCAGTGTCTCTTTCAAGCAATGTTTGGGCTTCGGCTGTTCCCGCTGTCAACTCCAGTGTCTCTTTCAAGCAATGTTTGGGCTCTTGCTGCCAACTCCAGTGTGTCTTTCAAGCAATGTTTGGGCTCTTGCTGCTCCTGCTGCCAACTCCAGTGTCTCTTTCAAGTAATGTTTGGGCTCCTGCTGCTGCCAACTCCAGTGTGTCTTTCAAGCAATGTTTGGCCTCCTGCTGCCAACTCCAGTGTCTCTTTCAAGAAATATTTGGACTCCTGCTGCTGCTGCTTGCAACTCCAGGGTGTCATTCAGCCGATTTTTGGCCTCCCGCTGCTGCTGCCAACTCCAGTGTCTCTTTGAGTCAATGTTTGGGCTCCTGCTGCTGCTGCTGCTGCCAACTCCAGTGTGTCTTTCAAGCAATGTTTGGGCTCCTGCTGCTCCTGCTTCCAACTCTAGTGTGTCTTTCAAGCAATGTTTGGGCTCCTGCTGCCAACTCCAGTGTGTCTTTCAAGCAATGTTTGGGCTCCTGCTGCTCTTGCTGCCTACTCCAGTGTCTCTTTCAGCCAATGTTTGGGCTCCTGCTGCTGCAAACTTCAGTGTCTTTAAGACAATTTTTGGGCTCCTGCTGCCAACTCCAGTGTCTCTTTCAGCCAATGTTTGGGCTCCTGCTGCTGCTGGCAACTCCAGTGTCTCTTTCAGCCAATTTTTGGCCTCCTGCTGCCAACTCCAGTGTCTCTTTCAAGCAATATTTGGACTCCTGCTGCTGCTGCTTGCAACTCCAGGGTGTCATTCAGCCGATTTTTGGCCTCCCGCTGCTGCTGCTGCTGCCAACTCCAGTGTCTCTTTGAGCCAATGTTTGGGCTCCTGCTGCTGCTGCCAACTCCAGTGTGTCTTTCAAGCAATGTTTGGGCTCCTGCTGCTCCTGCTTCCAACTCTAGTGTGTCTTTCAAGCAATGTTTGGGCTCCTGCTTCCACCTCCAGTGTCTCATTCAAGCAATGTTTGGGCTTCGGCTGTTCCCGCTGCCAACTCCAGTGTCTCTTTCAAGCAATGTTTGGGCTCTTGCTGCCAACTCCAGTGTGTCTTTCAAGCAATGTTTGGGCTCTTGCTGCTCCTGCTGCCAACTCCAGTGTCTCTTTCAAGTAATGTTTGGGCTCCTGCTGCTGCCAACTCCAGTGTGTCTTTCAAGCAATGTTTGGCCTCCTGCTGCTGCTGCTGCTTGCAACTCCAGGGTGTCATTCAGCCGATTTTTGGCCTCCCGCTGCTGCTGCCAACTCCAGTGTCTCTTTGAGTCAATGTTTGGGCTCCTGCTGCTGCTGCTGCTGCCAACTCCAGTGTGTCTTTCAAGCAATGTTTGGGCTCCTGCTGCTCCTGCTTCCAACTCTAGTGTGTCTTTCAAGCAATGTTTGGGCTCCTGCTGCCAACTCCAGTGTGTCTTTCAAGCAATGTTTGGGCTCCTGCTGCTCTTGCTGCCTACTCCAGTGTCTCTTTCAGCCAATGTTTGGGCTCCTGCTGCTGCAAACTTCAGTGTCTTTAAGACAATTTTTGGGCTCCTGCTGCCAACTCCAGTGTCTCTTTCAGCCAATGTTTGGGCTCCTGCTGCTGCTGGCAACTCCAGTGTCTCTTTCGGCCAATTTTTGGCCTCCTGCTGCCAACTCCAGTGTCTCTTTCAAGCAATATTTGGACTCCTGCTGCTGCTGCTTTTAACTCCAGGGTGTCATTCAGCCGATTTTTGGCCTCCCGCTGCTGCTGCTGCTGCCAACTCCAGTGTCTCTTTGAGCCAATGGTTGGGCTCCTGCTGCTGCTGCTGCTGCCAACTCCAGTGTGTCTTTCAAGCAATGTTTGGGCTCCTGCTTCCAACGCTAGTGTGTCTTTCAAGCAATGTTTGGGCTCCTGCTGCTCCTGCTGCCAACTCCAGTGTCTCTTTCAAGGAATGTTTGGGCTCCTGCTGCTACTGCTGCCAACTCCAGTGTGTCTTTCATTCAATGTTTGGGCTCCTGCTGCCAACTCCAGTGTTTGTTTCAAGCATTGTTTGGGTTCCTGTTGCTCCTGCTGCCAACTCCAGTGTGTCTTTCAAGCAATGTTTTGGCTCCTGCTGCTGCTCCTGCTGCCAACTCCAGTGTGTCTTTCAAGCAATGTTTGGGCTCCTGCTGCTCCTGCTGCCAACTCCAGTGTCTCTTCAAGCAATGTTTGGGCTCCTGCTGCTGCTCCTGCTGCCAACTCCAGTGTGTCTTTCAAGCAATGTTTGGGCTCCTGCTGCTCCTGCTGCCAACTCCAGTGTCTCTTTCAAGTAATGTTTTGGCTCCTGCTGCTGCCAACTCCAGTGTGTCTTTCAAGCAATGTTTGGGCTCCTGCTGCCAACTCCAGTGTCTCTTTCAAGCAATGTTCGGGCTCCTGCTGCTGCTGCTTGCAGCTCCAGGGTGTCATTCAGCCAATTCTTGGACTCCTGCTGCTGCTGCTGCCAACTCCAGTGTCTCTTTGAGCCATTGTTTGGGCTCCTGCTGCTGCCAACTCCAGTGTGTCTTTCAAGCAATGTTTGGGCTTCTGCTGCTCGTGCTGCCAACTCCAGTGTGTCTTTCAAGCAATGTTTGGGTTCCTGCTGCTCCTGCTGCCAACCCCAGTGTGTCTTTCAAGCAATGTTTGGGCTCCTGCTTCCAACTCCAGTGTGACTTTCAAGCAATGTTTGGCCTCCTGCTGCTCCTGCTGCCAACTCCAGTGTCTCTTTCAAGCAGTGTTTGGGCTCCTGCTGCTGCTCCTGCTGCCAAATCCAGTGTGTTTTTCAAGCAATGTTTGGGCTCCTGCTGCCAACTCCAGTGTCTCTTTCAAGCAATGTTTGGGCTCCTTCTGCCAACTCCAGTGTGTCTTTCAAGCAATGTTTGGGCTCCTGCTGCTCCTGCTGCCAACTCCAGTGTCTCTTTCAAGTAATGTTTGGGCTCCTGCTGCCAACTCCAGTGTGTCTTTCAAGCAATGTTTGGGCTCCTGCTTCTCCTGCTTCCAACTCCAGTGTGACTTTCAAGCAATGTTTGGCCTCCTGCTGCTCCTGCTGCCAACTCCAGTGTCTCTTTCAAGCAGTGTTTGGGCTCCTGCTGATAACTCCAGTGTGTCTTTCAAGCAATGTTTGGGCTCCTGCTGCCAACTCCAGTGTCTCTTTCAAGCACTGTTTGGGCTTCTGCTGCTCCTGCTACCAACTCCAGTGTCTCGTTCAAGTAATGTTTGGGCTCCTGCTGCCAACTCAAGTGTCTCTTTCAAGCACTGTTTGGGCTTCTGCTGCTCCTGCTACCAACTCCAGTGTCTCTTTCAAGCTATGTTTGGGCTCCTGCTGCCAACTCCAGTGTGTCTTTCAAGCAATGTTTGGGCTCCTGCTGCTCCTGCTGCAAACTCCAGTGTCTCTTTCAAGCAATGTTTGGGCTCCTGCTGCCAACTCCAGTGTGTCTTTCAAGCAATGTTTGGGCTCCTGCTGCTCCTGCTGCCAACTCCAGTGTGTCTTTCAAGCAATGTTTGGGCTCCTGCTGCTCGTGCTGCCAACTTCAGTGTGTCTTTCAAGCAATGTTTGGGCTCCTGCTGCTGCTCCTGCTGCCAACTCCAGTGTGTCTTTCAAGCAATGTTTGGGCTCCTGCTGCTCATGCTGCCAACTCCAGTGGGTCTTTCAAGCAATGTTTGGGCTCCTGCTGCTCCTGCTGCCAACTCCAGTGTCTCTTTCAAGCAATGTTTGGGCTCCTGCTGCTGCTCCTGCTGCCAACTCCAGTGTGTCTTTCAAGCAATGTTTGGGCTCCTGCTGCCAACTCCAGTGTCTCTTTCAAGCACTGTTTGGGCTTCTGCTGCTCCTGCTACCAACTCCAGTGTCATTTTCAAGTAATGTTTGGGCTCTTGCTGCTGCCAACTCCAGTGTGTCTTTCAAGCAATTTTGGCTCCTGCTGCCAACTCCAGTGTCTCTTTCAAGCACTGTTTGGGCTTCTGCTGCTCCTGCTACCAACTCCAGTGTCTCTTTCAAGTAATGTTTGGGCTCTTGCTGCTGCCAACTCCAGTGTGTCTTTCAATCAATTTTGGCTCCTGCTGCCAACTCCAGTGTCTCTTTCAAGCAATGTTTGGGCTCCTGCTGCTGCTCCTGCTGCCAACTCCAGTGTGTCTTTCAAGCAATGTTTGGGCTCCTGCTGCCAACTCCAGTGTCTCTTTCAAGCAATGTTTGGGCTTCGGCTGTTCCTGCTGCCAACTGCAGTGTCTCTTTCAAGCAATGTTTGGGCTCCTGCTGCCAACTCCAGTGTGTCTTTCAAGCAATGTTTGGGCTCTTGCTGTTCCTGCTGCCAACTCCAGTGTCTCTTTCAAGTAATGTTTGGGCTCCTGCTGCTGCCAACTCCAGTGTGTCTTTCAAGCAATGTTTGGCCTCCTGCTGCCAACTCCAGTGTCTCTTTCAAGCAATATTTGGACTCCTGCTGCTGCTGCTTGCAACTCCAGGGTGTCATTCAGCCGATTTTTGGCCTCCCGCTGCTGCTGCTGCTGCCAACTCCAGTGTCTCTTTGAGCCAATGTTTGGGCTCCTGCAGCTGCTGCTGCTGCCAACTCCAGTGTGTCTTTCAAGCAATGTTTGGGCTCCTGCTGCTCCTGCTTCCAACTCTAGTGTGTCTTTCAAGCAATGTTTGGGCTCCTGCTTCCACCTCCAGTGTCTCTTTCAAGCAATGTTTGGGCTTCGGCTGTTCCCGCTGTCAACTCCAGTGTCTCTTTCAAGCAATGTTTGGGCTCTTGCTGCCAACTCCAGTGTGTCTTTCAAGCAATGTTTGGGCTCTTGCTGCTCCTGCTGCCAACTCCAGTGTCTCTTTCAAGTAATGTTTGGGCTCCTGCTGCTGCCAACTCCAGTGTGTCTTTCAAGCAATGTTTGGCCTCCTGCTGCCAACTCCAGTGTCTCTTTCAAGAAATATTTGGACTCCTGCTGCTGCTGCTTGCAACTCCAGGGTGTCATTCAGCCGATTTTTGGCCTCCCGCTGCTGCTGCCAACTCCAGTGTCTCTTTGAGTCAATGTTTGGGCTCCTGCTGCTGCTGCTGCTGCCAACTCCAGTGTGTCTTTCAAGCAATGTTTGGGCTCCTGCTGCTCCTGCTTCCAACTCTAGTGTGTCTTTCAAGCAATGTTTGGGCTCCTGCTGCCAACTCCAGTGTGTCTTTCAAGCAATGTTTGGGCTCCTGCTGCTCTTGCTGCCTACTCCAGTGTCTCTTTCAGCCAATGTTTGGGCTCCTGCTGCTGCAAACTTCAGTGTCTTTAAGACAATTTTTGGGCTCCTGCTGCCAACTCCAGTGTCTCTTTCAGCCAATGTTTGGGCTCCTGCTGCTGCTGGCAACTCCAGTGTCTCTTTCAGCCAATTTTTGGCCTCCTGCTGCCAACTCCAGTGTCTCTTTCAAGCAATATTTGGACTCCTGCTGCTGCTGCTTGCAACTCCAGGGTGTCATTCAGCCGATTTTTGGCCTCCCGCTGCTGCTGCTGCTGCCAACTCCAGTGTCTCTTTGAGCCAATGTTTGGGCTCCTGCTGCTGCTGCCAACTCCAGTGTGTCTTTCAAGCAATGTTTGGGCTCCTGCTGCTCCTGCTTCCAACTCTAGTGTGTCTTTCAAGCAATGTTTGGGCTCCTGCTTCCACCTCCAGTGTCTCTTTCAAGCAATGTTTGGGCTTCGGCTGTTCCCGCTGCCAACTCCAGTGTCTCTTTCAAGCAATGTTTGGGCTCTTGCTGCCAACTCCAGTGTGTCTTTCAAGCAATGTTTGGGCTCTTGCTGCTCCTGCTGCCAACTCCAGTGTCTCTTTCAAGTAATGTTTGGGCTCCTGCTGCTGCCAACTCCAGTGTGTCTTTCAAGCAATGTTTGGCCTCCTGCTGCTGCTGCTTGCAACTCCAGGGTGTCATTCAGCCGATTTTTGGCCTCCCGCTGCTGCTGCCAACTCCAGTGTCTCTTTGAGTCAATGTTTGGGCTCCTGCTGCTGCTGCTGCTGCCAACTCCAGTGTGTCTTTCAAGCAATGTTTGGGCTCCTGCTGCTCCTGCTTCCAACTCTAGTGTGTCTTTCAAGCAATGTTTGGGCTCCTGCTGCCAACTCCAGTGTGTCTTTCAAGCAATGTTTGGGCTCCTGCTGCTCTTGCTGCCTACTCCAGTGTCTCTTTCAGCCAATGTTTGGGCTCCTGCTGCTGCAAACTTCAGTGTCTTTAAGACAATTTTTGGGCTCCTGCTGCCAACTCCAGTGTCTCTTTCAGCCAATGTTTGGGCTCCTGCTGCTGCTGGCAACTCCAGTGTCTCTTTCGGCCAATTTTTGGCCTCCTGCTGCCAACTCCAGTGTCTCTTTCAAGCAATATTTGGACTCCTGCTGCTGCTGCTTTTAACTCCAGGGTGTCATTCAGCCGATTTTTGGCCTCCCGCTGCTGCTGCTGCTGCCAACTCCAGTGTCTCTTTGAGCCAATGGTTGGGCTCCTGCTGCTGCTGCTGCTGCCAACTCCAGTGTGTCTTTCAAGCAATGTTTGGGCTCCTGCTTCCAACGCTAGTGTGTCTTTCAAGCAATGTTTGGGCTCCTGCTGCCAACTCCAGTGTGTCTTTCAAGCAATGTTTGGGCTCCTGCTGCTCTTGCTGCCAACTCCAGTGTCTCTTTCAGCCAATGTTTGGGCTCCTGCTGCTGCAAACTTCAGTGTCTTTAAGACAATTTTTGGGCTCCTGCTGCCAACTCCAGTGTCTCTTTCAGCCAATGTTTGGGCTCCTGCTGCTGCTGGCAACTCCAGTGTCTCTTTCGGCCAATTTTTGGGCTCCTGCTGCCAACTCCAGTGTGTGTCTTCAGGCCAATTTTTGGGCTCCAGCTACCAACTCCAGGATGTCTTTCAGTCAATATTTGGGCTCCTGCTGCTGCCAGCTTCAGGGTGTGTTTTTCAGACAATATAGGGGCCCCTCATAGTGATGCCACCTCAACTATCTGCAATTGTGTCTCTTTGCGATACTATTAGCGATGCCTCTGATCTGCATGTCATAATTATTTGCAGTATTATTTCACTAACCCAGCACGCATACTATGCGTGTTACAGCAAGGCAGAATGGTTTACAACCCTATTGAGGCTCTAGGAGGCTCAGAAATAGCCGTTTTTAATAGCGATTCGTCGCGAATAAATTCGGGTCGAAACGATTTTTGCCGGATAATTCTGCGATTCAGTCGAATCGAATTTTTCAAAAGCTCGCTCATCTCTAGTAATTACATTGATGAGAGAATTATCACACGCTCCTTTTCCTTTACATGCAAAATTCATACTGCTTACCTAAATGTGACAACTATATATATATATATATATATATATATATATATATATATATATATATATATATATAAATTATATATAAAGTACCAACAAAAAATACGTGCAAAAAAAAAATTGCATGAAAAAAAAAAAAAAAAAAAAACACCCAACACAGCAAAACAACCCCCCCCCCCCCGCCCCCAGACAAAAATGCAAAGACAGGTGACACCATAAACGTCCAAAAATTTACAAAAGTGTTTCAGTTTTTTTTTGGCTCCATCTTCGGACTTCAAATTCCTCCTTAAGAAAACTATCCAAATGACACTCAAGTGACTCCCACCACCACCTGAAACAAAAAACACACGCGTGAAAAACCTCATCTATTGAGATACAGCAGTTGGTCAATAGAGTTTGTTAATATAATAGAGGGACTGTGAGCTCATGAATTCTTAATACATTGTATCCATTATGTAACAGCTGTGTATCCTCATGTGTATCTATAAGATTTACACTGTTATCTGCAGCAACTTGTTACACTGAGCTTTGTCTGCCTGAAATGTATGAAGTGAAGACTTATCTATGTTTTAAGAAAACTATTGCATTTTTCTACTTGCTAATTTGTTGTGCACCTGATACTTATTCTGCTCTACATTGGGGTGAATAGAAAATCACCCAATACAAATATGTAATATAGTGTTTCTTCTGTGATATTTTAAAGTTCCTTAAAGTGGACCAAAAACCTGGGTTTGGGTCCTTTCCTCAGGGGCACCCTGATCCCGCTGTGTGAACCCCCCCCCCCGATCTAACTCACCTCTTCCCGGTCATACGGCGCATGCGTGGCCATTGGTCCAATCAGCACGCTCAGAGCCGCTGACGTCACACCATCTAAGACGGCGTCTAACGCCAGCGGCTCTGAGCGTGCTGTCGGCTGTATCCCCCCAGGGGATGGCCATTCACAAATGCCTGGTGTGGAAACACACCCTGTTAGAGGGATAGTGGGGATGCGGCTCATGAATGCGGTGGGGGTCTATGAGCTGCACAGGGGGGTGGTCTATGAGCTGCACAGTGGGGGGTCTATGAGCTGCACAGTGGGGGTCTATGAGCTGCATAGTGGGGTCTATGAGCTGCACAGTGGGGGTCTATGAGCTGCACAGTGGGGGGTCTATGAGCTGCATAGTGGGGGGTCTATGAGCTGCACAGTGGGGGGTCTATGAGCTGCACAGTGGGGTGGGGGTCTATGAGCTGCACAGTGGGGGGGGTCTATGAGCTGCACAGTGGGGGGTCCGTGAGCTGCACAGTGGGGGGTCTATGAGCTGCATAGTGCTGGGGTCTATGAGCTGCACAGTGGGGGGTCTATGAGCTGCACAGTGGGGAGTATATGCGCTGCACAGTGGGGGGTCTATGAGCTGCACAGTGGGAGATCTATGAGCTGCACATTGGGGTGGGGGTCTATGAGCTGCACAGTAGGGTGGGGGTCTATGAGCTGCACAGTGGGGGGTCTATGAGCTGCACATTGGGGTGGGGGTCTATGAGCTGCACAGTAGGGTGGGGGTCTATGAGCTGCACAGTGGGGGGTCTATGAGCTGCACATTGGGGTGGGGGTCTATGAGCTGCACAGTGGGGGGTCTATGAGCTGCACAGTGGGAGATCTATGAGCTGCACAGTGGGGGGTATATGAGCTGCACAGTGGGGGGTCTATGAGCTGCACATTGGGGTGGGGGTCTATGAGCTGCACAGTGGGGGGTCTATGAGCTGCACATTGGGGTGGGGGTCTATGAGTTGCACAGTGGGGGGGTCTATGAGCTGCACAGTGGGGTGGGGGTCTATGAGCTGCACAGTGGGGGGTCTATGAGCTGCACAGTGGGAGATCTATGAGCTGCACAGTGGGGAGTATATGCGCTGCACAGTGGGGGGTCTATGAGCTGCACAGTGGGAGATCTATGAGCTGCACAGTGGGGAGTATATGCGCTGCACAGTGGGGGGTCTATGAGCTGCACATTGGGGTGGGGGTCTATGAGCTGCACAGTAGGGTGGGGGTCTATGAGCTGCACAGTGGGGGGTCTATGAGCTGCACATTGGGGTGGGGGTCTATGAGCTGCACAGTAGGGTGGGGGTCTATGAGCTGCACAGTGGGGGGTCTATGAGCTGCACATTGGGGTGGGGGTCTATGAGCTGCACAGTGGGGGGTCTATGAGCTGCACAGTGGGAGATCTATGAGCTGCACAGTGGGGGGTATATGAGCTGCACAGTGGGGGGTCTATGAGCTGCACATTGGGGTGGGGGTCTATGAGCTGCACAGTGGGGGGTCTATGAGCTGCACATTGGGGTGGGGGTCTATGAGTTGCACAGTGGGGGGTCTATGAGCTGCACAGTGGGGGGTCTATGAGCTGCACAGTGGGGGGTCTATGAGCTGCACAGTGGGGTGGGGGTCTATGAGCTGCACAGTGGGGGGGGTCTATGAGCTGCACAGTGGGGGGTCCGTGAGCTGCACAGTGGGGGGTCTATGAGCTGCATAGTGCTGGGGTCTATGAGCTGCACAGTGGGGGGTCTATGAGCTGCACAGTAGGGAGTATATGAGCGGCACAGTGGGGGGTCTATGAGCTGCACAGTGGGAGATCTATGAGCTGCACAGTGGGGAGTATATGCGCTGCACAGTGGGGGGTCTATGAGCTGCACATTGGGGTGGGGGTCTATGAGCTGCACAGTAGGGTGGGGGTCTATGAGTTGCACAGTGGGGGGTCTATGAGCTGCACATTGGGGTGGGGGTCTATGAGCTGCACAGTGGGGGGTATATGAGCTGCACAGTGCTGGGGTCTATGAGCTGCACAGTGGGGGGTCTATGGGCTGCACAGTTGGGGGTTTAAGAGCTGCACTGTGGGGGGTCTATGAGCTGCACAGTGGGGGGTCTATGAGCTGCACAGTGGGGGGTCTATGAGCTGCACAGTGGGGGGTCTATGAGCTGCACTGTGGGGAGTCTATGAGCTGCACAGTGGGGGGTCTATGAGCTGCACTGTGGGGGGTCTATGAGCTGAACAGTGGGGGGTCTATGAGCTGCACTGTGGGGAGTCTATGAGCTGCACAGTGGGGAGTCTATGAGTTGCACAGTGGGGGGTCTATGAGCTGCACAGTGGGGAGTCTATGAGCTGCACAGTGGGGGCTCTATGAGCTGCACAGTGGGGGGTTTATGCGCTGCACAGTGGGGGGTCTATGAGCTGCACAGTGGGGGGTCTATGAGCTGCACAGTGGGGGGTTTATGCGCTGCACAGTGGGGGGTCTATGAGCTGCACAGTGGGGAGTCTATGAGCTGCACAGTGGGGGCTCTATGAGCTGCACAGTGGGGGGTTTATGCGCTGCACAGTGGGGGCTCTATGAGCTGCACAGTGGGGGGTCTATGAGTTGCACAGTGGGGGGTCTATGAGCTGCACAGTGGGGGGGGGGTCTATGAACTACACAGTGAGGGGTCTATAAGCTGCACAGTGGGGGGGGGGGGTCTGTGAGCTGCACAGTGGGGGTCTATGAGCTGCACAGTGGGGGTCTATGAGCTGCACAGTGGGGGGTCTGTGAGCTGCACAGTGGGGGGTCTATGGGCTGCACAGTGGGGGGTCTATGGGCTGCACAGTGGTGGGTCTATGAGTTGCACAGTGGGGGGGTCTATGAGCTGCACAGTGGGGGGTCTATGAGCTGCACAGTTGGGGGTCTATGATCTGCACAGTGGTGGGTCTATGAGTTGCACAGTGGGGGGGGTCTATGAGCTGCACAGTGGGGGGTCTATGAGCTGCACAGTGGTGGGTCTATGAGTTGCACAGTGGGGGGTCTATGAGCTGCACAGTGGGGGGTCTATGAGCTGCACAGTGGTGGGTCTATGAGTTGCACAGTGGGGGGTCTATGAGCTGCACAGTGGGGGATCTACGAGCTGCACAGTTGGGGGTCTATGGGCTGCACAGTGGGGGGTCTATGAGCTGCATAGTGGGGGGTCTATGAGCTGCAGAATGGGGGGCTATGAGCTGCACAGTGGGGGGTCTATGAGCTGCATAGTGGGGGGTCTATGAGCTGCACAGTGGGGGGCTATGAGCTGCACAGTGGTGGGTCTATGAGCTGCACAGTGGGGGGTCTATGAGCTGCACAGTGGGGGGGTCTATGAGCTGCACAGTGGGGGGCTATGAGCTGCACAGTGGGGGGGTCTATGAGCTGCACAGTGGGGGTCTATGAGCTGCAAAGTGGGGATCTATGAGCTGCACAGTGGGGGGGGGGGGCTATGAGCTGCACAGTGGGGGGTTCTGTGAGCTGAATAGTGGAGTCTATGAGCTGCACAGTGGGGGTCTATGAGCTGCACAGTTGGGGGTTTAAGAGCTGCACAGTGGGGATCTATGAGCTGCACAGTTGGGGGTTTAAGAGCTGCACAGTGGGGGTCTATGAGCAGCACAGTGGGGGGTCTATGAACTACACAGTGAGGGGTCTATAAGCTGCACAGTGGGGGGGGGGTCTATGAGCTGCACAGTGGGGGTCTGTGAGCTGCACAGTGGGGGGGGGGGTCTATGAGCTGCACAGTGGGGGGGGGGGTCTATGAGCTGCACAGTGGGGGGTCTACGAGCTGCACAGTTGGGGGTCTATGGGCTGCATAGTGGGGGGTCTATGAGCTGCACAGTGGGGGTCTATGAGCTGCATAGTGGAGTCTATGAGCTGCACAGTGGGGGGTCTATGAGCTGCACAGTGGGGGTCTATGAGCTGCACAGTGGAGTCTATGAGCTGCACAGTGGGGGGTCTATGAGCTGCACAGTGGGGGGTCTATGAGCTGCATAGTGGGGGGTCAATGAGCTGCACAGTGGGGGGGTCTATGGGCTGCACAGTGGAGTCTATGAGCTGCACAGTGGGGGGTCTATGAGCTGCACAGTGGAGTCTATGAGCTGCACAGCGGGGGGTCTATGGGCTGCACAGTGGGGGGTCTATGAGCTGCACAGTGGGGGGTCTATGAGCTGCACAGTGGGGGGTCTATGAGCTGCATAGTGGGGGGTCAATGAGCTGCACAGTGGGGGGTCTATGAGCTGCATAGTGGAGTCTATGAGCTGCACAGTAGGGGGTCTATGAGCTGCACAGTGGGGGGTCTATGAGCTTCACAGTGGGGGGTCTATGAGCTGCACAGTGGGGGGTCTATGAGCTGCACAGTGGGAGGTCTATGAGCTGCACAGTGGGGGGTCTATGAGCTGCACAGTGGGGGGTCTATGAGCTGCACAGTGGGAGGTCTATGAGCTGCATAGTGGGGGGTCTATGAGCTGCACAGTGGGGGGTCTATGAGCTGCCCAGTGGGGGGTCTATGAATTGCACAGTGGGGGGTCTGTGAGCTGCACAGTGGGGGGTCTATGAATTGCACAGTGGGGGGTCTGTGAGCTGCACAGTGGGGATCTATGAGCTGCACAGTGGGGGGTCTATGGGCTGCACAGTGGGGGGTCTATGAGTTGCACAGTGGGGGGTCAATGAGCTGCATAGTGGGGGGTCTATGGGCTGCACAGTGGGGGGTCTATGAATTGCACAGTGGGGGGTCTGTGAGCTGCACAGTGGGGATCTATGAGCTGCACAGTGGGAGGTCTATGAGCTGCACAGTGGGGGGTCTGTGAGCTGCACAGTGGCGAGGTCTATGAGCTGCATAGTGGGGTCTATGAGCTACACAGTGGGGGTCTATGAGCTGCATAGTGGGGGGTCTATGAGCTGCACAATGGGGGGTCTATGAGCTGCACAGTGGGGGTCTATGAGCTGCATAGTGGGGTCTATGATCTGCACAGTTGGGGGTCTATGATCTGCACAGTGGGGGGTCTGTGAGCTGCACAGTGGGGGGTCTATGAGCTGTATAGTGGGGTCTATGAGCTCCATAGTGGGGTTTATGAGCTGCACAGTGGGGGGTCTATGAGCTGCATAGTGGGGTCTATGAGCTCCATAGTGGGGTTTATGAGCTGCACAGTGGGGAGTCTATGAGTTGCACAGTGGGGGGTCTGTGAGCTGCACAGTGGGGGGTCTGTGAGCTGCACAGTGGGGGGTCTATGAGCTGCACAGTGGGGTCTATGAGCTGGATGCGCCTCCCGAGCTAGAGGTTGGAAGTCCTGGGGTTGGAAACATGGACAGAGGAGTTCAGTCCTGCCCGGAAACCCAAGGACCCTGCACACCACTGTTTGGCACCAACATACACCGAGGCTGATGCTGACCTCCAGCACACGTCTCCATACATACACCGAGGCTGATGCTGACCTCCAGCACATGTCTCCATACATACACCGAGGCCGATACTGACCACCAGCACATGTCTCCATACATACACCGAGGCCGATACTGACCACCAGCACATGTCTCCATACATACACCGAGGCTGATGCTGATCTCCAGCACATGTTTCTATGCTGTGGAAAATTACAATGACACCATCACAGACAGCAGCTCCATTGTACATGAAGGAATGCAATGTTCTTCCTCCTTGATGATTTATTTGATTTTTTAAGAAGCTTCATTGTTTATTCATTTCAATGATCGATCGCACAAAGAAACAATCAGAAATGGGATTTAACCCATCCGTGCAGTTAAAGAAACACAAGCAGTGGGTGCACACATCTGGGGCAGTTGGAGGGTTAGGTGCACAGTGGGGGGTCTATGAGTTGCACAGTGGGGTCTATGAGCTGGATGCGCCTCCCGAGCTAGAGGTTGGAAGTCCTGGGGTTGGGAACATGGACAGAGGAGCTCAGTCCTGCCCGGAAACCCAAGGACCCTGCACACCACTGTTTGGCACCAACATACACCGAGGCTGATGCTGACCTCCAGCACATGTCTCCATACATACACCGAGGCTGACACTGACCTCCAGCACACGTCTCCATACATACACCGAGGTTGACGCTGACCTCCAGCACACGTCTCCATACATACACCGAGGTTGACGCTGACCTCCAGCACACGTCTCCATACATACACCGAGGTTGACGCTGACCTCCAGCACACGTCTCCATACATACACCGAGGCTGATGCTGACCTCCAGCACGTCTCCATACATACACCGAGGCTGACACTGACCTCCAGCACACGTCTCCATACATACACCGAGGTTGACGCTGACCTCCAGCACACGTCTCCATACATACACCGAGGCTGATGCTGACCGCCAGCACACGTCTCCATACATACACCGAGGCTGATGCTGACCTCCAGAACACGTCTCCATACATACACCGAGGTTGACGCTGACCTCCAGCACACGTCTCCATACATACACCGAGGCTGATGCTGACCTCCAGCACACGTCTCCATACATACACCGAGGCTGATGCTGACCTCCAGCACACGTCTCTATACATACACCGTGGCCGATGCTGACCTCCAGCACACGTCTCCATACATACACCGAGGCTGATGCTGACCTCCAGCACATGTCTCCATACATACACCGAGGTTGACGCTGACCTCCAGCACACGTCTCTATACATACACCGAGGCTGATGCTGACCTCCAGCACACGTCTCTATACATACACCGTGGCTGATGCTGACCTCCAGCACACGTCTCCATACATACACCGAGGCTGATGCTGACCTCCAGCACATGTCTCCATACATACATCGAGGCTGACGCTGACCTCCAGCACACGTCTTCATACATACACCGAGGCTGATGCTGACCGCCAGCACATGTCTCTATACATACACCGAGGCTGATGCTGACCGCCAGCACACGTCTTCATACATACACCGAGGCTGACGCTGACCTCCAGCACACGTCTCCATACATACACCGAGGACGATACTGACCTCCAGCACACGTCTCCATACATACACCGAGGCTGATGCTGACCGCCAGCACACGTCTTCATACATACACCGAGGCTGATGCTGACCTCCAGCACACGTCTCCATACATACACCGAGGCTGATGCTGACCTCCAGCACACGTCTTCATACATACACCGAGGACGATACTGACCTCCAGCACACGTCTCCATACATACACCGAGGCTGATGCTGACCGCCAGCACACGTCTTCATACATACACCGAGGCTGATGCTGACCGCCAGCACACGTCTTCATACATACACCGAGGCTGACGCTGACCTCCAGCACATGTCTCCATACATACACCGAGGCTGACGCTGACCTCTAGCACACGTCTCCATACATACACCGAGGCTGATGCTGACCTCCAGCACATGTCTCCATACATACACCGAGGCTGACGCTGACCTCTAGCACACGTCTCCATACATACACCGAGGCTGATGCTGACCTCCAGCACATGTCTCCATACATACACCGAGGCTGACGCTGACCTCCAGCACACGTCTTCATACATACACTGAGGCTGATGCTGACCTCCAGCACACGTCTCTATACATACACCGAGGCTGATGCTGACCTCCAGCACACGTCTTCATACATACACCGAGGCTGACGCTGACCTCCAGCACACGTCTTCATACATACACCGAGGCTGATGCTGACCGCCAGCACACGTCTTCATACATACACCGAGGCTGATGCTGCCCTCCAGCACACGTCTCCATACATACACCGAGGCTGATGCTGACCTCCAGCACACGTCTTCATACATACACCGAGGCTGATGCTGACCCCCAGCACATGTCTACATACATACACCGAGGCTGATGCTGACCTCCAGCACACGTCTCCATACATACACCGAGGCTAATGCTGACCTCCAGCACATGTCTTCATACATACACCGAGGCTGATGCTGACCCCCAGCACATGTCTACATACATACACCGAGGCTGATGCTGACCCCCAGCACATGTCTACATACATACACCGAGGCTGATGCTGACCTCCAGCACACGTCTTCATACATACACCGAGGCTGATGCTGACCTCCAGCACACGTCTCCATACATACACCGAGGCTGATGCTGACCTCCAGCACACGTCTTCATACATACACCGAGGCTGATGCTGACCGCCAGCACATGTCTCTATACATACACCGAGGCTGATGCTGACCGCCAGCACACGTCTTCATACATACACCGAGGCTGACGCTGACCTCCAGCACACGTCTCCATACATACACCGAGGCTGACGCTGACCTCCAGCACACGTCTCCATACATACACCGAGGCTGACGCTGACCTCCACCACACGTCTCCATACATACACCGAGGCTGATGCTGACCTCCAGCACACGTCTCCATACATACACCGAGGCTGATGCTGACCTCCAGCACACGTCTCCATACATACACCGAGGCTGATGCTGACCCCCAGCACACGTCTCCATACATACACCGAGGCTGATTCTGACCTCCAGGACACGTCTCCATACATACACCGAGGCTGATGCTGACCTCCAGCACACGTCTTCATACATACACCGAGGCTGATGCTGACCGCCAGCACATGTCTCTATACATACACCGAGGCTGATGCTGACCGCCAGCACACGTCTTCATACATACACCGAGGCTGATGCTGACCGCCAGCACATGTCTCTATACATACACCGAGGCTGATGCTGACCGCCAGCACACGTCTTCATACATACACCGAGGCTGACGCTGACCTCCAGCACACGTCTCCATACATACACCGAGGACGATACTGACCTCCAGCACACGTCTCCATACATACACCGAGGCTGATGCTGACCTCCAGCACACGTCTCCATACATACACCGAGGCTGATGCTGACCGCCAGCACACGTCTTCATACATACACCGAGGCTGACGCTGACCTCCAGCACACGTCTCCATACATACACCGAGGCTGATGCTGACCTCCAGCACACGTCTTCATACATACACCGAGGACGATACTGACCTCCAGCACACGTCTCCATACATACACCGAGGCTGATGCTGACCGCCAGCACACGTCTTCATACATACACCGAGGCTGATGCTGATCTCCAGCACACGTCTCCATACATACACCGAGGCTGATGCTGACCTCCAGCACACGTCTTCATACATACACCGAGGCTGACGCTGACCTCTAGCACACGTCTTCATACATACACCGAGGCTGATGCTGACCTCCAGCACATGTCTCCATACATACACCGAGGCTGACGCTGACCTCTAGCACACGTCTCCATACATACACCGAGGCCGATACTGACCACCAGCACATGTCTCCATACATACACCGAGGCCGATACTGACCACCAGCACACGTCTCCATACATACACCGAGGCCGATACTGACCACCAGCACACGTCTCCATACATACACCGAGGCCGATACTGACCACCAGCACACGTCTCCATACATACACCGAGGCCGATACTGACCACCAGCACATGTCTCCATACATACACCGAGGCCGATACTGACCACCAGCACACGTCTCCATACATACACCGAGGCCGATACTGACCTCCAGCACATGTCTCCATACATACACCGAGGCTGACGCTGACCTCCAGCACACGTCTTCATACATACACTGAGGCCGATACTGACCACCAGCACATGTCTCCATACATACACCGAGGCCGATACTGACCACCAGCACACGTCTCCATACATACACCGAGGCCGATACTGACCTCCAGCACATGTCTCCATACATACACCGAGGCTGACGCTGACCTCTAGCACACGTCTCCATACATACACCGAGGCCGATACTGACCACCAGCACATGTCTCCATACATACACCGAGGCCGATACTGACCACCAGCACACGTCTCCATACATACACCGAGGCCGATACTGACCTCCAGCACATGTCTCCATACATACACCGAGGCTGACGCTGACCTCCAGCACACGTCTTCATACATACACTGAGGCTGATGCTGACCTCCAGCACACGTCTCCATACATACACCGAGGCTGATGCTGACCTCCAGCACACGTCTTCATACATATACCGAGGCTGACGCTGACCTCCAGCACACGTCTTCATACATACACCGAGGCTGATGCTGACCGCCAGCACACGTCTTCATACATACACCGAGGCTGATGCTGACCTCCAGCACACGTCTCCATACATACACCGAGGCTGATGCTGACCTCCAGCACACGTCTCCATACATACACCGAGGCTGATGCTGACCCCCAGCACATGTCTACATACATACACCGAGGCTGATGCTGACCTCCAGCACACGTCTCCATACATACACCGAGGCTGATGCTGACCTCCAGCACACGTCTTCATACATACACCGAGGCTGATGCTGACCCCCAGCACATGTCTACATACATACACCGAGGCTGATGCTGACCTCCAGCACACGTCTTCATACATACACCGAGGCTGATGCTGACCCCCAGCACATGTCTACATACATACACCGAGGCTGATGCTGACCTCCAGCACACGTCTCCATACATACACCGAGGCTGATGCTGACCTCCAGCACACGTCTTCATACATACACCGAGGCTGACGCTGACCTCCAGCACACGTCTCCATACATACACCGAGGCTGACGCTGACCTCCAGCACATGTCTCCATACATACACCGAGGCTGATGCTGACCCCCAGCACATGTCTACATACATACACCGAGGCTGATGCTGACCTCCAGCACACGTCTCCATACATACACCGAGGCTGATGCTGACCTCCAGCACACGTCTTCATACATACACCGAGGCTGATGCTGACCCCCAGCACATGTCTACATACATACACCAAGGCTGATGCTGACCCCCAGCACATGTCTACATACATACACCGAGGCTGATGCTGACCTCCAGCACACGTCTCCATACATACACCGAGGCTAATGCTGACCTCCAGCACACGTCTCCATACATACACCGAGGCTGATGCTGACCTCCAGCACACGTCTCCATACATACACCGAGGCTGATGCTGACCTCCAGCACACGTCTCTATACATACACCGAGGCTGATACTGACCTCCAGCACACGTCTCCATACATACACCGAGGCTGTTGCTGACCTCCAGCACACGTCTCCATACATACACCGAGGCTGATGCTGACCTCCAGCACATGTCTCCATACATACACCGAGGCTGATGCTGACCTCCAGCACATGTCTCCATACATACACCGATATTGACGCTGACCTCCAGCACATGTCTCCATACATACACCGAGGCTGATGCTGACCTCCAGCACACGTCTTCATACATACACCGAGGCTGATGCTGACCTCCAGCACACGTCTCCATACATACACCGAGGCTGACGCTGACCTCCAGCACACGTCTCCATACATACACCGAGGCTGATGCTGACCTCCAGCACACGTCTTCATACATACACCGAGGCTGATGCTGACCTCCAGCACACGTCTCCATACATACACCGAGGCTGATGCTGACCTCCAGCACACGTCTCCATACATACACCGAGGCTGATGCTGACCTCCAGCACACGTCTCCATACATACACCGAGGCTGACGCTGACCTCCAGCACATGTCTCCATACATACACCGAGGCCGATACTGACCACCAGCACATGTCTCCATACATACACCGAGGCTGATGCTGACCTCCAGCACACGTCTCTATACATACACCGAGGCTGATGCTGACCTCCAGCACACGTCTCTATACATACACCGAGGCTGATGCTGACCTCCAGCACACGTCTCCATACATACACCGAGGCTGATGCTGACCTCCAGCACACGTCTCCATACATACACCGAGGCTGATGCTGACCTCCAGCACACGTCTCCATACATACACCGAGGCTGATGCTGACCTCCAGCACACGTCTCCATACATACACCGAGGCTGATGCTGACCTCCAGCACACGTCTTCATACATACACCGAGGCTGATGCTGACCTCCAGCACACGTCTCCATACATACACCGAGGCTGATACTGATCTCCAGCACATGTTTCTATGCTGTGGAAAATTACAATGACACCATCACAGACAGCAGCTCCATTGTACATGAAGAAATGCAATGTTCTTCCTCCTTGATGATTTATTTGATTTTTTAAGAAGCTTCATTGTTTATTCATATCAATGATCGATCGCACAAACAAACAATCAGAAATGGGATTTAACCCATCCGTGCAGTTAAAGAAACACAAGCAGTGAATGCACACATCTGGGGCAGTTGGAGGGTTAGGTGTCTGGGGAGAAGTTGGAGGGTTAGGTGTCTGGGGAGCAGTTGGAGGGTTAGGTGTCTGGGGAGCAGTTGGAGGGTTAGGTGTCTGGGGAGCAGTTGGAGGGTTAGGTGTCTGGGGAGCAGTTGGAGGCAGTTAGGTGTCCAGGGAGCAGTTGGAGGGTTAGGTGTCTGGGGAGCAGTTGGGGGTTAGGTGTTTGGGGAGCAGTTGGAGGCAGTTAGGTGTCCGGGGAGCAGTTGGAGGGTTAGGTGTCTGGGGAGCAGTTGGGGGTTAGGTGTCCGGGGAGCAGTTGGAGGGTTAGGTGTCCGGGGAGCAGTTGGAGGGTTAGGTGTCTGGGGAGCAGTTGGGGGTTAGGTGTCTGGGGAGCAGTTGGAGGGTTAGGTGTCTGGGGAGCAGTTAGGTGTCTGGAGAGCAGTTGGGCAGTTAGGTGTCTGGGGAGCAGTTGGAGGGTTAGGTGTCCGGGAGCAGTTGGAGGGTTAGGTGTCTGGGGAGCAGTTGGAGGGTTAGGTGTCTGGGGAGCAGTTGGAGGCAGTTAGGTGTCTGGGGAGCAGTTGGAGGGTTAGGTGTCTGGGGAGCAGTTGGAGGGTTAGGTGTCTGGGGAGCAGTTGGGAGGTTAGGTGTCTGGGGAGCAGTTGGAGGGTTAGGTGTCTGGGGAGCAGTTGGAGGGTTAGGTGTCTGGGGAGCAGTTGGAGGGTTAGGTGCCTGGGGAGCAGTTGGAGGGTTAGGTGTCTGGGGAGCAGTTGGAGGGTTAGGTGTCTGGGGAGCAGTTGGAGGGTTAGGTGTCTGTGGAGCAGTTGGGGGTTAAGTGTCAGGGAGCAGTTTAGGGGTTAGGTGTGGGGGAGCAGTTTAGGGGTTAGGTGCCTGGGGACCAGTTTAGGGGTTAGGTGCCAGGGACCAGTTTAGGGGTTAGGTGCCTGGGACCAGTTTAGGGGTTAGGTGCCAGGGACCAGTTTAGGGGTTAGGTGCCAGGGACCAGTTTAGGGGTTAGGTGCCTGGGACCAGTTTAGGGGTTAGGTGCCAGGGACCAGTTTAGGGGTTAGGTGCCTTGGACCAGTTTAGGGGTTAGGTGCCAGGGACCAGTTTAGGGGTTAGGTGCCAGGGACCAGTTTAGGGGTTAGGTGCCTGGGACCAGTTTAGGGGTTAGGTGCCAGGGACCAGTTTAGGGGTTAGGTGCCAGGGACCAGTTTAGGGGTTAGGTGCCTAGGACCAGTTTAGGGGTTAGGTGCCTGGGACCAGTTTAGGGGTTAGGTGCCTGCGACTAGTTTAGGGGTTAGGTGCCAGGGACCAGTTTAGGGGTTAGGTGCCTGCGACTAGTTTAGGGGTTAGGTGTCAGGGACCAGTTTAGGGGTTAGGTGCCTGCGACTAGTTTAGGGGTTAGGTGCCTGGGACCAGTTTAGGGGTTAGGTGCCTGGGACCAGTTTAGGGGTTAGGTGCCTGGGACCAGTTTAGGGGTTAGGTGCCTGGGACCAGTTTAGGGGTTAGGTGCCTGGGACCAGTTTAGGGGTTAGGTGCCTTACTTAAGAACACTTCAGTCATGTCCCCGTCAGGATCCTACAACCCCTGGGGGTAAGGAGGGGGATCAGCTTGGCCCAGTGTTACACTAACAGGCACAGGGTCGCCCAGGGAGTGAGAGAGTGGGGCCCACTCAGCCACTGCGGGGGACCCCACGTTCTCAACCCTGATGCGTCGGGGGCCCCTTTTACTTACCCCAGTGATCACAGCTCTGCCACCCGGCACAGTAATGGCCCTATATGGGGCCAGAAGCCAGCCCTGGAGTGTGTAACATTATACCCAGAGACGTGTGGATTTGAGGATGGAGATAAAAGTTTACCCCAGACCCCGGGGGGACAATTGTTACATTAGACCACACCCTCTCATTGATGGATGAAGCCACGCCCCCTCATTGAGGGATGATGAAGCCACGCCCCCCATTGAGAGATGGATAGGAGATACATTGTAACAGTTACAACAATAGAAACACTTTGAATAGGCAAATACATCATTCATTGCTGCAGATCTGCATGTTACACCTCAAAGAGGGACAATATGTAAATGAAGCCACGCCCCCTCATTGAGGAATGGATGAAACCATGCCCACTCATTGAGGGATGGATGAAGCCACGCCCCTTCATTGAGGGATGGATAGGAGATACATTGTAACAGTTACAACAATTAAAACACTTTGAATAGGCAAATGAATAATTTATTGCTGCAGATCTGCATGTTACACCTCAAAGAGGGACAAATGAGAACAACGAGGGACAGGGGGACATAGACACAAAAGGGGTGCAGTCCCTCCAAATCAAGGGCACTTGGGAGCAATACTTCTTATAGGATCATATAACTCCAGCACTCGGGTCTATCTAAATCATAGATATCATTTATTAGATCCTTAGTCACATGACTAAGGGCGCAACATCTTAGCGGCCCGAAACACGTCAGGTGAGTTATGTAACTTTTCATGGAACCTGTGAATCTTTAATGGATCTAATAAATGTTATGTGTTAGCGTGACAGAACATCCTAGGTGTAGTTTATTTCTCTATGTGTGTATGTTGGGGTAATATATATATATGTGTGTGTGTGTGTGTGTGTGTGTGTGTGTGTGTGTGTGTGTGTGTGTGTGTGTGTATATATATGTATTTATACATATATATAGACTTTAGCTGACCTGCCTGATTGGTGTAAACCACTCATTTCTTGTCCCCCCTCCCACTTCGGTTTCACCTTTATCTATCCCTCAGAAATATACATGCCAGGTCAAATGATGATAACCCCTCAACCCCTAGTAATAAAAGTGAGTGGTTGGGGGTAATTAACCCCCGATGTGGAAAACAAATAAACAACAGATCACAAAGTCCTAAAGTTCCTCGCCGGCTTGTGCCCCCCCTCCCTCTGGAATCCCAGAAAGGATGGGGGATGTCATATGGACCAATGAGGTACTTAAAGATGGAGAATCCCAGATGCACCAATCAGACAGTGGGTGACTCCAATCGCTCTGCCCATAGGAGGGGTCAGAAGCTGACCCCTGGTTAGAGGGAATAAGGTGAACTTCAGAATGGGGACAGAGACACTCTAATCTGACCATCAAGAGTGACACATGCTCTCTGTTAACATCGAAGCAGGACACCGGGAAATCATTGGGAGACGTGTGAGAACTAAAGGATTGAACTGATTTGATCGGACCGCAGCCCAGACAGACTCATTAACTATTATTTCTTTTTTTTCTGTATTGCTATTTATCTTATTGACCTTGTTTTATAGTTAATTCTGTTTTTATCACCTTGCACCAATTTTCTTGTTGTTTTTGTGTTTTCTATTTGTTTAAATAAATTCAAAAAATACAGCAGAGGGTCACCGATGCTCTGAATTAAGGATCTAAAAAGCTCCCTCTATTTCTGAAGAGCCCGGCTACATTACTTGCCTAAGACGCTCGATCCCCCCCCCCCCCCCCCGGCCTGGAAGTGGTTGTGTGTCGATCGATCTGATTGTGTTGTGTGTGACTTATATAGAGTTGAACCCTGTTTGTGTTCTGGTGGCAGCAGTTTATAGCCATGCGTGTTGCAATTTGAACAATTGCAGTGAGACACGTGGGGTATGATTGGCCGGGTTGATCAGATGAACTATCAATAGGTCTGATCAACCCGTGCAATCATCACAGTTAGATAGACCTGAGTGCCGGGCCATATATATCCATCAGGTTAGGTTGTTTGCTCGGCCCATCATCCAGCTTTTCCGGCCAAACGCCGTACCCGAATATGAAGTTTGGTACAAACCCAAGCTTTATGGTTCGGGTTGTTCCAACACTAGGGGGTCATGCTAAATATTTGGTGAAGCCGGTGTGAGTTCAGGTGCGCATTGCCATGTGGATAACAACCTGTATCTCAGTAGATTGTTAGCATTTAGACACAAAAAAGAGCAAGAAAGTAATTTGGTTGCATTTGCCTCGTTGCAGAGGAAGAGCTGGACCCGGGGTAAATACTCGAAATGGAGCCCCCCACTAGTGCTCAAGCCCCCCCTTTGGCACCCCCCTGACCTGCTGCTCCCAGGGCACATGCCCCCCTAGCTACACCCCTGCTTGTTCTATAGGAAATGCCCTGAGCTCCAGAGAAACTCACTGATACCCAGCATGGCTCCAACATGTGCTGGAGCGGAGGTGAGTGACAGCGCACATGGCTCCTCACAGGGTTACCAGAGTCTCAGGTACAAACAACAATCGTGGTCCCTCTGCCAGCTTCCTGCTGTGTTTCCTTGTTCTGCCTCCTCTGGACTTTCTCAAATTTTTATCGATTTGTATAGAGCGTTTCAGCCTATGGAAATTAGTTCTCAACATCAGCAGCGTCCAGTCCAGCAAACACGCCCCCCCTCCCGCCCCCACCTCACCTGTAGAAATACCTGCTGAGATCCTACCTGCAACAAGACATCTCCAGAAGATTCCCCCGAAGAACATGGAGCAAGTGGAAGCTAAGAAGAGCATCACCGACCTTCTCGTAAGTATTTTATTGATCACTTCCCATGACAGCAGCGATGATAAGTATTTTAGGGAGTCGCCCGGTCTTTACCCCCAGGGCCAGCTCTAGGTATATGAGGGCCCTTGGGAGGTAGAGTCTCAATGGGCCCCTTATAGTGTGGGATGACACTCCATCCATGGCGATAAAGTTGCATATATGGCGAATGCTAATTAGAAGGAATGACAAAGTATAGAAAGAAAAGAGAAGGAAAGAACTAAAGATTAGAAGGAATGATAAAAAAATGGATTGATTAGTCTTTTGCTGTTGATATATATAGATCAATTGATAAATCCCTTTGTTGATCAGCTTCTCTATTGATCAATTTATTGTCAATCAGTTTATCCCCCATCCCTTATCAATCATTCTCCCTAAAGAGGCATGATTTAAATGATTGATTAGTCTTTTGCTGTTGATATATATTGATCAGTTGATAAATCTCTTTGTTGAACAGTTTCTCTACTGATCATTTTATTGTCAATCAGTTAATCCCTCTATCAATCATTCTCCCTGAAGAGGCTTGATCTAAATGATTGATTGATTGGTTGATTAGTCTTTCGCTGTTGATATATATCAGTCTCTCTATAAATCAATCACTAAATAGATCAATTGATAAATCCATTTGTTGATCAGTTTCTCTATTGATCAATTTATTGTCAATCAGTTTATCCCCCATCCCTTATCAATCATTCTCCCTAAAGAGGCATGATTTAAATGATTGATTAGTCTTTTGCTGTTGATATATATTGATCAGTTGATAAATCTCTTTGTTGAACAATTTCTCTACTGATCATTTTATTGTCAATCAGTTAATCCCTCTATCAATCATTCTCCCTAAAGAGGCTTGATCTAAATGATTGATTGATTGATTAGTCTTTCGCTGTTGATATATATCAGTCTCTCTATAAATCAATCACTAAATAGATCAATTGATAAATCCATTTGTTGATCAGCTTCTCTATTGATCATTTTATTGTCAATCAGTTTATACCTCTATCAATCATCTCTTGCTATCTCCCCCTCTGCCCAGCCTTTGCACCCTCTCATCTCACCTTTCCCCTGTGCTTACCCGGCCGCCCCCTTAAAGTTAGGGGTCAGGTAAGCATCTGACTGTCCAGCGAGCTCATCCCAATGCCCTGTAACCTCTGATCTTCTTTTTTTTCCAGCCTCCTCCGTATCTGCCCCGTGTGAGCCGGAAGACCTGGGCCTGGGCCTCGGTGGTGTTCCTGCTCCTGGCCGTCATTGTGGTCGGGGGGACATTGCTCGGGGTGTATATGGCACAGAAGCACACGGAGGCGGTGAGTACACTGAATTAACTAAGCTACAAACTCATTGTCTGTTATTATTATTATTATTACCATACATTCCAACTTTATAGGGTGGGAAAGAGGGACAAGTGTTAAATTCCCGCCCCCGCAGTAGTTCATATTGCAATGCTGGGTACCAGGGAGCCATGACACTGGCAGTAGACTAAGCTCTACATCACCAATCACAGGGGCAGATCTGAGCACAGCAACACAGAAGCAACTGAGTCCAGGGCTGTCAAGGCAGGGGGCCAGGAATCTAGCGCCGAGGTCCGTGTTCAGATCCTGGTCCACCTGTTGAGTATCGCTGCTATAGAGCAATGATGATGATAATGATCCTAATGACAAGAAGTAGCCGCAGAGAACCCCCAAGGGGGATCAAGGATAAATGTTACCATAGGAAGGTAGGTCACAGGTGTCATAGCACTGGTAAAGCAAGAAGGAACATGTTTTACTGCTAAATTAATATAACATACCCATCAAACCCCACCCGTTGGTGCCCCTCTATAGTGTCCCTTCAAGCTGCGGCATGAACCCCCCTCGGGAGACCATGATGTAGATAATGCGATGTAAATGTAGATGATGTTAATGTAGATGATGTTAATGTAGATGATGTTAAATAGATGTAAAGACTTGCCGTAGATGATGTAGATAATGCGACCTCAACAACTTGTAAAAGACTTGTAGATGATGTAGATAATTCGGACCCTTGTCCGCTAGTTGAGTACGGCTGATGTAGATAATGCTGATCATGCTGTAACACTCTTTGTTAGGAGTCTTTGCATAATTTGTTACATTGTGAAACTTCCTTAAACCCCACCTGTTGGTGCCCCTCTATAGTATCCCTTCAAGCTGCGGCATGAACCCCCCCTGGGGAGACCATGATGTAGATAATGCATATAGATGATGTAGATAATGCGATGTGATGTAGTTTATGTAGATAATGAGATGTAAATGTAGATGATGTTAAATCGATGTAAAGACTTGCCGTAGATGATGTAGCTAATGCAATGTGATGATGTAGATAATGCGACTTGTAAAAGACTTGTAGATGTTGCAGATAATTCGGACCATTGTCCGCTAGTTGAGTACGGCTGATGTAGATAATGCTCATCAGGCTGTAACACTCTTTGTTAGGAGTCTTTGCATAAATTGTTACATTGTGAAACTTCCTTAAAGGAATGCTTCTGCCCGGCAGGTGGTGGAGCTGGCCTTCCAATCCGCGAGCGGTGAGAAGGTCCAGCAGACCGTCATGGTGAACGATAAAGAGAACGTGGCGGCGCTTCATGTCAACATCGACAACACGTCAACCACCATCCTATACGACTACAACAAGGTGAGTAAATTGAGGGCATGGGATAAAACTAATGACATCATCGAGCTGGATTTACAATTAGTGACCAGGAGGCGATGCACACGAGGCTTTTGACAATTTTTAGCCCCCTGTCTGATGTCTAGTGATAACTCCACAATGTTGCCCATCCTAACACGTCCGGCGCTTTCTGAAACGTTATTTAATGTAACACCATGAGAGCTAACCATTCCCCACCTGCAGCCCATTCCACCCACTGCCTGCTGCATCTCCCTCTTCTGCCACACGAGGCAGCCGCCTGACCTCGCCTCATTAGAGGTTCACCCCTGGCCCCATGCCCCAAGTTTGGTTATTTTACTGACAGTCGCTTTCCTTCCATGGCAGGAACTTGTCGGCTTCCGGCGACTCGGAGAAATAAAATGTTATGTCATGAGGATGGAGGACACCAAGGTGCCGACCATGAAAGATGTTCTGAACAGCATGAAAGACTCCCCAGGGCAGGTAAGAGCGTCACCCAACACACACCAAAGACTCCCCGGGGCAGGTAAGAGCGTCACCCAACACACACCAAAGACTCCCCAGGGCAGGTAAGAGCGTCACCCAACACACATCAAAGACCCCCAGGGCAGGTAAGAGCATCACCCAACACACACCAAAGACTCCCCGGGGCAGGTAAGAGCATCACCCAATGCACGCATATCCATGGAAAAATGATCTCCTCTGGTGTCCCCAAGAATGATTTCTTCTGGTGACCCCAAGAATGATTTCCTCTGGTGTCCCCAAGAATGATTTCTTCTGGTGTCCCCAAGAAGGATTTCCTCTGGTGACCCTGAGAATGATTTCCTCTGGTGACCCCAAGAATGATTTCCTCTGGTGACCCCAAAAATGATTTCCTCTGGTGGCTCCAAGAATGATTTCCTCTGGTGAATCCCGAGAATGATTTCCTCTGGTGACCCCAAGAATGATTTCCTCTGGTGACCCCAAGAATGATTTCCTCTGGTGACCCCAAGAATGATTTCCTCTGGTGACCCCAAGAATGATTTCCTCTGGTGACCTCAAGAATGATTTTCTCTGGTGACTCCAAGAATTATTTCCTCTGGTGACCCCAAGAATGATTTCCTCTGGTGACCCCAAGAATGATTTCCTCTGGTGGCCCCAAGAATGATTTCCTCTGGTGACCTAAGAATGTTTTCCTCTGGTGGCCCCAAGAATGATTTCCTCTGGTGACCCCAAGAATGATTTCCTCTGGTGACCCCAAGAATGATTTCTTCTGGTGGCCCAAAGAATGATTTCCTCTGGTGACTCCAGGAATGATTTCCTCTGGTGACCCCAAGAATGATTTCCTCTGGTGACCCCAAGAATGATTTTCCCTGGTGACTCCAAGAATTATTTCCTCTGGTGACCCCAAGAATGATTTCCTCTGGTGACCCCATAAATGATTTCCTCTGGTGACCTAAGAATGTTTTCCTCTGGTGGCCCCAAGAATGATTTCCTCTGGTGACCTCAAGAATGATTTCCTCTGGTGGCCCCGAGAATGATTTCCTCTGGTGACCCCAAGAATGATTTCCTCTGGTGACCCCAAGAATGATTTCCTCTGGTGACCCCAAGAATGATTTCCTCTGGTGACCCCAAGAATGATTTCCTCTGGTGACCCCAAGAATGATATCCTCTGGTGACCCCAAGAATGATTTCCTCTGGTGACCCCAAGAATGATTTCCTCTGGTGACCCCAAGAATGATTTCCTCTGGTGACCCCAAGAATGATATCCTCTGGTGACCCCAAGAATGATTTCCTCTGGTGACCCCAAAAATGATTTCCTCTGGTGGCTCCAAGAATGATTTCCTCTGGTGAATCCCGAGAATGATTTCCTCTGGTGACCCCAAGAATGATTTCCTCTGGTGACCCCAAGAATGATTTCCTCTGGTGACCCCAAGAATGATTTCCTCTGGTGACCCCAAGAATGATTTCCTCTGGTGACCTCAAGAATGATTTTCTCTGGTGACTCCAAGAATTATTTCCTCTGGTGACCCCAAGAATGATTTCCTCTGGTGACCCCAAGAATGATTTCCTCTGGTGGCCCCAAGAATGATTTCCTCTGGTGACCTAAGAATGTTTTCCTCTGGTGGCCCCAAGAATGATTTCCTCTGGTGACCCCAAGAATGATTTCTTCTGGTGGCCCAAAGAATGATTTCCTCTGGTGACTCCAGGAATGATTTCCTCTGGTGACCCCAAGAATGATTTCCTCTGGTGACCCCAAGAATGATTTTCCCTGGTGACTCCAAGAATTATTTCCTCTGGTGACCCCAAGAATGATTTCCTCTGGTGACCCCATAAATGATTTCCTCTGGTGACCTAAGAATGTTTTCCTCTGGTGGCCCCAAGAATGATTTCCTCTGGTGACCTCAAGAATGATTTCCTCTGGTGGCCCCGAGAATGATTTCCTCTGGTGACCCCAAGAATGATTTCCTCTGGTGACCCCAAGAATGATTTCCTCTGGTGACCCCAAGAATGATTTCCTCTGGTGACCCCAAGAATGATTTCCTCTGGTGACCCCAAGAATGATATCCTCTGGTGACCCCAAGAATGATTTCCTCTGGTGACCCCAAGAATGATTTCCTCTGGTGACCCCGAGAATGATTTCCTCTGGTTACACCAAGAATGATTTCCTCTGGTGATCACAATAATGATTTCCTCTGTGACCCCAAGAATGATTTCCTCTCGTGGTCCCAAGAATGATTTACTCTCGTGGCCCCAAGATTGATTTCCTCTGGTGACCCCAAGAATGATTTCCTCTTGTGGCTCCAAGAATGATTTCCTCTGGTGGCCCCAAGAATGATTTCCTCTGGTGACCCCAAGAATTATTTCCTCTGGTGACACCGAGAATGATTTCCTCTGGTGGCCCTGAGAATGATTTCCTCTGGCGACCCAAAGAATGATTTCCTCTGGTGACCCCAAGAATGATTTCCTCTGGTGGCCCCGAGAATGATTTCCTCTGGTGAAGCCCGAGAATGATTCCTCTGGTGACCCCAAGAATGATTTCCTCTGGTGACCACAAGAATGATTTCCTCTGGTGGCCCAAAGAATGATTTCCTCTGGTGGCCCCAAGAATGATCTCCTCTGGTGACCCCAAGAATGATCTCCTCTGGTGGCCCCAAGAATGATTTCCTCTGGTGGCCCCAAGAATGATTTCCTCTGGTGGCCCCAAGAATGATTTCCTCTCTTGGCCCCAAGAATGATTTCCTCTGGTGACCTCAAGAATGATTTCCTCTGGTGACCCCAAGAATTTTTTCCTCTGGTGACCTCAAGAATGATTTCCTCTGGTGGCCCCAAGAATGATTTCCTCTGGTGACCCCAAGAATGATTTCCTCTGGTGACCCCAAGAATGATTTTCTCTGGTGACCCCAAGAATGATTTCCTCTGGTGACCCCATAAATGATTTCCTCTGGTGACCCAAGAATGATTTCCTCTGGTTCCCCCTGATGGCCCCCTGGATACTCTAATGTTTGCTCCCTTTAGTCCCCCACATATGTGATATCTCTGCTCTGATTTCCCCCACAGAGCAGCACCATAGGTGAGATCATGTATAATATCCAGACGGGAAACGTAAAGGCAGACCGGACCAAACTGGGCCTTTATATCAACCTCCTGTGCAGTGACCAACCCATCTACTGGGGCCTGCAGGTGAGTAATGCGATGAGCAATAGAGTGTCAGCTTGTTGGACAATTAAAAGTTGCAGCAGGATGGGAATGGAGGTGTCCGGGGACCTCATTACTGGTGGGTGGGTCAGTGATGTGGGATGTGATGTCATTATTTCCTGTTTTCTTTTTCAGGGAGGAGCACAGAAGCGCGACTTTTGTCTCTTATTTTGCATTACTGGATAATCAGATTTCCTCAAAAATATTCCAACAACAGATCTGTTTGCAGCAAATTTCTTTTTGATTGGCTTCTGCTGCTGCTTCTCTCAGCCTCTGGCTGAGGCTCCTCCCCTGCAGATCCCCCATCCTCCCTAGCAGTGGTGGACTGGGGCCAAAAATCAGCATTTGATTTTACCAGCCCAGGACATCATTGCTGAGGCCCCCGCCATATGACAGGGCTATAGCATTGGGGGCTGTGGTTCCTTGGCATGTGGGTACAGTGGGGCTGGGTAAAGTGGGGGCTGGGTTCCTTGGCTTGTGGGTACAGTGGGGCTGGGTACAGGGGGCTGGGTACAGAGGGTTGGGGTTCCTTGGCTTGTGGGTACAGTGGGGCTGGGTACAGTGGGGGCTGGGGTTCCTTGGCTTGAGGGTACAGTGGGGCTGGGTACAAGGGGCTGGGATTCCTTGGTTTGTGGGTACAGTGGGGCTGGGTAGGGGGCTGGGATTCCTTGGCTTGTGGGTACAGTGGGGCTGGGTACAGGGGGCTGGGGTTCCTTGGCTTGTGGGTACAGTGGGGCTGGGTACAGGGTGCTGGGGCTCCTTGGCTTGTGGGTACAGTGGGGCTGGGTATAGGGGGCTGGGGTTCCTTGGCTTGTGGGTACAGTGGGGCTGGTACAGGGGGCTTGGGCTCCTTGGCTTGTGGGTACAGTGGGGCTGGGTATAGGGGGCTGGGGTTCCTTGGCTTGTGGGTACAGTGGGGCTGGATACAAGGGGCTGGGGTTCCTTGGCTTGTGGGTACAGTGAGGCTGGGTACAGGGGGCTGGGGTTCCTTGGCTTGTGGGTACAGTGGGGCTGGGTACAGGGGGCTGGGGTTCCTTGGCTTGTGGGTACAGTGGGGGCTGGGTACAGGGGGCTGGGGTTCTTTGGCTTGTGGGTACAGTGGGGCTGGGTACAAGGGGCTGGGGTTCCTTGGCTTGTGGGTACAGTGGGTCTGGGTACAGGGGGCTGAGAGGGAGACCAAGGGGGCATGGATTGAATGTGGGTGCTAAAAGCAGCAGCCCAACTGGTCCCAAAGCAGTGCAGCCCACCGGGTATTGTCCTGGGTCTCCCTATGGCCAGCCCACCCTTGCTCCCTAGCGTGCCCTGCATGGCCTCTGCACCCTCTGCCTGCCCTGACCTGCTCCATGATAGGGGAACTCTAGAGGCTGGATCGCTGTAATGCACAGAACACAACATAGGCAATAAATGGGCTCTAACCCTTCCCCCGCCTCTATAGATGATTAATCTAAATACATTAATAGTGTTGGATTGTGGGGAGTTGCTGCTCTTCTGAAGATATACAAGACGTCCTGCTGCTCTACAATGTGGTCAAAAGTAGGAGTGGGACTCACGCCCCTGTAACCTGACTGATACCCGGCTGTCACTCTGAAGGACACGACCCTCCCTCACCGTGAACTTCCCTGGGCCAATACATGCTGAGCTTTGTCAGAACTGCTTTTAATAAAAATCGGCAATATAAAGGTCTGTCATTGGGTTTTATTTATTGCTCAATATCCACCGCTTACAATCTTGCTGCTGCTATGCAGCTACCAAACCCACAAACCACTGCCAAGCAGGTGAATTACAAATGAGGCATTCGTCATTGTCAACTCAAAATCACCAGAAACACACTCAGACATGGCTGAAAGCTGTGAGTCATCTGTGAGCTCTTTACATTTTACATATACATTATAGCACAGCAGGTGCAGTTCTTGTTACAGTTGTGATGATCAGCTTTAGCCTGGCTGTTACAATGTGTTACGCAACAGACAGCTGGCTGGCTTTTACAATGGAAGATGGTGATTCATCTCTGCTTGTTACATTGCACAGCAGGAGCGAAAAATGCTGCAGCTCGAGGTAAAAACTTCTCGGCCTGAGACTCTGTGTGATCAGTAATGCTGCCTCTGTATAATATTACATCATGAATAATAACAATTATCCAGCTTCTATTAATGGTACATAATGAGATTGGATCGGTGTTACTAGTGGAGGACAGCAGGGGTCAGTGTTGGGCCCCATCTTCTTATATATATTTATATATATTATATTGAGAATCAATCTTAGGGGCTGGCAACCCAGGGCCAAACAGCTTCTCCTTGGCACCAGTAATTTCCTTTCCTTATGCCCTTTAGCTCATGTCCAGTGCTCTTCTAGGGGTACAAGGGGTAACTCTGGAAGAACACTGGGACCATGCCAAGGGGCACCAGGGTCAGGTCCAGTGCTCTTCTAGGGATACACAGAGTAGCCCTGGAAGAACACTGGAGCCCTGCCATGGGGAGCCAGGGTCTTCCATACTCCTCTGGTTAATGGGAGTGTGGGTAATTTGGCTGGGCGGTATGGGTAAGCCACCAGACACATGTCAGGCTTGTGGATTGTCACCTTCCTACCCTTTGAACTGGTTTAGGGGGTTCATTAGACCTCTTACTAGTTCAGAAGTAGTCAAAAAAAAATTTTTTTTTCCCATTAAATTCAATTTTTCTATACTTACCCCCATCCGCATCTTCTGCATATCTTTTATGATGCCAGCGGCGGAGATGAGACCCCGGCATCTGCTTATTCCCACCAAATGCCAGGAGCTGGGGAAGGGAAGCCTCTGAGGAATCCTCCACCTATGTCATTTCCCGGGTCTGGACCCCCCAAGAAGGGCAGTGAAGTGTGACATCATTATAATTTGTGTATATAATTGAAAGAATGGATAAGCACAGCCCACCAATAGGACAATGTGGGGTGCTCAACCTACTTGTACCTTTTAAGCCAAACCAGACAATGTAGAGTAGGGGCTCTGGGGTGCCCCTAAAGGTACCAAGAAAGGTCCGCACTCACCACATAAAGAAAAAGTATTTCACATTTATTAAAGTTCAAAATGGGGCAGAAAAAAACACACAATACAATATTAAAAAACATACACACATACCACAGGGGGATCCCAAACTGAAGGGCTCTAATACATTAGGTTATAATATGTCACAGTAATCAATAGAAAACCAAATAGAGCAGTTAGCAGGTATATAGTCTGCAACACAGCCGGAAGAATGCAGACATACAAAAGAAAAAAAGTTACAAAGATCAAGAGGCCGATTCATTAATAGCGCCAGGTAGCGACAGATGAGCGACAGTAGCGGCATTTTCAGAGCGCCCGCTAGTAGTCGCTGTGCTTGGCCGTTGTTCTGTAGTTGATAGCGACTGTTGAATATTGGGTGAGGAGTCGTTATTTGACAGGTTCCGCGCTGTATGGGAGCGCATGACAGCGAATGGCCATAGCGAACGGCTCCCAGCATATTCATTAACAAATCACGCTCAAAAAATTCTCGCGCAGTGAAATGCTTGTTTAAACCCCAGAGCGCTGGCGGCGATGGGTTAAAAGTAGTTTTTTAACCCCCAAACAACCATATTTTTGGATAAAAAAAAACAAGTTTTTCAAAACATTTAGTAATACGAATACATTAATATCAGACCTGTAATATCAATTCTGCACAATTTTTTTTTACCTTAAAAAAAATATCTAACATGGCAGAAGTGGTCACAGAATTTTTGACATTTAAAAAAAAAAATTAATAGCAATTAATTAAGAATATTTAAAGATTGCTCCATTGAAATGCATTGGAGAGCGCCAGGTAGCGAGAGGTCATACCTGTCGCTGTTCAAGGTCGCTTGCTGGCGCTGTGGGGTGAGGCTGGAATAATGATGAATGATTCGCTATCTGGCGCTCTGTCAGTCGCTAAGCAGGATCGGCTTGATAAATGTGTGATTGCCGAGGGGAGCCGGCGTTCTCGTGGCGGTGAGCGTCATTACCGTTCGCTCACCATTCGCTACCTGGCGCTATCCCTTGTTAAATAAGGGCCTAAGAAAGTGCCAGTGCATATATGAGAAACAATTTATCCACAATACATATATTACAGTAAAGTGACTAGTGCAAAAATGCATCTGTCATGGAGTACAAAAATATAATAAAGCGCCTGCTATCAAGATATCTCAAAATGTTGTACATCACCCTGTAATCTAGAGACGAGCCATGGGGTCCCCCGGGGCAACAACCAGCCCTGTGGTATGTGTTTATGTTTTTTAATATTGTATTGTGTGTTTTTCTGCCCCATTTTGAGCTTTAATAAATGAGAAATACTTTTATTTTTATGTGGTGAGTGCGGTCCGTTCTTGGTACCTTTAGGGGCACCCCACAGCCCCTACTTTACATTGTCGTCATTATAATTAGTGTCATGAACGCCCCTGGTACAATATTATTATCTGCATAAAGGAAACCCCCAGAACATAAATACAACAGAAAGGGATGACAGATGCACAACCATATACATGAGGATATGTAAGATATGACCTGTATCCAGGCAGCAGCATGTGTAACAAGAATAAAGATACATCACATGTACAGGATCCACCTGGAAGCTGCCGGCAGATGAGTTTGATACAAGTGACTGATGCTGATACAGATCTGATACAATGTATCACTACAAGCTCACACTCTGGATATTACAAACCGCTGCAGAAACACTTATTGCAACTATAATACCAAAGAAAGAAAAGTCTCTGTACGTTTATTTACAGCGGCACCATGTGACCAGTGTTCCCTATAAGCTGTAGCCCTGTACTCACCACCTTGTGCATACCTTCCAACTGTTCAGGGTGGGAAAGAGGGACAATTGTTACATTAAGCCACGCCTCCTCATTGAGGGATGGATGAAGCCACGCCCCCTCGTTGAGGGATGGCTGAAGCCACGCCCTTCATTGAGAGATAGATAAAGAGATGGATAAAGCCAGGGATGGATAGGAGATTGTAACAGTTACAACAATAGAAACACTTTGAATAGGCACATGAATAATTTACTGCTGCAGATCTGCATGTTACACCTCAAAGAGGGACAGTTACAAGGGACAGGAGTACATGGACTCAAATGAAGGACAGTCCCTCCAAATCAGGGACAGTTAGGAGGTATCCTTTGCACCTACAGTACTCCTACAGCTGCCATCCTCCATACATATTGGCTTTGCTGACCCTGCTGCTGCTGATGGAGCAGGTGTCCCTGAATTGTCATAAGAATTGAAATGCTTATGAAGGGCCATAGGAAGTGTTTAGGAATTACATATTAATGATGTAATCACACTCTATCTATCTATCTATCTATCTATCTATCTCATATCTATCTATCTATCTATCTATCTATCTATCTATCTATCTATCTCATATCTATCTATCTATCTATCTATCTCTATATCTATCTATCTCATATCTATCTATCTATCTATCTATCTATCTATCTATCTATCTATCTATCCCATATCTATCTATCTATCTATCTATCTATCTATC
>JAQIHN010000105.1:87500-102500 GCA_027917425.1 Gastrophryne carolinensis
GATGGTTTTTGCGAAGATCTTTAGGTCTATGTTAATTAACGATATGGGCCTATAGTTGGAACAGTGAGATTTGTTTTTTCCCGGTTTTGGGATTAGCTTTATTATTGCATTATTCATCTGCTGACTTGGTGGATTATTCTTATCCATGGTGTTAAATAGTTCAGTCAAATATGGGGCCAGTTCGTCTTTGAAGGTTTTATAGTATTCCGCTGGGTAGCCGTCGCTACCTGATGCTTTTTTTATTTTCAGGCAGTTAATTGCCCATTCTACTTCTTTAATGCTAAATGGTTTTTCTAAGTTTTGTTTCAGTTCTTCTGGGATTTTTGGTATATTCAGTTCTAAGGGGCATCGATCGCTGTTCAATTTAGTTTGATTGTACACGTTGTACAGGTTCTCATAGAATTGATAGAAAGTACTTTTTATTTCAGCTGTTGTATGGTGAGTATGGCCCGAGCTGTCGATAATAGAGGCAATAAAGTTTTCAGCCTTGTTATCTTTTGCAAGGTCAGCCAAATCTTTGCCGTTTTTGTTTATCTCATGTTTTTTCTTGATTCTTGCCATTTTATGTTCAGTAGGATTTATAGTTTCTTTGAGATCCTTCCTCGTCTTTTGTATTTCTTGATATATGCCTTCTGTTGGAGATTGTTTATGTAATTTTTCAAGGTTGTCTAACTTATCTACCAAATGAGTTATCTGTTGAGCGTTCCTTCGTCTATTTTTTGCTTCTATAGCAATACATATGCATCTTATGTAGCACTTGTGTGTCTCCCAGATAGTACTCATCTGTATTTCGTCTGTTCTGTAGTTCTGAAGAAATCTCCGATGTTTTTTTTTAAGTATTGTTGGTCATCGTCCATTATGAGTATATTCCTATTTAACTTCCATTGATGGGTTACATCAGTCTTACATCTAAGGTTCAAGGTCATAGATACCGGCGCATGGTCTGATAGAGTCATATTTCCTATGGAGCAATTGGTAATCATGTGAAGGTTTTGTTGTCTAATAAAACAAAAATCTATTCGTGAATAAGTATTTTTTGCTCTATTGTAGCAGGAGTAGTCCTTTTCGGTAGGGTGGAGTATACGCCAGACATCTACTAAATTAAGGGCTCTGATGTGGTTCCATATTCGATTGTTTGTAAGTAGTTCAGAGTCTCTTCTCGGTATACCTGTAGAGTCCAATTCGTTATTGATTATCATATTAAAATCACCGGCCCAAATTATGATGCCTTTTTTTTTTTTGCTTTGCGACTCTCTTTGCCACGTTCATTAGGTATTTTGTCTGGCCCTGGTTCGGTGCGTATGAGTTGACGATGGTACAGATTTGTCCACATACCTTTAGTGTTAATATTATTGTTGTTGCCTGTTCATCCTGATATTGTGAGGTAATCTCATATTGGCAGTTTTTATTTATAAGAATCGCCACTCCACGTGCTTTTTTGGACCGAAATGGATTCGAGAAAATGCGCCCAAATTCGGCGAAGGCTCTATAGGGCTCTTTGTCTTTTTTGAAGTGTGTTTCTTGCAAGAGGGCAATATCTATCTTTTGTCTCTGAAGTTCTCTCACAATGCCTCTCCTTTTTTCTGGGTGGTTTGCGCCTCTTATATTGTATGTGCAGATTTTTATTTGCTTACTATCCATAAGGCGTGTTGGTTTGCAGCCTTGCTGTGTATGAGTAGCAAGGAGACCTGATGAGCGCAAGCTTATGAGGTTTGGTGTCCCGTGATTCTCATTCCTCCCATACCCATAGCCCCTTTCCCTTACGCGCATGGCTAGACCTTCCAAGGGTATCGTTCCTTGGTTTCCTAATTCCTGCCTCCTCGGGATGTTGGGGGCAGGATGGGCCTGAACCAGAGCTACCGCCCGAGATGCCCTTCCCCTTTTATATATTTATTTATTTTTTCTATGTATTGTGTTCCGCCCTCTATATTTTTTTTTTTTTTTTTTTTTTTAAGCTCGATAGTCAGGTCTCTTACCCCCCCTTTTTTTTTTTTTTTATATATTTTTTTTTTTTATTTGTTTTATATTGCTGTTCTCAATTTATCGATCAGGCGTCATTTCCCATTCAGGGATATGCAGAGGGGCGAGATTGAATACTTGACTGACTTGGTCTAGGGGGTCACCGTCCTTCAGGATGAGAGTTTTGCCGGCTGTAGAGATTGATAGCTTGAGCGGGCCGATCCATTTGTACTTCAGGTGCTTTGTTTCTAGTTCAGCTAATAGAGGTTTTAAAAGGTATCTCCTATAACGAGTACGTTTCGAGTAATCCTGAAATATCTGAATGGAGTAAGATTTTGTTTGAATTCGTCGTTCTTTCCTTGCCAGCATTAATATTTCCTCTTTAATTTCGTAGTCTGGTATGAAACAAAGGACGTCTTGTGTAGTTCCCTCATGTGTGTTTTTTTTTCCACCGTCGCGGTGGCATCTACTAATGGGAACTATTTCATCTCTTTTGTTAATGACTTGAAGAGATCTCTTACAAATGGTATTAGCTCAATATGTTTTAGTTCTACGGGGATACCTCTGATCCGCAGATTGTTTCGCCTTGATCGGTTTTCTAAGTCGTCCTGCTTTATTGTCAAGTCTTTTAAGGTTTTGTTTATGGTAGATAGGTTTTGCTTTTTTTCTTTACGTTCTCTTGCGAGAACTAGCATATCTGCCTCCAGCGAGTCTAGTCTTTCTGTGATCGCGTGCATGGCTGATTTAAATTCGCTCAGCTCTGATTCAATTGTTTCCTTTACAGTGGACTGTATTCGTTGTGCTATTGAATCTTTAAAATCGCAGATCATTTCTTCTATTGAGTTTTTAAGCTTGGAGAGGTCGGCGGTCCTTACCATCTCCTTTAGCTGTCTATTGGTTGTCGCATCTAACTCCATTAATGACTGTGTGATTTTGTTTTTGAATTGTTCCAGATCTAAGGAGAAGCCTTGCCTGAGTTCTCTTATACCAGCCCTTATTTCCTGTTTAATCAGGGATCTTGGGCCTGATGCAGAGCCTCCTCTGAACTGCCCTTAAAACCTTCCGATTGTCCGGGGCTCCCGTTTGAATCGTGGCTCAAATGTGATGCAGAGCCTCCGTCGGAATGGCTCCCTAACTGATCCGTCATTTTCACTTTACTCGGAAAGCTTTTTTTGCTCTCTCGGGTGCCTTCAATTTGATCGGGGCTCCCGGTCACGTTCACACGGGCGGCCCGTTTTTCCCTGATTTTTCCTGCCTTTTTGAACGTACCTGCTTGGTTTCCGTCGTATTTGACCTTGCATTTTGGTGGTTTTAGCAAGTATACTTACATCTCCATGGCTCTTCAGTTGCCAATCTGGCTACACGCAAGCGCACATCCCTAAACCTCCATTGGAATATGCATATGGCACCAACTGCCAATTTGACACATATATATATATATATTTCTGTTAAATTTTTGGTGTTCCTTTTTCCTTGCCATTAATGCATACCTTAATCTCCTTTGTGTTCCTTTTTCCTTGCCATTAATGCATACCTTAATCTCCTTTGTGTTTCTTTTTCCTTGCCATTAATGCATACCTTAATCTCCTTTGTGTTCCTTTTTCCTTGCCATTAATGCATACCTTAATTCTTTCTGATTGTTTTTGATTTATTGTCCCATATCTAAACCTTTTGTGTCATGTAAATGTGTGATGATGTTGTGTGATTGTACATTTGCAGGAAAGACAACACACCAAATCTTTTTATTTGTTTTTAATTCAAACTTTTTTTTTTTTTTTTTGGATTTGGATTTTTCATATTATTTTTTTTTTTTGCCAAAACTAAAAAACAATTAAAATTTTAATGCAAAATAAAAAACATTAGGCCTCGGGGTCTTGTGCCTGTGGTTTTCTAGTATCTGTGAATGATAAACAACATTAGTTTAGCATTGTTTTTATGGTTTGGTTGGGTGTGTTTTTTTTGGGGCACTTTTTAAACCGGACCTTCAGCGTGATTTAATGAAAAGCAGAAACTCTTAAAAAACGATTCCACAGCATCATCTGCTAAAAAAAGATACAAGGACCCACCTTTAATCCACAAAACAAGTTTCCTGGGATAATTAAAGTCACTTTATTAACCTCTTGCTGCCTCACATTGCCCTAGTTCTTCTATCTGCATGTAGCCTAGTTTGTAGCGGCGTTAAACTAAGGTGGGCTGGTCTGTAACGTGACAAACTAAGTTGTTTCAGACTATTCTAGCACTTTGGTTTTTTTTTTTTATTATAAGGAATGTGTGTGCGCACATAAACGCACGCGCGCATACTCACATCCATGATGATGTCGTCCTGCTCCTGTGTAAAGATGGCATAGCTCCTGGTATAGCTCTGACGTTCCCCCGCAGTGACGTGCAGGACATCCCAAATTGGAATGCCCCAGAGACATGATGCCTGTAACCCAACCCTGGATTTCTTCACACTCCAAAGGGCTGGGTTACATGGGTTTTGGCCTGCTTTAAAACATCATGACCAAATCAGGTTAGGATGGAATAACCCACTTCCTTTACATTATTATTAAAGTAACACAGGTTCCCTCACATAAAGCAGAACAAAACCCAGAGCGGCCACTGGTCTTCCCCCTGGAAATCCCAGATCGGGATGCCCCACTGTGTGAAACCCTTTTTACTGAGACTTTACTCAGAAATGGCAGACTCCCTCTCTTAAAGCGATGATTAGTTTAATGACCTTTGCAGGCGTATATTGTAGTGCCCCCCCAGTCTGATCAAGACAACGGAACCTCATCTTCAAGAGACCAAAGGCTCGCTCCACCACAGAGCGAGTCCTCCTGTGGGCAGTATTGTAGGGCTCCTCTGCCTGTAAAGATGGGTGCAGGATGGGGGTCAGCAGCCAGGGGAGCAAAGGATAGCCAGAGTCTCCCCCCCCCCCAAAAACAAAAAAAAAACAAAAACAAAATAAAAATAAAAAAAGGTGTGCATTGCAACAATAGAAAAGAGGGACAAATAGGTGAGCGGGGTAGGGTTTGAGGAAAGGACATTTGTAATGAGCCTACATGCACATCCAACCTGTACACTCAATAAAAAAGTCTGGGGAATACTACTTACATAAGAGGGCAAGAACATGACGCAATAGGGTTCGATCACTTAACCCATTTAATTTAAAGTTAAAAAATTAGGCAAAAAATATACTAACAAAAAAATTACCAAATAGTGTGTTAAGGGAAAAAAAAATAAAAGACAGGGTGGGCAACCAATACAAGTTTCATACACATACCCAGTAAGGCGGGTGAGCTCAAATAGGTGCAGCCTGGTTTCTGCCATACTCAGCAGGACAAGATCGCGGAGCTGGCGCCGCTGATGTGCTCCAACAGAGGACTGCATATTATTGCCCGAGTGCAAATACGGCTGCTCTGACTTGCCGTAAGTGAAGGCTTGGTGGCCCCGTTTCATTAGGGTGATTTCAATCGGAAAACAAGGCTCTGCATCACTGAAAAAAACGGAACAATGAACGAGGCGTCCGTTTTGACGGTAAACAGCCTCATGCGAGCCGACAAATGGAAAGGCGGCTGAGCGCACACCTGAGCGCATAAACGCACACTAAAATCAACGTAGCACCCTTTCCTGACCCGATCAAAGCCCAAAACCAACGGGAAAACGCACGGGAGAAGTGAACGGGGAGGCTCTGCATCAAGCCACTAGTGTCTTCATTTTCGGGTTCTGGTCTGGTGCTATCAGTGTTTAGGGGCTAGTTAGTATGTTGCTTGGCCATATTGATTTCTTGATGGGCAATGTAGCGATAACCCTTATCGCCGGAGGGCTTCACCGCCCGAGACGTCCTTTTCCCAATCGTAAGAGGTGCTGCTGGAATTCCAGAGTCGTCCGTGAGGAAACAGGAACAGCCCTTACAAGGGCTAGTGAATTGTAATATAGCGTTTCCCCCAATAAGAGACAGAACTTCAGTATTGAGGGTGAAGGTGAAGTGTTTTTATTAGTGCCACTCTAGGCCTTATATACACAAGTCTCCATGCAATGGGACCTCCCCCGTGGACCTCATGACAAATACACAGACCAACTCTGTCGGTGACGCAATCAGCAAAACAATAGGCGTCTGTAATACACTCAATCAGAACAATGCCATTGTCTGTGACGTAATCAATTAACACAAAGGCAGTTTATAATACAATCCAAACTACAATTACCTAATTAAGAAAAGGCCAGTGAATGACCCGGTGGGCAACTGAATAGTGATGACATCCAAAAGACAGAGCGTCTGTCACAATGCCCCCTTTTTGTGGAACACCCGGCAGACCCGGATTGACCCTGTTCGGGTTAACGTGGGGCTGTCCGGACTCTTGTTATGGGCAGAGTTCTGTGTAAGGACAAGTCTGCACATAGTGAGTAACCGGACTAAACATTGACGTGGGCTGTACATAGGAATCGGTCATGGGTGGGGTCCAAACACTGGGATATTGTGGCGTTGGTGAGTTCAGCACCAACGTCCTTGGTTGGATGTGTGCACAGGTGCTCTGCTTTCTTATAGCTGGCCCAAGTTTCAATCTCTTTCCATGGTAGCTGATCGGAGAATCCACAATCTTCTGCACATCTACATCATCGTAAAAGTAGACAAAACCATAACCCTTAGAAACGCCAGAGGCATCCCTAATAATTTTGACATTCTTTACAGCGCCATACTTTGAAAAAACATCCTTAATTTCAGGCTGATTAATCCGACGGCCAATGCCCCCAACAAAAATAGTGTTTGGCATACGTTTCCCTTCTGGAAGGACGTAACCTGATGGCTGATCCTCTTCTTGGCTTCTTGTAACAGACATGACGTGATGCAGACGAAACCCCTGGGTCTCCCCGACCAGTGGGCTGGAGTCGGCAGCTCGGGCTGGACCCCGGGTTGTAACAGGGTTGACGCTGGCTGGTCCAGAGGTAGCGTAGGCAGAAGTCATTGGTCCTAGATCATTTCCCAATAGTACTTCTGCTGGTAAGTTGTCCATAAGTCCCACCTGTACCCTGCCGGATCCAGCGCCCCAGTCAAGATGTACTCGGGCGGTGGGGAGTCGAAACACAGCTCCTCCCGCCACCCTTACTGCTACAGTGTGTCCGGTGCGGTCTTTGTTCTTGACCAAATGAGGTTGGAGCAAGGTAAGTGTGGCTCCGGTGTCGCGTAATCCTTGCGCGGTGCGCCCATTGACTCGTACCTCCTGGCAATGGTGCTGTCGGTTGTCTTGGATGGCCGCTTGTACGGGATCAGCTTCGTACAGTACCCCCAGATACTCTTCCAAACTGCTCTCAGCTTCCAAACAGTGTGCCACAGGAGTACGGGAGGTGGAAGGTTGCTTTTGCCCCCACGTGTTTCAGGGAGGCTCTAGGGCGCAATCACTGCGATAATGTCCCCATTGTTTGCAACCATGGCACTGAACTGTGGAGAGGTTCGGTTGCTGCGCTGGCCTATGTGGCCCAGAGTAACGAGTTGGCGCTGAAGCCACAGGTGCTTGAAATTTGATGGGAGGTGGTGGTTTTGGAGTGGACTGTTCTGTCCGGCGCGCATCGGTGTACTCATCGGCTAGACGAGCAGCCTCAGGTAGCGTTAGAGGCCTCCGGTCACGTACCCACTCTCTTAGCTCTGGTTGCAGGGCATTGAGAAAATGTTCTAGTAAAAACAACTGTAGTACATCCTCAGCGGTCGTGGCTTTGCATCCCGTGACCCAGTGTGATGCTGTACGATGGAGGCGACATGCCCACTCCGTGTAAGAATCCCCTCCCTTCTTTTGGGATTCCCGAAATCGTCGCCTGTAGGCTTCCGGGGTGACAGCGTACCGTGCTAACAAAGCCTCCTTTACCAGATGGTAGTGTGGTAAGTCCGCATCAGGGATGGCCCGGAAAGCATCGGAAGCTTTCCCAGATAGTTTCCCTGATAATATGGTGACCCATTCCTCTGTGGGTACCCGGTGTAAAGCGCACTGGCGTTCAAAATCGGCCAAAAATCCGTCAATCTCGTCGTCACTTTCCTGGAAGGATTTAAATGCTGCAAATGGAACCTTTCTCCCCCCAGTGTAACTGAGGCTGAGAGGCTGCTGGGTTGAAAGTCGCCGATCTTCCCTTCGCTTACTGGCCTCTGCCTCCGCTGCGGCGAAGACTCGGTCGATCAGTTCCTGTGATGGATTCGGGCCATAGACCGACAATCTGTTCCGAACCGCTTGAACAAGAGCAGCGTCTTCATCGATCTCTATATTGGTTTCGGTCCTCACTGCTGCACGATCCATTTCGATCAGCTCAGCTATCAGTTCCCGACGTGGGCGGTTGCTAGCTGACCTTCCCTGGCTCTCGCGTAGATCCTTCAGGGTCACTTGTCCTACTGACTCTCCATCAGGGTAGCACTCTCTCTGGGTAGAAGGGACCATCCGACCGCTTGCCACCAATTGTAGCGATAACCCTTATCGCCGGAGGGCTTCCCCGCCCGAGACGTCCTTTTCCCAATCGTAAGAGGTGCTGCTGGAATTCCAGAGTCGTCCGTGAGGAAACAGGAACAGCCCTTACAAGGGCTAGTGAATTGTAATATAGCGTTTCCCCCAATAAGAGACAGAACTTCAGTATTGAGGGTGAAGGTGAAGTGTTTTTATTAGTGCCACTCTAGGCCTTATATACACAAGTCTCCATGCAATGGGACCTCCCCCGTGGACCTCATGACAAATACACAGACCAACTCTGCTGGTGACGCAATCAGCAAAACAATAGGCGTCTGTAATACACTCAATCAGAACAATGCCATTGCCTGTGACGTAATCAATTAACACAAAGGCAGTTTATAATACAATCCAAACTACAATTACCTAATTAAGAAAAGGCCAGTGAATGACCCGGTGGGCAACTGAATAGTGATGACATCCAAAAGACAGAGCGTCTGTCACAGGCAAGTACCTGATCGTGTAAACCTTTGTCTGGAGTCGTAGGCTTTATCGCAACGTGATCGGTTACTAAGTTGGCCGTGTCCGCAAAGAGTTCTTTTTGGATAAAGTCAGCGTGAGCCTTGCTTATTTGTCTGTAATATTGTGATATATCCGATGGAATAGAGGTGCCACCCGTGGTCCGTAACACGTTTGGAGAGCTGACAGATGTATTTGGGTTATCTGTTGGTGTTAAGGATTGATGGTCAGATGATTGAGGGGTATTGTTACTTTTTGACCGCGTGGGTATCCCTGTACCGTATGATTGTAAAGTAGCTTGTTTGTGAATCATTTTCTTCGGATTGTGAGACATTTTTTCCTGCAATGCCAGGAATTGTATAGTAACACTATATTTATATATTACGTTTTTGTTTTACCTGGTGTTGCGCTCGATTCAGACAGTTATTGTCCAGGAGCGGCGTGCCCACGAAGAGAGAAGGGTGCAGAATTCTGATATGTTATCTGGATCAATTGATGTCAGGATCCTCAGACTATACTCGTGCCTGCAGGAGCCGTCAGTTAGCAGGCTTAGGTGTTATAAAGCAGTTCGCCGATTTCCTGCTTGTTTTGGCCACTGGTCAGATTTGTGATGACTGCCAGTAATAATACTCACCGGTGGCTGTTGGGAGAAGAGGTGGATTCTGGCCGCAGGGGTACGGTGACAGTAAAGTATGCCCAAACAGTTAGAGGTAATACCTGTTAGCAATAGGAGGCCGCTGAGAGGCGGACAGGTCGCAGCCCGGTGACTAAGGGCAGCGGCAGATAATCGGTGAGACAGCTGTGATATGAGGTCAGCAAGCTGGCTGACAGTGGCTTTATAGTGAAATTAGTGGTTCTGCCTGTTGGCAAAAGGAGGCCGCTGAGAGGCGGACCGGTCGCAACCCGGTGGGTAAGGGGAACGGCAGATAACCAATGAGACAGCTTTGATATGAGATCAACAAGTTGGCTGGCGGTGGAAATAGGTGGGTCTGCCTGGAGAAGCGGCGGCTACCTGCGTGATACAGTAGAGCCGGACTGGACTGCTGCCTTAGAGCAGCGGAGATTGAGTTAGTGACGCAAGCAGCGTCTGCTGCGAGTTGAGGGTAGCAGTGGTACTGATAGGATATGGGGTTATGGCCTTACTTGGCTGTTGAAGTAGGTAACTGCTTGTTGCAGTACAGCAGCTTGAATCGGGATGGCAGCAAGAGCAGCCTCAGCTATGGACTGTCACTAGCGAAATTATAGTTGTCAGAGATCCTGACGGGTAGCTAGTACAGCATACTATGTGTACTACTGATGGAATGTCCTCCTGATCATTCCTCCAGGGGCCCCCGGGGACTAACCCTCGCACTCCACAAAATTTATTTGTACTACAAAATTATTTGATACAATATTTTATTCTAAATGACAATTTAAAAACATATTTAAGAACAACAGCAATTCATGGTGCCATACAGTAAATAACCACATGGGGGAGCCCGACGGCCAGACATTCAATTATAATGTGCTAAATTACATAGTGATTATCTATATACTAGTCTATCTACTAAAGTGCTAAGTGCTTGTAAACAAATCACATCAATTCAACCAAGCAGGACCCTGAACAAGAGACAGGCCCAGCGAGGAACAAAGGTGCAAGGTGAAAAATGAAGCAATATACAACAAATCAAAAATGAACAATCTTACTGTGCTACTGGCCAGACGGGGACCCCACGGCAAGCCCACGCGTTCCGAGCCTCTAGGGCTCTTTATCAAGGCTATATGGTGATGGGGGACGCTGTCCCCAACTCACCTTAAATACCCAGCCTCTCCATCGGTCCACCCAAGTCCACACGTGTGCTAAACCGGCCCCCACACGCTCCGGCCGGAAGCGCGTAGGGCCGGAAACGGAAGTGATCCTGCGCTCCAGCTTGGAGCGCAGGGCTTCCGTGATGCCACAAGGGGGAAGCGACGCCGCGCTCCACCCCCCCCCCCCCGCACATATGTCCTCCCCACAATGACGGGGGCAGGGCACAGGCAGAGGGAGGGAGACGCTGAGCCGCCCAAGCACACAGAGGTGGCGGACTGGAACCACGGAGAGGTGAGTATATCCTGTAAGTCTCACAACATTTATTGTTAAAAACAAAACCAAAAACAACTTATATTAACAGCATGTAGTGATCAGTAATCTATTTACAATGTATAATATAACACCAAGTTATGCATTATTTACAATATGTAATATAACACCAAGTTATGCATTATACACCCATGGCTCATATTAATGGATATTGATGGGGCTATACTGGGCCTAATAGGCACAGACAAACAAGGGGCCCATCACTGGTCTGGAACAAGTTATATGCTGAAGGATAAGCACATGTCTCCTAAGTTTGAAGGCAAGGCAAGCATTACCTGGTCCCCAAAGTGGACCTCAACAATCCCTTATAAAAGTGGTGATCTCGTTCAGCCTCTCACACTAAATGCCCAAGAGGCCAAAACATGACCCCCACTTTTTAGGGGTAATATCAACTGGATGATGACCCCCTGCCCCACTCCCCCACCCCCTGAAAATAGTAGAGCAGGAGACCGCAGAGTCCCCATATGCCCAATAATAGTTTGGTAAAGAATATACCCAATAATTATATGGTACAAAATGACATGATAACACACAGCTGTGGCCAATTGGTGACGTCACCCAGCTCACATGCAAGTATGCGCATGAATGACCGGCTCGAAATCACCCGGAGGCACGTTCTTCTTTCGTTCTTGTGCTCTTCATCCTAGGTGGCATCTCTCAGGTGGAGGGAGGCAAAGGGGGAACCTCCAGATCCACAACTTCCCACACTCCTGATTATATCGGGGACAAGGTGTCAATTCCTGAGAGGACTGGCCAATATAAAAATGATAATTTTAATAATTCAAATAAAACACTCAAACTGAGATAATCAACGGAGTGACCCCACACACCGTGCTCCAGACCACCAGTGCACTATAATCAAGAACAGTGTAAAGAATGTGCAAAAGGTGCAAAATGTGAGCAAAAAATCAAAAATAAACACCAGCCTTGTGCACGTAAATAACAACCAAACGACAAAAAACACACAAAATCCTTACCTAGTCATCCCACTGACCGTGCACCCTATACTATACTCACCCTAAATTGAGAAGACATTAACCCAAAAATGGTGAAAAAGCCACATCCTCATTTAAACCCCAAGGAGATTGTGTGTCCAATACATACATCCACCTGAGCTCTTTCTGTTGCAGGAGTCTTTTGATGTCCCCCCCTCTGGGTCCCAAGCTGACTCTCTCCAGTGCCGTCACTCTAAGTCCCTCCATGCTGCCCTGATGCTTATCAAGCACATGTGCCGCTACCGGGGGTATAATTCTGCCCATATCACGATTGCGCCTAGCCAGTCGTATAGAAGATAAATGCGCTTGAATCCGGGCCTTCAGGGCATTCTTGGTTTCACCCACATAGCCCTTAGGGCAACCACAGGTAATTAGGTATACCACTCCCACAGTGCGACAGTTGATGAATTGCTGAATGGGATAACTTCTGCCCGTCCTGATGTTAGTGACCTCCCTAGTGTTATTCACCATGGGGCAAATGGAACAGGCACCACATGGGTGGCAACCCTTGACTCTGTTACTCACCTGTCCCAAATCTGGTCCCAAGAAGTGACTCCTACAGACTCTATCACGTAGACAGGGTGCCCGTTGGGCCACCATAAGTGGTCCCCTGCGTACCCATCTAGCCAATGTGGGGTCGCTTTTCAAAATCCCCCAATGTTTTCTGAGCAGGCCTCTCAGTTGTGCCCAATTAGAGTTGTATTGTGAAATGAATCTCACCTCTCCTCCGTTGTTGGATGTGTTCCTTGGTCTCAGTAGTGTGACCCCTTCTGCCCGTCCTGATGTTAGTGACCTCCCTAGTGTTATTCACCATGGGGCAAATGGAACAGGCACCACATGGGTGGCAACCCTTGACTCTGTTACTCACCTGTCCCAAATCTGGTCCCGACAAGTGACTCCTACAAACTCTATCACGTAGACTGGGTGCCCGTTGGGCCACCATAAGTGGTCCCCTGCGTACCCATCTAGCCAATGTGGGGTCGCAGGGGTCGCACTACTGTCTTGGATGGCCGCTTGTACGGGATCAGCTTCATACAGTACCCCCAGATACTCTTCCGAACTGCTCTCAGCTTCCAAACAGTGTGCCACAGGAGTACGGGAGGTGGAAGGTTGCTTTTGCCCCCACGTGTTTCGGGGACGCTCTAGGGCGCAATCACTGCGATAATGTCCCCATTGTTTGCAACAATGGCACTGAACTGTGGAGAGGTTCGGTTGCTGCGCTGGCCTATGTGGCCCAGAGTCACGAGTTGGCGCTGAAGCCACAGGTTCTTGAAATTTGATGGGAGGTGGTGGTTTTGGAGCGGACTGTTCTGTCCGGCGAGCATCGGTGTACTCGTCGGCTAGACGAGCAGCCTCAGGTAGCGTTAGAGGCCTCCGGTCACGTACCCACTCTCTTAGCTCTGGTTGCAGGGCATTGAGAAAATGTTCTAGTAAAAACAACTGTAGTACATCCTCAGCGGTCGTGGCTTTGCATCCAGTGACCCAGTGTGATGCTGTACGATGGAGGCAACATGCCCACTCCGTGTAAGAATCCCCTCCCTTCTTTTGGGATTCCCGAAATCGTCGCCTGTAGGCTTCCGGGGTGACAGCGTACCGGGCTAACAAAGCCTCCTTTACCAGATGGTAGTGTGGTAAGTCCGCATCAGGGATGGCCCGGAAAGCATCGGAAGCTTTCCCAGATAGTTTCCCTGATAATATGGTGACCCATTCCTCCGTGGGTACCCGGTGTAAAGCGCAATCTCGTCGTCACATTCCTGGAAGGACTTAAATGCTGCAAATGGAATCTTTCTCCCCCCAGTGTAACTGAGGCTGAGAGGCTGCTGGGTTGCAAGTCGCCGATCTTCCCTTCGCTTACTGGCCTCTGCCTCCGCTGCGGCGAAGACTCGGTCGATCAGTTCCTGTGATGGATTCGGGCCATAGACCGACAATCTGTTCCGAACCGCTTGAACAAGAGCAGCGTCTTCATCGATCTCTATATTGGTTTCGGTCCTCACTGCTGCACGATCCATTTCGATCAGCTCGGCTATCAGTTCCTGACGTGGGCGGTTGCTAGCTGACCTTCCCCGGCTCTCGAGTAGATCCTTCAGGGTCAGCCTTTTCAACTTGTCATACTGACTCTCCATCAGGGTAACACTCTCTCTGGGTAGAAAAGGACCATCCGACCGCTTGCCACCAATTGTAGCGATAACCCTTATCGCCGGAGGGCTTCACCGCCCGAGACGTCCTTTTCCCAATCGTAAGAGGTGCTGCAGGAATCCCAGAGTCATCCGTGAGGAACCAGGAACAGCCCTTACAAGGGCTAGTGAATTGTAATATAGCGTTTCCCCCAATAGGAGACAGAACTCAGTATTGAGGGTGAAGATGAACTCTTTTTATTAGTGCCACACTGGACCTTATATGCAAGTCTCCATGCAATGACAACCACACTGACCAATAGCAGCAGGGCACACAATCCCTCAACTCTGCCGGTGACGCAATCAGTAGAACAATAGCAGGCTGTAATACAATCAATCAGGACAATGCCATTGTCTGTGACGTAATCAATCAACACAATGCCAGTCTTGTAATACAATCCAAACTACAATGACATTGCCTGTAACAGTATCAAAATACAATGACATTGTCTGGAACCTAATTAAGAAAAGGCCAGTGAACGACCCGGTGGGCAACTGAATAGTGATGACATCCAAAAGACAGAGCCTCTGTCACTCTATCTATCTATCTATCTATCTATCTATCTATCTATCTCATATATATCTATCCCATATCTATCTATCTATCTATCTATCTATCTATCTATCTATCTCATATCTATCTATCTATCTATCTATCTATCTATCTATCTATCTCATATATATCTATCCCATATCTATCTATCTATCTATCTATCTATCTATCTATCTATCTATCTATTCCATATCTATCTATCTATCTATCTATCTATCTATCTATCTATCTATCTATCCCATATCTATCTATCTATCTATCTATCTATCTATCT
>JAQIHN010000105.1:112500-324357 GCA_027917425.1 Gastrophryne carolinensis
TATCTATCTATCTCATATCTATCCCATATCTATCTATCTATCTATCTATCTATCTATCTATCTCATATCTATCTATCTATCTATCTATCTATCTATCTATCTATCTATCTCATATCTATCCCATATCTATCTATCTATCTATCTATCTATCTATCTATCTATCTATCTATCTATCTCATATCTATGTATCTATCTATCTCATATCTATCTATCTATCTATCTATCTATCTCATATCTATCTATCTATCTATCTCATATCTATCTATCTATCTATCTCATATCTATCTATCTATCTATCTATCTATCTATCTATCTATCTATCTATCCCATATCTATCTATCTATCTATCTCATATCTATCTATCTATCTATCCCATATCTATCTATCTATCTATCTATCTATCTATCTATCTATCTATCTCATATCTATCTATCTATCTATCTATCTATCTATCTATCTATCTATCTCATATCTATCTATCTATCTATCTCATATCTATCTATCTATCTATCTATCTATCTATCTATCTATCTATCTATCCCATATCTATCTATCTATCTATCTATCTCATATCTATCTATCTATCTATCTATCTATCTATCTATCTATCTCATATCTATCTATCTATCTATCTATCTATCCCATATCTATCTATCTATCTATATCTATCTATCTATCTATCTATCTATCCCATATCTATCTATCTATCTATCTATCTATCTATCTATCTATCTATCTATCTATCTCATATCTATCTATCTATCTATCTATCTATCTATCTATCTCATATCTATCTATCTATCTATCTCATATCTATCTATCTATCTATCTATCTATCTATCTATCCCATATCTATCTATCTATCTATCTATCTATCTCATATCTATCTATCTATCTATCTATCTATCTATCTATCTATCTATCCCATATCTATCTATCTATCTATCTCATATCTATCTATCTATCTATCTATCTCATATCTATCTATCTCATATCTATCTATCTATCTATCTATCTATTCCATATCTATCTATCTATCTATCTATCTATCTATCTATCTATCTATCTCATATCTATCCCATATCTATCTATCTATCCCATATCTATCTATCTATCTATCTATCTATCTATCTATCTATCTATCTCATATCTATCTATCTATCTATCTATCTATCTATCTATCTCATATCTATCTATCTATCTATCTATCTATCTCATATCTATCTATCTATCTATCTATCTATCTATCTATCTATCTCCTATCTATCTATCTATCTATCTATCTATCTATCTATCTATCTATCTCATATCTATCCCATATCTATCTATCTATCCCATATCTATCTATCTATCTATCTATCTATCTATCTATCTATCTATCTATCTATCTCATATCTATCTATCTATCTATCTATCTATCTATCTCATATCTATCTATCTATCTATCTATCTATCTATCTATCTATCTCATATCTATCTATCTATCTATCTATCTATTCCATATCTATCTATCTATCTATCTATCTATCTATCTATCTATCTATCTATCTATCTCATATCTATCTATGTATCTATCTATCCCATATCTATCTATCTCATATCTATCTATCTATCTATCTATCTATCTATCTCATATCTATCTATCTATCTATCTATCTATCTATCTATCTCCTATCTATCTATCTATCTATCTATCTATCTATCTATCTATCTCATATCTATCTATCTATCTATCTATCTATCTATCTATCTATCTATCTCATATCTATCCCATATCTATCTATCTATCCCATATCTATCTATCTATCTATCTATCTATCTATCTATCTATCTATCTCATATCTATCTATCTATCTATCTATCTCCTATCTATCTATCTATCTATCTATCTATCTATCTATCTATCTATCTCATATCTATCTATCTATCTATCTATCTTGGAGACAGCGCAGGACCGATCCCGAGGTAAGTTGATCGTGACAAGGAGGTTCTTCAGCCTGCACTTCCCATGTGATATGTATTTGCTAACCACTCACCTACAACCACATTAGGCCGTGTATAACATGAAGCTATTCTCCTCTAGTGTCAGAGTTCTGGCAGAGGATCGGGCACACCCGGAGGTGACGGCTGGCCAATGGGTGGAAGACTTGTTAGAAGTGGTGCAGGGGGGCCAAGGTCCTCACCCTCCTCCGCAGGTGACCCCCAAGCTCACCTAGACCAACCTGCAGAAGTGGAGGCACAGATGTTGGGCAGGAAGGCAGATGATTCTGTGCAGAATGATTCAGGTATGAGGATCACACACAACCACACACAGGAAGACACAACACTCACACATATGTGTTATCATGTGGATTCTTGGGATATTTGCTTCTGGATTGACCAAGTGGTTGAGCAGCGAGGGCAGGAACCACAACCAATGCTGCTTCCCCAAGAAAAAGGTGGGCGATGTGCCACACACAATACAATGCAATTACAAGCTCAACAACCACATTTACAAACACAAACCTAGGTTTTCTACTACAAACTCGGACCCCGATGTGTGGCAGGACCCTGTGAGGAGGGTGGCTCCCCAACCCCCCACCACCCTGAGGTGGAAAATTAAATATTATAATTATTGCAGTTGTAGCCACCTGCATGTCTCTATCACATTCCCGAGTGTGTGGAGGGGTTTTCACCCCTCATAACAATGACCATCACTAAAGAATTTTGTCTGCTTAATAACCCTGGCGAAGTGTCATTTAGATACGCAACGCGTCGGTGGCGGCTGCTGCGGGGGATCTACTGGTGACAGGTGATGTAGTTATATTTATTTTTGTACTTTATAATTCCCATCTGCCTGGAGTTTAATGTAGATACATTGTCCATTGCACATCAGCACTTTATATACTGTATTACATCTTGACCACTTGCTTAGTTGCTGCTTTGCACATTTTGAGACACTGTCTCCATGCACTTAGCACTTTACCAATAGATAAAAATTAGGTATTTTTCTTCTTTTTTGTGGTTTTTTGATTGCTTTGTGCACACCATGTTTGTTTGAGTCATATTTATGCACTTGCAGATTAATTGTAGCACACATTTTGCTCCAGGCACATGCAAGATAATATTTATCTTATGCTATATTTATTACCAATATTGATTATACGTTTTATTCATTGATGATATTAGTCACCCAATCTTTGTAGGTCCCCCATTTAAATTGGTGTTTATGTTTTTCAATCGTTCCTTGTATTGTATTGTATTGTCATGTGCCATTTTTGGTTATTTATTTAAAAAAATTCATGCAATAAATATTCATTTTTAATAATTGAGTGCGGCTTTCTTATGGGAGTATCCTTTCTGGGATAGGTCTAGAATCCCAGTACTATAGCTTTTGTTCCATTATTATCAATCTTAGCCTGCACCTTTTCTCAACATTTTGGCTGTGCAAATCCATTTCAATAGTTTTTCACGTCTGCTTAATAAGAACAGATGTTTTTATGGTTAAGTTAAACTTTCTATATGTGCTGTATATGTTTGAAATGTCCAATAGAAGTATGACATGTGTCCAGGCATCCAATCAGGATGGTCATTTAAGTTCCTTTGTCTAACCCTGTATATAAGCAAGCCGTAAAGGGGGCATTTTGTGCGTTGGCTTTTGAGGTATGCAAGCTCCCGGTCGACTGAATAAACCTTGTGTTTCCTGAAGACTTCTGCAGTGACTATTTAATAACGTGTCTTCGAAAGGTTTGCAGGAAGCCGACGCTAGATATTAATTGTTTGTTTTTCTCATTTACAGGATCCAGAGAAGATGCTCAGCAGCAACTGGAAGAACTGGTTACTGTTGTACATAGGCTGGTGGCGGACGTGGAGCCGCCTCCGCCATGTGACGCCAACCACCTTAGACAACTGGGAGCCTGACACATCATTTCTAAGCTCCCATTGTATATAGTTTTTTAACCCCTTTTCCCTTATTTATATTTTTTCTATTGTTATTTTATAAACAAAAACTTTTACTAATAAAAAACTTTTTTTTTTGCAGAAACCTTACAAAAAAAAAATCATGTTACAATACTAAACAAAAATATAACAACATATTTTGCCATTAGGCTAAACACTAAAAATAATTTAGAAAAAATAATAAAATAAAATTGTGCTTTTTCAAACAACTTAAACTTTGTGGTGTTTGTGGTTACTTTCACTGTGGTTTATGGCTAAAGTAATGTGTTATTTATATACATGGGGGCATCCCAAAGTAACACCAAGCCAGGAGAAGGAGCAACACAGGAGAGAAAGATGGGTAAAGGACCAACAATAGAAACACTTTGAATAGCAAATGAATCATTTATTGCTGTAGATCTGCATGTTACACCTCAAAGAGGGACAACAAAGAACAACGAGGGACAGGGGGACATGGACTCAAAAGAAGGACAGTCCCTCCTAATCAGGGACACTTGGGAGCTATGCTTCTTATAGGATCATATAACTCAGTCTAGGACAGGTTTGCAAAGCCACAGTTAACGGATATTTATTGTCCAGCGCTCGGGTCTATCTAAATCATAGATATCATTTATTAGATCCTTAGTCACATGACTAAAGGCGCAACATCTCAGCGGCCTGAAACGCGTCAGGCGAGTCATACTATGTGAGTTATGTAAATTTTCATGGAACCTGTGAATTTTTAATGGATCTAATAAATATTATGTGTTAGATAGACCTGAGTGCTGGCCCATCTATATTCATCAGGTTAGGTTGGCTGATGACCTGCTCGGCCCATTAACCAGCTTTTCCGTGTTTGGGCCGAACGCAGAATTATGGCTGAAGCCCAGAACTCGAACTTGCAAATGTCAATATGAACCCCAACTTTATGGTTCGGGTTGGCCCGACACTAGGGGGTGATGCTAGTTATTTGGTGAAGCCAGTGTGACTTTTGGCATGCATTGCGGTTGCGGTGTGACCACGCATTGCAGTGTGGATTGCGACCTGCGTCTCAGGGATTTTTTAGCATTTACACACAAAAAGGTGCAACAAAGCCGTTTGCTTGTTGTACAGGGAATGTCCTGAGCTCCAGAGAAACTCACTGATACCCAGCATGGCTCCAACATGTGCTGGAGTGCAGGTGAGTGGCAGCGCACACGGCTCCTCGCAGGGTTACCTGAGTCTCAGGTACAAATAACAATTGCGATCCCTCTGCCAGGTTCTCGCTGTGTTTTCTTGTTCTGCCACCTGCGAGTCAGTCTATGGAAATCAGTTCTTCCTCCCATTGCTGCGTCCAGTCCAGCAAACACGCCTCCGCCTCACCTCAATAACTACCTGCTGAGATCCTACCTGCAACAAGACATCTCCAGAAGATTCCCCCGAAGAACATGGAGCAAGTGGAAGCTCAGAAGAGCGTCTCCGACCTTCTCGTACGTATTTCTTATATTGATCACTTCCCATGACAGCAGCGATGTAAAGTTGTTTAGGGAGTGGCCTGGTGTTTACCCCCAGGGCCAGCTCTAGGTATATGAGGCCCTTGGGAGGTAGAGTCTCAATGGACCCCTTGGAGTGTGACCGGGAGCAGTTGGAGGGTTAGGTGTCTGGGGAGCAGTTGGAGGGTTAGGTGTCTGGGGAGCAGTTGGGGGTTAGGTGTCTGGGGAGCAGTTGGAGGGTTAGGTGTCTGGGGAGCAGTTGGAGGGTTAGGTGTCTGGGGAGCAGTTGGAGGGTTAGGTGTCTGGGGAGCAGTTAGGGGGTTAGGTGTCTGGGGAGCAGTTGGGGGGTTAGGTGTCTGGGGAGCAGTTGGAGGGTTAGGTGTCTGGGGAGCAGTTGGAGGGTTAGGTTTCTGGGGAGCAGTTGGAGGGTTAGGTGTCTGAAGAGCAGATGGGGGTTTAGGTATCCATGGAGCAGTTGGAGGGTTAGGTGTCTGGGGAGCAGTTGGAAGGTTAGGTGTCTGGGGAGCAGTTGGAGGGTTAGGTGTCTGGGGAGCAGTTGGAGGGTTAGGTGTCTGGGGAGCAGTTGGAGGGTTAGGTGTCTGAAGAGCAGATGGGGGTTTAGGTATCCATGGAGCAGTTGGAGGGTTAGGTGTCTGGGGAGCAGTAGGAGGGTTAGGTGTCTGGGGAGCAGTTGGAGGGTTAGGTGTCTGGGGAGCAGTTGGAGGGTTAGGTGTCTGGGGAGCAGTTGGAGGGTTAGGTGTCTGGGGAGCAGTTGGAGGGTTAGGTGTCTGGGGAGCAGTTGGAGGGTTAGGTGTCTGGGAAGCAGTTGGAGGGTTAGGTGTCTGGGGAGCAGTTGGGGGGGTTAGGTGTCTGGGGAGCAGTTGGAGGGTTAGGTGTCTGGGGAGCAGTTGGAGGGTTAGGTGTCTGGGGAGCAGTTGGAGAGTTAGGTGTCTGGGGAGCAGTTGGGGGGGTTAGGTGTCTGGGGAGCAGTTGGAGGGTTAGGTGTCTGGGGAGCAGTTGGAGGGTTAGGTGTCTGGGGAGCAGTTGGAGGGTTAGGTGTCTGGGGAGCAGTTGGAGGGTTAGGTGTCTGGGGAGCAGTTGGGGGGTTAGGTGTCTGGGGAGCAGTTGGAGGGTTAGGTGTCTGGGGAGCAGTTGGAGGGTTAGGTGTCTGGGGAGCAGTTGGGGGGTTAGGTGTCTGGGGATCAGTTGGAGGGTTAGGTGTCTGGGGAGCAGTTGGAGGGTTAGGTGTCTGGGGAGCAGTTGGAGGGTTAGGTGTCTGGGGAGTAGTTGGGGGGTTAGGTGTCTGGGGAGCAGTTGGAGGGTTAGGTGTCTGGGGAGTAGTTGGGGGGTTAGGTATCCGGAGGGATGACACTTCGTATATGGCGATATAGTTGCATGTATGGTGAATACTAAACAGAAGGAAAGACAACGTATAGAAAGAAAAGTAAAGAGCAAAAGAAGTAAAGATTAGAAGGCGTGACAACAAAAGAAAGAATAGAAATAAATAAACCATTATAAAATATAAATGGAAAGAAACAAAGAAAGAACAAGAGCAATGACAAAAAACAAAAAATGAAAGAAGAAATGAAAAAAAAACAGGAAAGAGAGAGAGATGAACTCATAGAAAAAGAAGAGATGGAAGGAAAGAAAGAATAGAAGAAATGACAGAGCGAACAGATGAAAAAAATAAAGACTAGAAGGAAAGTTACTGTAACAGTGAAGAGTACGGTCAGAATTATTATGTAAGAATTATACCCTTATATACCTGCAAATTGCCATTTGTTCCTCAAGTGCCTGTGAATAAGCCACACCCCTAAACCACACCCCCGCCACGCCCATCACCCTGTAAACTGGTCTCCAAGGTTGGCACCTCTGTCTATTATAATGAGGACACTAACATACCCGAGGGTCTCGATCCTGGCGGAGGAGTCACAACTCATGGAGATCATCATGTCCTCGGTAGAAGATAGAAAAGCTCGGCCAATCAGAAATCACCTCTTTGGAGGCATGATCTAATTGACTGATTGATTGATTAGTCGTTTGCTGTTGATATATATCAATCAGGCTCTATTTAAAACAATCACTATATAGATCAATTGATAAATCCCTTTGTTGATCAGCTTCTCTATTGATCATTTTATTGTCAATCACATTATCCCTCTATCAATCATTCCCCCTAAAGTCGCATAATCTAAATGATTCATTGATTGATTAGTCGTTTGCTGTTGATATATCTATTGATCAGTCCTCTATCAATCAAGAAGCTTGATCTACGTGACTGATTGATTGATTAGTCGTTTGCTGTTGATATATATTGATCAGTTGATAAATCTCTTAGTTGATCATCTTCTCTATTGATCATTTTATTGTCAATCAGTTTATCTCTCTATCAATCATTCTTACAAAGGACGCATAATCTAATTGATTAATTGATTAGTCTTTTGCTGTTGATATATATCAGTCAGTCTCTCTATAAAACAATCACTATATAGATCAATTGATAAATCCCTTTGTTAATCAGCTTCCCTATTCATCATTTTATTGCCATTCAGTTTATCCCTCTATCAATCATTCCCCCTAAAGTCGCATAATCTAAATGATTCATTGATTGATTAGTCGTTTGCTGTTGATATATGTATCGATCATTACTCTATCAACCAAGAGGCTTGATCTATGTGACTGATGGATTGATTAAACTTTTGCTGATGATACGTATTGATCAGTTGATAAATCTCTTTGTTGAGCAGCTTCTCTATTGATCATTTTATTGTCGATCACTTTATCCCCCTAACAATCATCTCTTATTGATATCTCCCCCTCTTCCCATTTACTGCCCCCTCTCATATCACCCTTCCCCTGTGCGAATGAGTAGCTAAGCTTTATGGCCCCCAGGCGGAGATACAAAGTGGCGCCCCCCACCTGTGCTCCGCCCCCCCTTTGTCACCCCCCTGACCTGCTGCCCCCCCCCAGTCACGCCCCTGCCCTATAAGATCTTGTTGCACCCTGAATGGCTCCTCTTTCCCTGTATCTCTTAAAGTTAGGGGTCGGATAAGATTCTGACTGTCCAGTGGGCTCATCCCGATGCCCTTTAACCTCTGATTTTTTTTTTTCCCAGCCTCCTCCGTATCTGCTCCGGATGGGTGTGAGACGGAAGACCTGGGCCTGGGCCTCGGTGGTGATCCTGCTCCTGGGTGTCATTGTGGTCGGGGGGACATTGCTCGGGGTGTATATGGCACAGAAGCACACGGAGGCGGTGAGTACACTGAAACGATCATTAGCTAAGCTACAAACTCGCCCTCTGTTATTATTATTACCTTCCAACTTTATAGGGTGGGAAAGAGAGACAATTCGTAAATTAATCCACGCCCCCTCATTGAGGAATAGATGAAGCCACGCCCCCTCCTTGAGGGATGGATGGAACCACGCCCCCTAATTGAGGGATGGATAGGAGATACATTGTAACAATTAAAACAATAGAAACACTTTGAAAAGGCAAATGAATCATTTATTGCTGCAGATCTGCATGTTACACCTCACAGAGGGACAATATGTAAATAAAGCCACACCCCCTCATTGAGAGATGTATGAAGCCATGTTCCCTCTTTGAGGGATGTATGAAGCCACGCCCCCTCATTGAGGGATGAAAGGGGCAGAGCAGAGGGGACAATGATGATGACGATGATGACACTGATTATCCCATTGGATCACTCTAGGTGAGGTTCTCTCAAAAAGTGCTAATGATGTTTCCCTTTTTCACTAAGATTTTCTGTAATAAATTCTTTCTACATCTTTTCATAATAAAAAAATAAATTTACATTTTTTATTGTTATGCTTTACTTTCTTACAGTATAACCAACGTGCATTTACATTAGTGGACTTGTCTTGGGGAATTTATTAGTAAAACCACTCCTCCCAAGTGTCCCTGATTTGGAGGGACTGTCCCTCTTATGAGTCCATGTACCTTGTTGTTCCTATTTGTCTCATTTTGAGGTGTAACATTGAGATCTGCGGCAATAAATTATTCATTCGCCTTTTCAAGGTGTTTCTATTGTTGTAACTGTCACAATGTTTTTCCTATCCATCCCTCAATGAGAGAGCGTGGCTTCATCCATCCCTCAATGAGGGGGTGTGGTTTCATCCATCCCTCAAGGATGGGGCGTGGCTTCATCCATCCCTCAATGAGGGGACGTGGCTTCATTTAAGAATTATTCCTCTTTCCCACTCTGAACATCTGGTAGTTATGGTAAAACATTTGGTATCTGGCTGTGGTCTGGGCATTAGTAAAACAGACGCCTGGCTTAGACAATCAACAGACAGTTCTTTGCTTTCATGTACATCAGTTTTTCTGAGCCTTTTCCCTAATGACAAGAAGTACCAGCAGAGAACCCCCGAGGGGATCAATGATAAATGTTACCATAATAAGGTAGGTCACAGGCGTCATAGCACTGGTAAAGCAAGAAGGAACATGTTTTACTGCTGAAATAATATAACATACAAACCCCAACTGTTGGTGCCCCTCTATAGTATCCCTTTGTACCCCTTCAAGTTCCTGCATGAACTCCCCTGGGGAGACCATGATGTAGATAATGCGACGTGACCTAGATTATGTAGATAATTCATCCTCAACGGCTTGTAAAGGACTTGTCGTAGATGACGTAGATAATTCATTATGATGTAGATAATGCAACCTCAATGACTTGTAAAAGACTTGTAGATGATGTAGGACCATGTAGGAGATTATGTTTGGACCATTGTCTGCTAGTTGAGTACGGCTGATGTAGATAATGCTGATTATGCTGTAAAGCTCTTTGTTAGGAGTCTTTGCATAAATTGTTACATTGTGAAACTTCCTAAAAGGAATTCATCTTCCCGGCAGGTGGTGGAGCTGGCCTTCAAATCCGCGAGCGGTGAGAAGGTCCAGCAGACCGTCATAGTGAACGATAAGCAGAACGTGGCGGCGTTTCACGTCAACATCGACAACACGTCAACCACCATCCTGTACGACTACAACAAGGTGAGTAAATTGAGGGCATGGGATAAAACTAGTGACATCATCGAGCTGGATTTACTATTAGTGACCAGGAGGCGATGCACACGAGGCTTTTGACAATTTTTAGCCCCCTGTCTGATGTCTAGTGATAACTCCACAATGTTGCCCATCCTAACACATCCGGCGCTTTCTGAAACGTTATTTAATGTAACACCATGAGAGCTAACCATTCCCCACCTGCAGCCCATTCCACCCACTGCCTGCTGCATCTCCCTCTTCTGCCACACGAGGCAGCTCCCTCATCTCGCCTCATTAGAGGTTCGCGCCCCAAGTTTGGTTATTTTACTGACAGCCGCTTTCCTTCCATGGCAGGGACTTGTCGGCTTCCGGCGACTCGGAGAAATAGAATGTTACGTCATGAGCATGAAGGACACCAAGGTGCCGACCATGAAAGATGTTCTTAACAGCATGAAAGACTCCCCGGGGCAGGTAAGTGCATCACCTAACACACACCAAAGACTCCCGGGGCAGGTAAGAGCGTCACCTAACACACAGCAAAGACTCCCCGGGGCAGGTAAGACCATCACCCAACACACAGCAAAGACTCCCCGGGGCAAGTAAGTGCATCACCTAACACACAGCAAAGACTCCCCGGGGCAGGTAAGACCATCACCCAACACACAGCAAAGACTCCCCGGGGCAGGTAAGAGCATCACCCAACACACACCAAAGACTCCCCGGGGCAGGTAAGAGCATCACCCAATGCACGCATATCCATGGAAGAATGATTTCCCCTTTTGGCCCCTAGAATGATTTCCTCTGGTGGCCCCAAAAATGATTTTCTTTGGTGACCCCAAGAATGATTTCCTCTGGTGACCCCAAGAATGATTTCCTCTGGTGACCCCAAGAATGATTTCCTCTGGTGACCCCAAGAATGATTTCCTCTGGTGGCCCCAAGAATGATTTCCTCTGGTGGCCCCAAAAATGATTTCCTCTGGTGGCCCCAAGAATGATTTCCTCTGGTGACCCCAAGAATGATTTCCTCTGGTGGCCCCAAGAATGATTTCCTCTGGTAGCCCCAAGAATGATTTCCTCTGGTGACCCCAAGAATGATTTCCTCTGGTGGCCCCAAGAATGATTTCCTCTGGTAGCCCCAAGAATGATTTCCTCTGGTGGCCCCAAGAATGATTTCCTCTGGTGACCCCAAGAATGATTTCCTCTGGTGGCCCCAAGAATGATTTCCTCTGGTGACCCCAAGAATGATTTCCTCTGGTGGCCCCAAGAATGATTTCCTCTGGTGGTCCCAAGAATGATTTCCTCTGGTGGCCCCAAGAATGATTTCCTCTGGTGGCCCCAAGAATGATTTCCTCTGGTGGCCCCAAGAATGGTTCCCCCTGATGGCCCCCCGGATACTCTAATTTCTGCTCCCTTTAGTCCCCCACATATGTGATAACTCTGCTCTGATTTCATCCACAGAACAGCACCATAAGTAAGATCATCTACAATATTCAGACGGAAAACGTAAAGGCTGACCGGACAAAACTGGGCCTTTACATCAACCTTCTGTGCAGTGACCAACCCATCTACTGGGGCCTGCTGGTGAGTTCTGCAATGAGCAATAGAGTGTCAGCTTGTTAGACAATTAAAAGTTGCAGCAGGGTGGGAATGGTTGTGTCCGGGGTCCTCGGGTGCAGCAGGGTGGGAATGGTTGTGTCCGGGGTGCTCGGGTGCAGCAGGGTGGGAATGGTTGTGTCCGGGGTGCTCGGGTGCAGCAGGGTGGGAATGGTTGTGTCCGGGGTGCTCGGGTGCAGCAGGGTGGGAACGGTTGTGTCTGGGGTCCTCGGGTGCAGCAGGGTGGGAATGGTTGTGTCCGGGGTGCTCGGGTGCTGCAGGGTGGGAATGGTTGTGTCCGGGGTCCTCAGTGGCAGCAGAGTGGGAATGGTTGTGTCCGGGGTCCTCATTGCAGCAGGATGGGAATGGTTGTGTCCAGGATCCTCGGGTGCAGCAGGGTTGGAATGGTTATGTCCGGGGTCCTCGGGTGCAGCAGGGTGGGAATGGTTGTGCCCAGGGTCCTCAGGTGCAGCAGGGTGGGAATAGTTGTATCCGGATTCCTCGGGTGCAGCAGGGTGGGAATAGTTGTATCCGGATTCCTCGGGTGCAGCAGGGTGGGAATGGTTGTGTCCGGGGTCCTCGGGTGCAGCAGGGTGGGAATGGTTGTATCCGGGGTCCTCGGGTGCTGCAGGGTGGGAATGGTTGTGTCCGGGGTCCTCGGGTGCAGCAGGGTGGGAATGGTTGTATCCGGGGTCCTCGGGTGCAGCAGGGTGGGAATGGTTGTGTCTGGGGTCCTCGGGTGCAGCAGAGTGGGAATGGTTGTGTCCGGGGTCCTCGGGTGCTGCAGGGTGGGAATGGTTGTGTCAGGGGTCCTTATTGCAGTTGGGTGGGCAGGTGGGTTGTGACTTGGGTTGTGATGTCATTATTTCCTGCTTTCTTTTTCAGGAAGGTTTACAGAAGCGCTGTTTCATGTTTTGCTTCTCATTTGGATAATCACATTTCCTCAAAAATATTCCAACAGATCTGTTTGCTGCAAATTTCTTTTTGATTGGCTTCTGCTGCTGCTTCTATTGGCCTCTGGCTGAGGCTCCTCCCCTGCAGATCACCCATCCTCCCTAGCAGTGGCAGACTGGGGCCAAAAATCAGCCTTTGATTTTACCATCCCAGGACATCCCTGCTGAGGTCCCGCCATATAACAGGGCTATAGCGTTGGAGGCTGGGGTTCCTAGACTTGTGGGTACAGTGGGTCTGGGTACAGGGGAATGAGAGGTAGAGTAAGGGCAGGGATTGAATGTGGGTGCTAAAAGCAGCAGCCCAACTGGTCCCAAAGCAGTACAGCCCACCGGGCATTGTCCTGGGTCTCCCTATGGCCAGCCCACCCTTGCTCCCTAGCGTGCCCTGCATGGCCTCCGCATCCTCTGCCTGCCCTGCCCTGCTCCATGATAGGGGAACGCTAGAGGCTGGATCGCCCTAATGCACAGAAAACAATATGGGCAATAAAGGGGCTCTAACCCTTCCCCCACCTCTATATAATATTAATATAAATACTTTAATAGTGTTGGATTGTGGGGCAGTTGCTGCTCTTCTGAAGATTTACAAGATGATTGGCTGCTCTATAATGTGATCAAAAGGAGGATTGGGAATCCCGCCCCTGTAACCTGACTGATACCCGGCTGTCACTCTGAAGGACACGACCCTCCCTCACCGCGAGCTTCCCGGCGCCAATACATGCTGAGCTTTGTCAAAACTGCTGTTAATAAAAATCAGTAACATAAAGGCCTTTTATTGGGTTTTATTTATTGCTTAATATTCACCGCTTACAATCTTGCTGCCGCTACGCACCTACCGAACCCACAAACCACCACCACGCAGGGGAGGTACATTCGTCATTCGTCAATGTCAACTCAAAATCACAAAAAACACACAAAGACATGGCCGAAAGCTGCGAGTCATCTGTGAGCTCTTTACATTTTACCTATACATTATAGCACAGCAGGTGCAGTTCTTGTTACAGTTGTAATGATCAGCTATAGCCTGGCTGTTACAGTGTTATGCAACAGAGAGCTGGCTGGCTATTACAATGGAAGATGACTCATCCCCGCTTGTTACACTGTAAAGCAGGAGCGAGAGTTGCTGCAGCTCGAGGTAAAAACCTCTCGGCCTGAGACTGTGTGATCAGTAATGCTGCTCTGTATATTATTACATCATGAATAATAACAATTATCCAGATTCTATTAATGGTACATAATGAGATTGGATCAGTGTTACTAGTGGAGGACAGCAGTGGTCAGTGTCATGCCAAGAGAAACTAGGGTCACATCCAGTGCTCTTCTAGGGCTACACAGGTAGCCCTGGAGGAACACTCGGACCATGCCAATGGGCACCAGGGTCAGGTCCAATGCTCTTGTAGGTGTACACGGGTAGCCCTGGAAGAACACTGGGACCATGCCAAGGGGCACCAGGGTCAGGTCCAGTGCTCTTCTAGGGATACACGGGGTAGCCCTGGAAGAACACTGGGACCATGCCAAGAGAAACCAGGGTCAAAAAACTGGCACCATGCCAAGGGGCACCATGGTCAGGTCCAGTGCTTTTCTAGGAGTACACAGGTATCCCTGGAAGAACACTGGGACCCTGCCAAGGGGCACCCAGGTCAGGTCTATTGCTCTTCTAGGGATACATGGGGTAGCCCTGCAAGAAATCTGGGATCATGCCAAGGGGCACACAGGTCAGGTCCATTGCTCTTATAGGGGTAAACGTGGTAGCCCTGGAAGAACACTGGGACCATGCCAAGGAGCACCAAGGTCAGGTCCAGTGCTCTTCTAGGGGTAAATGTGTTAGCCCTGGAAGAACACTGGAGCCATGCCAAGGGGAACTAGGGTCTTCCATACTCCTTGGGCCAATGGGAGTGTGGGTAATTTGGCTGGGCGGTATTGGTAAGCCACCAGCCACATGTCGGGCCGGTGGATTGTCACCTTCCTACGGAATCCTACCCTTTGAACTGGTTTAGGAGGTTCGTTAGACCTCTTACTAGTTCAGAAGTAGTCAAAAATATGTCGACCATTTATTTTCCCATTGAATTCAATGTTGATTTACTTACCCCCATCCGCTCCTTCTGCATATCTTTTATGATGCCAGCGGTAGGAATGAGGCCCCGGCATCTGTTGTGATTGGGGGACACAGGTCCCCCCTGCTTATTCCTTGGCATTACCCTTGGAGGGGAGCCAAGGAATGAGCAGGGGGGACCTGTGTCCCCCAATCACAACAGATGCAGGAGCTTCATCTCCACCTCTGGCAGGTAGGGAAGCCTCTGAGGAATCTCCACCTATTCCATTTCCCGGGTCTGAACCCCCCCAAGAAGGGCAGTGAAGTGGGACATTTTTTTTATTTTACAATTTTTTTTCACATATAATTTGTGCCATGAACGCCGCTGGTACAATATTATCTGCATAAAGGAAACCCTCAGAACATAAATACAACAGAAAGGGATCACAGATGCACAACCATTTACATGAGGATATGTAAAAAGTGACCTGTAGCTAAGTAGCAAGTGTAACAAGATGAATGTAACAAGAATAAAGATACATCACATGTACAGGATCCACCTGGAAGCTGTCCACAGATGAGTTTGATACAAGTGACTGATGCTGATACAGATCTGATACAATGTATCACTACAAGTTCACACTCTGGATATTACAATCTGCTGCAGAAAAACAACTTGTAAATATAATACCAAAGAAAGAAAAGACTCTGTACATTTATTTACAGCGGCGCCATGTGACCAGTGTTCTCTATAAGCTGTAGCCCTGTACTCACCACCTTGTGCATACCTTCCAACTGTTCAGGGTGGGAAAGAGGGACAATTGTTACATTAAGCCACGCCCCCTCATTGAGGGATGGATGAACCCGCACCCTTCATTGAGAGATGGATAATGCTACGCCACATCATTGAGAGATGGATAGGATATACATTGTAACAGTTACAACAATAGAAACACTTTTTAAGCTATTCAGTAAAAGCCTTTCACAAAAAACACCGCGCTGTGTACTCAATATAAATCTTAACAAAGGTTAATCAATTTCCTTCCCTGCGCTGGACTCAGAAAAAAACGTATTGGTACAGTCTAAAGAAAGTGTCCACAAATATCTGTGCAATAGCACAGGAAATATAGCTCTGCGGGGATATCCTATTTCTCTATGCAATTATGTCCATCTCTTTACCAAATACACCAACGTGTTACCAATCTTTTAAATCTGTGTAAATTCCGTCGCCAGATAATTCAAACAACGTACCAGAAATATACTAAAAAAAGGGCAATTCAATGTAGTTCCACTTGAGGATATAACTCTTTTCTATGTAGATATAATAGTGTAGATAATTCACCAGAAGAATCCGCTTTAAATCATAAGTTAGTGCAGGTCTGCTTGTGAGACCAACTCTTTTATGAAGGCAAATCTCCAATTTGTGTGCCGTTATCCCGCCATACGCCGCAGCGACTCCCCCACACGGACAGGCGGCCGGTACGAGCTTCCCGAGAACTTTTATCATTTGCTCTGTAACACTCAGGCCGGTGCCAGGGCTCGCCTCCTGTTTCTGGTAGACAGCAGCAGCGCAAGCTTGTGGGGGAGTCTCTGCGGCGTATGGCGGGATAACGGCACACAAATTGGAGATTTGCCTGCATAAAAGAGTTGGGCCCTTATTTAAGAAGGGATAGCATCAGGTAGTGGCTGGTTAATGAGAAGTAGCGACACATTTATCAAGCAGAATCTGTTTAGCAACTAGGATAGCGACTGGGATAGCGCCATGTAGCATCTGATTTATCATTTTCACAGCCTCAGCGTACAGCGCCGGCGTTCAGCCTTGCACAGCGCCAGATATGACCTCTTGCTACCTGTCGCTCTCCCATACATTTCAATGGACGATCCTTTACTTCTCTTTAAACGAGGATTTTTTTTTTTTTTTTTCTCCCAAAAATCACAAATAATTCTGTGACCTCTCCTGACATTGAATAAGCAGTTTTTTCACAAGTTTTTCATTTTTTATATATTTCTTCAGAATTGACATTACAGGTCTGGCATTAAAGTGTTCATGTTACAATGTTGTTACAATGTAATTCCATATGTTTTCGCTTTGTTACTGGTGGATAGATGCTGAAAAACAGACTTTAATCACACAGCCTCCTGCGCTCTGGGCTTCAGAGAAGCATTTTTCAGCACCAGCGCGAGATTTGTGACGCTGTTTTTTTGCTGAATATAGTGTGAGTCGGTCGCTATGAGCAGTCGCTAACATGCGCTCCCATATAGCGCTGTACTGGTCAAATAGCGACTCCTCACAATGTATTCAAAATTACTGAACAGTAACCCACGGCCGAGCACAGTGACTACTAGCGGGAGCTCTGAAAATGCCGCTACAGACGCTCATCTGTCGCTACCTGCCACTAATAATGAATCAGCCTGCCCGTCTCAGAAGCAGACCTGCACTAACTAGCTGATTCTTCTGGTGAATTATCTACACTATTATATCTACATAGAAAAGAGTTATTCCCTCAAGTGGAACTACATTGAATTGTCGGTTTTTAGTATATTTCTGGTACATTCATTGAATTATCTGGTGACGGGATTTACACAGATTTGAAAGATTGGTAACACGTTGGTGTATTTGGTAAAGAGATGGACATAATTGCATAGAGAAATAGGATATCCCCGCAGAGCTATATTTCCTGTGCTATTGCACAGATATTTGTGGACAATAGAGACACTTTGAATAGGCACATGAATAATTTAATGCTGCAGATCTACATGTTACACCTCAACGAGGGACAAATGGGAACAACCAGGGACAGGGGGACATGGACTCAAAAGAGGGACAGTCCCTCCAAATCAGGGACAGTTATGAGGTATGCTTTGAACCTACAGCACTCCTACAGCTGCTTTTGCTGACCCTGCTGCTGCTGATGCTGATGGAGCAGGTGTCATAGGAATCGAAATGCTTATGAAGAGCCATAGGAAGTGTTTAGTAATTGCAAATTAATGATGTAATCACACACACTTCATCTATCTATCTATCTATCTATCTATCTATCTATCTATCTCATATCTATCTATCTACCTATCTATCTATCTATCTCTCTTTCTATCTCATATCTATCTATCTATCTATCTATCTATCTATCTATCTATCTATCTATCTAATCTATCTATCCCATATCTATCTATCTACCTATCTATCTCTCTATCTATCCATCTCATATCTATCTATCTATCTATCTATCTATCTATCTATCTATCTATCTATCCCATATCTATCTATCTATCTATCTATCTATCTATCTATCTATCCATCTCATATCTATCTATCTATCTATCTATCTATCTATCTATCTATCTATCTATCCCATATCTATCTATCTATCTATCTATCTATCTATCTATCTCATATCTATCTATCTATCTATCTATCTATCTATCTATCTATCTATCTCATATCTATCTATCTATCTATCTATCTATCTATCTATCTATCTATCTATCTATCCCGTATCTATCTATCTATCTATCTATCTATCTATTATCTATCTATCATCTATCTATCTATCTATCTATCTATCTATCCCGTATCTATCTATCTATCTATCTATCTATCTATCTATCTATTATCTATCTATCATCTATCTATCTATCTATCTATCTATCTATCTATCTATTATCTATCTATCTATCTATCTATCTATCTATCTATCTATCCCATATCTATCTATCTCATATCTATCTATCTATCTATCTATCTATCTATCTATCTATCTATCTGTAGCGATAACCTTTATCGCCGGAGGGCTTCCCCGCCAGAGACGTCCTTTTCCCAATGGTGAGAGGTGCTGCAGGACTTCCAGAGTCATCCGTGAGGGAAACAGGAACAGCTCTTACAAGGGCTAGTGAATTGTAATATAGCGTTTCCCCCAATAAGAGACAGAACTCAGTATTGAGGGTGAAGATGAACTTCTTTATTAGTGCCACCCTGTGCCTTATATGCAAGTCTCCATGCAAGGGGACCTCCCCCGTGGACCTGATGGAGAACTGCATGACAAACCCACAGACCAATGGGAGCAGGACACACAATCCCTCAACTCTGCCGGTGACGCAATCAGCAACACAATAGCAGTCTGTAACACAATCAACAACCCAATGACAGTCTGTCTGGGACATGCTCAAGAAACTGAAAGTAATGAGTCTATGTAAAAGTCCAAGGGCAGAAACAATGCCTTTAAAATCCAAAAGGCAGGGAGTCTGTCACACTATCTATCTATCTATCTATCTATCTATCTATCTATCTCATATCTATCTATCTATCTATCTATCTATCTATCTCACTCATATCTATCTATCCCATATCTATCTATCTATCTATCTATCTATCTATCTATCTCATATCTATCTATCTATCTATCTATCTATCTATCTATCTATCTATCTATCTATCTCATATCTATCTATCTATCTATCTATCTATCTATCTATCTATCTATCTCATATCTATCTATCTATCTATCTATCTATCTATCTATCTATCTCATATCTATCTATCTATCTATCTATCTATCTATCTATCTATCTATCTCACTCATATCTATCTATCCCATATCTATCTATCTATCTATCTATCTATCTATCTATCTATCTATCTATCTATCTCATATCTATCTATCTCATATCTATCTATCTATCTATCTATCTCATATCTATCTATCTATCTATCTATCTATCTATCTATCTACCTATCTCCTATCTATCTATCTATCTATCTATCTATCTATCTATCTATCTCAGAGACAACGTGGGACCGATCCTGAGGAAAGTTTACAGTGACAAGAAGGTTCTTCAGCCTGCACTTCCCAAGTGATATGTATTTGCTAACCACTAACCTACAACCACATTAGGCCGTGTATAACATAAAGCTATTCTCCTCTAGTGTCAGAGTTCTGGCAGAGGATCGGGCCCACCCGGAGGTGACGGCTTGTAAGAAGTGGTGCAGGGGGGCCAATGTCCTCACCCTCCTCCGCAGGTGACCCCCAAGCTCACCTAGACCAACCTGCAGAGGAGGAGGCACAGATGTTGGGCAGGAAGGCAGATGATTCTGTGCAGAATGATTCAGGTATGAGGATCACACACAACCACACACAGGAAGACACAACACTCACACATATATGTTATCATGTGGATTCTTGGGATATTTGCTTCTGGATTGACCAAGTGGTTGAGCAGTGAGGGCAGGAACCACAACCAATGCTGCTGCCCCAAGAAAAAGGTGGGTGATGTGCCACACACAATACAATGCAATTACAAGCTCAACAACCACATGTACTAACACAAATCAGGAGGCAGGTCCCAGTGAGGAGGGTGGCTCCCCAACCCCCGACCACCCTGAGGTGGAAAATTAAATATTATAATTATTTCAGTTCTAGCCGCCTGTATGTCTCTACCACATTCCTGAGTGTGAGGAGGGGTTTTCACCTCTCATAGCAATGACCATCACTAAAGAATGTTGTCTACTTAATGAGGAACAGATGTTCTTAAGGTGTAAGTTAAACTTTCTATATGTGCTGTATATGTTTGAAATGTCCAATAGAAGTATGACATGTGTTTAGGCATCCAATCTGGATGGTCATTTAAGTTTCTTTGTCTAAACCTGTATTTAAGCAAGCCGTAAAAGGGGGCATTTTGGGCGTTGGCCTTTGAGGTACGCAAGCCCCCGGTCGACCGAAGAAACCTTGTGTTTCCTGAAAACGTATGCTTCTGCAGTGACTATTTAATAACGTGTCTTTGAAAGATTTGCTAGATATTAATTGTTTATTTTTCTTATTTACAGGATCCAGATCGCAGCAACTGGAAGAACTGGTTACTGTTGTACATAGGCTGGTGGCGGACGTGGAGCCGCCTCCGCCATGTGGCGCCAACCACCTTAGACAACTGGGAGCCTGACACATCATTTCTAAGCTCCCATTGTATATAATTTTTTAACACCTTTTCCCTTATTTATATTTTTTCTGTTGTTATTTTATAAACAAAAACTTTTAATAATAAAAAAAACGTTTTTTTTTGCTGAAAGCTTACAAAAAATAATTAATTTTACAATACAAAACGAAAAATACAAAACAACATATTTGGCCATTAGGCTAAACATTAAAAATAATTAAGAAAAAATAATAATAAACAATTGTGCTTTTTAAACAACTTAAACCTTGTGGTGTTTGTGGTTACTTTCACTGTGGTTTATGGCTAAAGTAATGTGTTATTTATATACATGGGGGCATCCCAAAGAAACACCAAGCAAGGAGAAGGAGCAACACAGGAGAGAAAGATGGGTAAAGGACCAACAATAGAGACACTTTGAATAGCAAATGAATCATTTATTGCTATAGATCTGCATGTTACACCTCAAAGAGGGACAACAAAGAACAACGAGGGACAGGGGGACATGGACTCAAAAGAAGGACAGTCCCTCCTAATCAGGGATACTTGGGAGCTATGCTTCTTATAGGATCATATAACTCAGTCTAGGACAGGTTTGCAAAGCCACAGTTAACGGATATTTATTGTCCAGCGCTCGGGTCTATCTAAATCATAGATATCATTTATGAGATCATTAGTCACATGACTAAAGGCGCAACATCTCAGCGGCCTGAAACGCGTCAGGCGAGTCATACTATGTGAGTTATGTAACTTTTCATGGAACCTGTGAATTTTTAATGGATCTAATAAATATTATGTGTTTGATAGACCTGAGTGCTGGCCCATCTATATTCATCAGGTTAGGTTGGCTGATGACCTGCTCGGCCCATTAACCAGCTTTTCCGTGTTCGGGCCGAACGCAGAATTATGGCTGAAGCCCAGAACCCGAACTCGCAAATGTCAATATGAACCCCAACTTTATGGTTCGGGTTGGCCCAACACTAGGGGGTGATGCTAGTTATTTGGTGAAGCCGGTGTGACTTTTGGCATGCATTGCGGTTGCGGTGTGACCACGCATTGCAGTGTGGATTGCTACATGCGTCTCAGGGTTTTTTTTAGCATTTACACACAAAAACGTGCAACAAAGCCGTTTGCTTGTTGTACAGGGAATGTCCTGAGCTCCAGAGAAACTCACTGATACCCAGTATGGCTCCAACATGTGCTGGAGTGCAGGTGAGTGGCAGCGCACACGGCTCCTCGCAGGGTTACCGGAGTCTCAGGTACAAATAACAATTGCGATCCCTCTGCCAGGTTCTCGCTGTGTTTTCTTGTTCTGCCACCTGCGAGTCAGTCTATGGAAATCAGTTCTTCCTCCCATTGCTGCGTCCAGTCCAGCAAACACGCCCCCGCCTCACCTGTATAACTACTTGCTGAGATCTCACCTGCAACAAGACATCTCCAGAAGATTCCCCCAAAGAACATGGAGCAAGTGGAAGCTCAGAAGAGCGTCACCGACCTTCTCGTAAGTATTTCTTATACTGATCACTTCCCATGACAGCAGCGATGTAAAGTTGTTTAGGGAGTCGCCTGGTGTTTACCCCCAGGACCAGCTCTAGGTATATGAGGCCCTTGGGAGATAGAGTCTCAATGGACCCCTTGGAGTGTGACCGGGAGCAGTTGGGGGGTTAGGTGTCTGGGGTGCAGTTGGAGGGTTAGGTGTCTGGGGAGCAGTTGAAGGGTTAGGTGTCTGGGGAGCAGATGGGGGGTTAGGTGTCTGGGGTGCAGTTGGAGGGTTAGGTGTCTGGGGAGCAGTTGGAGGGTTAGGTGTCTGGGGAGCAGTTGAAGGGTTAGGTGTCTGGGGAGCAGTTGGAGGGTTAGGTGTCCGGGGAGCAGTTGGAGGGTTAGGTGTCCGGGGAGCAGTTGGAGGGTTAGGTGTCTGGGGAGCAGTTGGAGGGTTAGGTGTCTGGGGAGCAGTTGGAGGGTTAGGTGTCTGGGAAGCAGTTGGAGGGTTAGGTGTCTGGGGAGCAATTGGGGGTTTAGGTATCCGTGGAGCAGTTGGAGGGTTAGGTGTCTGAAGAGCAGTTGCAGGGTTAGGTGTCTGGGGAGCAATTGGGGATTTAGGTATCCGTGGAGCAGTTGGGAGGGTTAGGTGTCTGGGGAGCAGTTGGAGGGTTAGGTGTCTGGGGAGCAGTTGGAGGGTTAGGTGTCTGGGGAGCAGTTGGGGGGTTAGGTGTCTGGGGAGCAGTTGGAGGGTTAGGTGTCTGGGGAGCAGTTGGGGGGTTAGGTGTCTGGAGAGCAGCTGGAGGGTTTGGTGTCTGGGGAGCAGTTGGGGGGTTAGGCGTCTGGGGAGCAGTTGGAGGGTTAGGTGTCTGGGGAACAGTTGGGGGTTAGGCGTCTGGGGAGCAGTTGGAGGGTTAGGTGTCGGGGAGCAGTTGAGGAGTTAGGTGTCTGGGGAGCAGTTGGAGGGTTAGGTGTCTGGGGAGCAGTTAGAGGGTTAGGTGCCCGGGGAGCAGTTGGAGGGTTAGGTGTCTGGGGAGCAGTTGGAGGGTTAGGTGTCTGGGGAGAAGTTGAGGGGTTAGGTGTCTGGGGAGCAGTTGGAGGGTTAGGTGTCTGGGGAGCAGTTGGAGGGTTAGGTGTCTGGGGAGCAGTTGGGGAGTTTCGTGTCTGGGGAGCAGTTGGGGAGTTTGGTGTCTGGGGAGCAGTTGGAGGGTTAGGTGTCTGGGGAGCAGTTGGGGAGTTTCGTGTCTGGGGAGCAGTTGGGGAGTTTGGTGTCTGGGGAGCAGTTGGAGGGTTAGGTGTCTGGGGAGCAGTTGGAGGGTTCAGTGACTGGGGAGCAGTTGGAGGGTTAGGTGTCTGGGGAGAAGTTGGAGGATTTGGGGTCTGGGGAGCAGTTGGGGGTTAGGTGTCTGGGGAGCAGTTGGAGGGTTAGGTGTCTGGGGAGCAGTTGGGGGTTAGGTGTCTGGGGAGCAGTTGGAGGGTTAGGTGTCTGGGGAGCAGTTGGAGGGTTAGGTGTCTGGGGAGCAGTTGGAGGGCTAGGTGTCTGGGGAGCAGTTGGGGGGTTACGTGTCTGGGGAGCAGTTGGAGGGTTAGGTGTCTGGGGAGCAGTTGGAGGTTAGGTGTCTGGGGAGCAGTTGGAGGGTTAGGTGTCTGGGGAGCAGTTGGGTGGTTAGGTGTCTGGGGAGCAGTTGGAGGGTTAGGTGTCTGGGGAGCAGTTGGAGGGTTAGGTGTCTGGGGAGCAGTTGGAGAGTTAGGTGTCTGGGGAGCAGTTGGAGGGTTAGGTGTCTGGGGAGCAGTTGGAGGGTTAGGTGTCTGGGGAGCAGTTGGTGGGTTAGGTGTCCGGGGAGCAGTTGGAGGGTTAGGTGTCCGGGGAGCAGTTGGAGGGTTAGGTGTCTGGGGAGCAGTTGGAGGGTTAGGTGTCTGGGGAGCAGTTTGAGGGTTAGGTGTCTGGGGAGCAGTTGGAGGGTTAGGTGTCTGAAGAGCAGTTGCAGGGTTAGGTGTCTGGGGAGCAATTGGGGGTTAAGGTATCCGTGGAGCAGTTGGGAGCGTAAGGTGTCTGGGGAGCAGTTGGAGGGTTAGGTGTCCGGGGAGCAGTTGGAGGGTTAGGTGTCTGGGGAGCAGTTGGAGGGTTAGGTGTCCGGGGAGCAGTTGGAGGGTTAGGTGTCTGGGGAGCAGTTGGGGGGTTAGGTGTCCGGGGAGCAGTTGGAGGGTTAGGTGTCTGGGGAGCAGTTGGAGGGTTAGGTGTCTGGGGAGCAGTTGGAGGGTTAGGTGTCTGGGGAGCAGTTGGAGGGTTAGGTGTCCGGGGAGCAGTTGGAGGGGTAGGTGTCTGGGGAGCAGTTGGAGGGTTAGGTGTCCGGGGAGCAGTTGGAGGGTTAGGTGTCTGGGGAGCAGTTGGAGGGTTAGGTGTCTGGGGAGCAGTTGGAGGGTTCGGTGTCTGGGGAGCAGTTGGAGGGTTAGGTGTCCGGGGAGCAGTTGGAGGGTTAGGTGTCTGGGGAGCAGTTGAAGGGTTAGGTGTCTGGGGAGCAGTTAGGGGGTTAGGTGTCTGGGGAGCAGTTGGAGGGTTAGGTGTCTGGGGAGCAGTTGAAGGGTTAGGTGTCTGGGGAGCAGTTGCAGGGTTAGGTGTCTGGGGAGCAGTTAGGGGGTTAGGTGTCTGGGGAGCAGTTGGAGGGTTAGGTGTCTGGGGAGCAGTTGGAGGGTTAGGTGTCTGGGGAGCAGTTGGAGGGTTCGGTGTCTGGGGAGCAGTTGGAGGGTTAGGTGTCGAGCAGTTGGGGGGGGTAGGTGTCTGGGGAGCAGTTGGAGGGTTCGGTGTCTGGGGAGCAGTTGGAGTGTTAGGTGTCTGGGGAGCAGTTAGGGGGTTAGGTGTCTGGGGAGCAGTTAGAGGGTTAGGTGCCTTGGGAGCAGTTGGAGGGTTAGGTGTCGGGGAGTAGTTGGAGGGTTAGGTGTCTGGGGAGCAGTTGGAGGGTTAGGTGTCTGGGGAGCAGTTAGAGGGTTAGGTGCCTTTGGAGCAGTTGGAGGGTTTGGTGTCTGGGGAGCAGTTGGAGGGTTAGGTGTCTGGGGAGCAGTTGGAGGGTTAGGTGTCTGGGGAGCAGTTAGAGGGTAAGGTGCCTGGGGAGCCGTTGGAGGGATAGGTGTCGGGGAGCAGTTGGAGTGTTAGGTGTCTGGGGAGCAGTTGGGGGGGGGGGTTAGGTGTCTGGGGAGCAGTTGGATGGTTCGGTGTCTGGGGAGCAGTTGGAGGGTTAGGTGTCTGGGGAGCAGTTGGAGGGTTAGGTCTCCGGGGAGCAGTTGGAGGGTTAGGTCTCCGGGGAGCAGTTGGAGGGTTAGGTGTCTGGGGAGCAGTTGGAGGGTTAGGTGCCTGGGGAGCAGTTGGAGGGTTAAGTGTCTGGGGAGCAGTTGGAGGGTTAGGTGTCTGGGGAGCAGTTGGAGGGTTAGGTGACCGGGGAGCAGTTGGAGGGTTAGGTGCCTGGGGAGCAGTTGGAGGGTTAAGTGTTTGGGGAGCAGTTGTGGGGTTAGGTGTCCGGTGAGCAGATGGGGGTTAGGTGTCTGGGGATTAGTTGGGGGTTAGGTGTCTGGGGAGCAGTTGGAGGGTTAGGTGTCTGGGGAGCAGTTGGGGGGTTAGGTGTCTGGGGAGCAGTTGGGGGGTTTGGTGTCTGGGTAGCAGTTGGAGGGTTAGGTGTCTGGGGAGCAGTTGGAGGGTTAGGTGTCTGGGGAGCAGTTGGGGGATAGGTTTCTGGGGAGCAGTTGGGGGTTAGGTGTCTGGGGAGTAGTTGGGGGTTAGGTGTCTGGGGAGCAGTTGGGGGCAGTTAGGTGTCTGGGGAGCAGTTGGAGGGTTAGGTGACTGGGGAGCAGTTGGAGGGTTAGGTTTCTGGGGAGCAGTTGGGGGTTAGGTGTCTGGGGAGTAGTTGGGGGTTAGGTGTCTGGGGAGCAGTTGGGGGCAGTTAGGTGTCTGGGGAGCAGTTGGAGGGTTAGGTGACTGGGGAGCAGTTGGAGGGTTAGGTGTCTGGGGAGCAGTTGGAGGGTTAGGTGTCTGGGGAGCAGTTGGAGGGTTAGGTGTCTGGGGAGCAGTTGGGCGTTAGGTGTCTGGGGAGCAGTTGGGGGTTAGGTGTCTGGGGAGTAGTTGGAGGGTTAGGTGTCTGGGGAGCAGTTGGAGGGTTAGGTGTCTGGGGAGTAGTTGGAGGGTTAGGTGACTGGGGAGCAGTTGGAGGGTTAGGTGTCTGGGGAGCAGTTGGAGGGTTAGGTGACTGGGGAGCAGTTGGAGGGTTAGGTGACTGGGGAGTAGTTGGAGGGTTAGGTGTCTGGGGAGCAGTTGGGGGGATAGGTGTCTGGGGAGCAGTTGGAGGGTTAGGTGTCTGGGGAGCAGTTGGGGGGATAGGTGTCTGGGGAGCAGTTGGGGGGTTTGGTGTCTGGGGAGCAGTTGGAGGGTTAGGTGACTGGGGAGCAGTTGGAGGGTTAGGTGTCTGGGGTGCAGTTGGAGGGTTAGGTGTCTGGGGAGTAGTTGGAGGTTTAGGTGACTGGGGAGCAGTTGGAGGGTTAGGTGTCTGGGGAGCAGTTGGAGGGTTTGGTGTCTGGGGAGCAGTTGGGGGGTTTGGTGTCTGGGGAGCAGTTGGAGGGTTAGGTGTCTGGGGAGCAGTGGGGGGTTAGGTGTCTGGGGAGCAGTTGGAGGGTTAGTTGTCTGGGGAGGAGTTGGAGGCAGTTAGGTGTCTGGGGAGAAATGGGGGGGTTAGGTGTCTGGGGAGCAGTTGGAGGGTTAGTTGTCTGGGGAGGAGTTGGAGGTAGTTAGGTGTCTGGGGAGAAATGGGGGGTTAGGTGTCTGGGGAGCAGTTGGAGGGTTAGGTGTCTGGGGAGCAGTTGGAGGGTTAGTTGTCTGGGGAGGAGTTGGAGGGTTAGGTGTCTGGGGAGCAGTTGGGGGGTTAGGTGTCTGGGGAGCAGTTGGGGGGTTAGGTGTCTGGGGAGCAGTTGGAGGGTTAGTTGTCTGGGGAGGAGTTGGAGGGTTAGGTGTCTGGGAAGCAGTTGGGGGGTTAGGTGTCTGGGGAGCAGTTGGAGGGTTAGTTGTCCGGGGAGCAGTTGGAGGGTTAGGTGTCTGGGGAGCAGTTGGGGGGTTAGGTGTCTGGGGAGCAGTTGGAGGGTTAGGTGTCTGGGGAGCAGTTGGAGGGTTAGGTGTCTGGGGAGGAGTTGCAGGGTTAGGTGTCTGGGGAGCAGTTGGAGGGTTAGGTGTCTGGGGAACAGTTGTGGGGTTAGGTGTCTGGGGAGCAGTTGGAGGGTTAGGTGTCTGGGGAGCAGTTGGGGGTTAGGTGTATGGGGAGCAGTTGGAGGGTTAGGTGTCTGGGGAGCAGTTAGAGGGTTAGGTGCCTGGGGAGCAGTTGGAGGGTTAGGTGTCTCGGGAGCAGTTGGAGGGTTAGGTGTCTGGGGAGCAGTTGGAGGGTTAGGTCTCTGGGGAGCAGTTGGAGGGTTAGGTGTCTGGGGAGCAGTTGGAGGGTTAGGTGTCTGGGGAGCAGTTGGGGGGTTAGGTGTCTGGGGTGCAGTTGGAGGGTTAGGTGTCTGGGGAGCAGTTGGGGGGTTAGGTGTCTGTGGAGCAGTTGGAGGGTTAGGTGTCTGGGGAGCAGTTGGGGGGTTAGGTGTCTGGGGAGCAGTTGGGGGTTAGGTGTCTGGGGAGCAGTTAGAGGATTAGGTGTCTGGGGAGCAGTTGGAGGGTTAGGTGTCTGGGGAGCAGTTGGAGGGTTAGGTGTCTGGGGAGCAGTTGGAGGGTTAGGTGTCTGGGGAGCAGTTGGGGGGTTAGGTGTCTGGGGTGCAGTTGGAGGGTTAGGTGTCTGGGGAGCAGTTGGGGGGTTAGGTGTCTGGGGAGCAGTTGGAGGGTTAGATGTCCGGGGAGCAGTTGGAGGGTTAGGTGTCCGGGGAGCAGTTGGAGGGTTAGGTGTCTGGGGAGCAGTTGGAGGGTTAGGTGTCTGGGGAGCAGTTGGGGGGTTAGGTGTCTGGGGAGCAGTTGGAGGGTTAGGTGTCTGGGGGGCAGTTGGAGGGTTAGTTGTCTGGGGAGCAGTTGGGGGGTTAGTTGTCTGGGGAGCAGTTGGGTGGTTAGGTGTCTGGGGAGCAGTTGGGGGGTTAGTTGTCTGGGGAGCAGTTGGGTGGTTAGGTGTCTGGGGAGCAGTTGGGGGGTTAGGTGTATGGGGAGCAGTTGGGGGTTAGGTGTCTGGGGAGCAGTTGGAGGGTTAGGAGTCTGGGGAGCAGTTGGGGGGTTAGGTGTCTGGGGAGCAGTTGGAGGGTTAGATGTCTGGGGAGCAGTTGGAGGGTTAGGAGTCTGGGGAGCAGTTGGGGGTTAGGTGTCTGGGGAGCAGTTGGGGGTTAGGTGTCTGGGGAGCAGTTAGAGGATTAGGTGTCTGGGGAGCAGTTGGAGGGTTAGGTGTCTGGGGAGCAGTTGGAGGATTAGGTGTCTGGGGAGCAGTTGGAGGGTTAGGTGTCTGGGGAGCAGTTGGGGGGTTAGGTGTCTGGGGTGCAGTTGGAGGGTTAGGTGTCTGGGGAGCAGTTGGGGGGTTAGGTGTCTAGGGAGCAGTTGGAGGGTTAGATGTCCGGGGAGCAGTTGGAGGGTTAGGTGTCCGGGGAGCAGTTGGAGGGTTAGGTGTCTGGGGAGCAGTTGGAGGGTTAGGTGTCTGGGGAGCAGTTGGGGGGTTAGGTGTCTGGGGAGCAGTTGGAGGGTTAGGTGTCTGGGGGGCAGTTGGAGGGTTAGTTGTCTGGGGAGCAGCTGGGTGGTTAGGTGTCTGGGGAGCAGTTGGGGGTTAGTTGTCTGGGGAGCAGTTGGGTGGTTAGGTGTCTGGGGAGCAGTTGGGGGGTTAGGTGTCTGGGGAGCAGTTGGAGGGTTAGGTGTATGGGGAGCAGTTGGGGGTTAGGTGTCTGGGGAGCAGTTGGAGGGTTAGGAGTCTGGGGAGCAGTTGGGGGGTTAGGTGTCTGGGGAGCAGTTGGAGGGTTAGATGTCTGGGGAGCAGTTGGAGGGTTAGGTGTCTGGGGAGCAGTTGGAGGGTTAGGTGTCTGGGGAGCAGTTGGAGGGTTAGGTGTCTGGGGATCAGTTGGAGGGTTAGTTGTCTGGGGAGGAGTTGGAGGGTTAGGTGTCTGGGGAGCAGTTGAGGGTTAGGTGTCTGGGGGGCAGTTGGAGGGTTAGGTGTCTGGGGAGCAGTTGAGGGTTAGGTGTCTGGGGGGCAGTTGGAGGGTTAGGTGTCTGGGGAGCAGTTGGGGGTTAGGTGTCTGGGGAGCAGTTGGAGGGTTACTTGTCTGGGGAGCAGTTGGGGGTTAGGTGTCTGGGGAGCAGTTGAGGGTTAGGTGTCTGGGGGGCAGTTGGAGGGTTAGGTGTCTGGGGAGCAGTTGGGGGTTAGGTGTCTGGGGAGCAGTTGGAGGGTTACTTGTCTGGGGAGCAGTTGGGGGTTAGGTGTCTGGGGAGCAGTTAGAGGGTTAGGTGCCTGGGGAGCAGTTGGAGGGTTAGGTGTCTGGGGAGCAGTTGGAGGGTTAGGTGTCTGGGGAGCAGTTGAGGGGTTCGGTGTCTGGGGAGCAGTTGGAGTGTTAGGTGTCTGGGGAGCAGTTGGAGGGTTAGGTGTCTGGGGAGCAGTTGGAGGGTTAGGTGTCTGGGGAGCAGTTGGAGGGTTAGGTGTCTGGGGAGCAGTTGGAGGGTTAGGTGTCTGGGGAGCAGTTGGGGAGTTTCGTGTCTGGGGAGCAGTTGGGGCGTTTGGTGTCTGGGGAGCAGTTGGAGGGTTAGGTGTCTGGGGAGCAGTTGGAGGGTTCAGTGACTGGGGAGCAGTTGGAGGGTTAGGTGTCTGGGGAGCAGTTGGAGGATTTGGGGTCTGGGGAGCAGTTGGGGGTTAGGTGTCTGGGGAGCAGTTGGAGGGTTAGGTGTCTGGGGAGCAGTTGGGGGTTAGGTGTCTGGGGAGCAGTTGGAGGGTTAGGTGTCTGGGGAGCAGTTGGGGGGGTTAGGTGTCTGGGGAGCAGTTGGGGGTTAGGTGTCTGGGGAGCAGTTGGAGGGTTAGGTGTCTGGGGAGCAGTTGGGGAGTTTGGTGTCTGGGGAGCAGTTGGAGGGTTAGGTGTCTGGGGAGCAGTTGGGGAGTTTCGTGTCTGGGGAGCAGTTGGAGTGTTAGGTGTCTGGGGAGCAGTTGGAGGGTTAGGTGTCTGGGGAGCAGTTGGAGGGTTAGGTGTCTGGGGAGCAGTTGGAGGGTTAGGTGTCTGGGGAGCAGTTGGGGAGTTTCGTGTCTGGGGAGCAGTTGGGGAGTTTGGTGTCTGGGGAGCAGTTGGAGGGTTAGGTGTCTGGGGAGCAGTTGGAGGGTTCAGTGACTGGGGAGCAGTTGGAGGGTTAGGTGTCTGGGGAGCAGTTGGAGGATTTGGGGTCTGGGGAGCAGTTGGGGGTTAGGTGTCTGGGGAGCAGTTGGAGGGTTAGGTGTCTGGGGAGCAGTTGGGGGTTAGGTGTCTGGGGAGCAGTTGGAGGGTTAGGTGTCTGGGGAGCAGTTGGAGGGTTAGGTGTCTGGGGAGCAGTTGGAGGGCTAGGTGTCTGGGGAGCAGTTGGGGGGTTACGTGTCTGGGGAGCAGTTGGAGGGTTAGGTGTCTGGGGAGCAGTTGGAGGCAGTTAGGTGTCTGGGGAGCAGTTGGAGGCAGTTAGGTGTCTGGGGAGCAGTTGGAGGGTTAGGTGTCTGGGGAGCAGTTGGGTGGTTAGGTGTCTGGGGAGCAGTTGGAGGGTTAGGTGTCTGGGGAGCAGGTGGAGGGTTAGGTGTCTGGGGAGCAGTTGAAGGGTTAGGTGTCTGGGGAGCAGTTGGAGAGTTAGGTGTCTGGGGAGCAGTTGGAGGGTTAGGTGTCTGGGGAGCAGTTGGAGGGTTAGGTGTCTGGGGAGCAGTTGGTGGGTTAGGTGTCCGGGGAGCAGTTGGAGGGTTAGGTGTCCGGGGAGCAGTTGGAGGGTTAGGTGTCTGGGGAGTAGTTGGAGGGTTAGGTGTCTGGGGAGCAGTTGGAGGGTTAGGTGTCTGGGGAGCAGTTGGAGGGTTAGGTGTCTGGGGAGCAGTTGGGGGGTTAGGTGTCTGGGGAGCAGTTGGAGGGTTAGGTGTCTGGGGAGCAGTTGGTGGGTTAGGTGTCCGGGGAGCAGTTGGAGGGTTAGGTGTCCGGGGAGCAGTTGGAGGGTTAGGTGTCTGGGGAGCAGTTGGAGGGTTAGGTGTCTGGGGAGCAGTTTGAGGGTTAGGTGTCTGGGGAGCAGTTGGAGGGTTAGGTGTCTGGGGAGCAGTTGGGGGGTTAGGTGTCTGGGGTGCAGTTGAAGGGTTAGGTGTCTGGAGAGCAGTTGGAGAGTTAGGTGTCTGGGGAGCAGTTGGAGGGTTAGGTGTCTGGGGAGCAGTTGGAGGGTTAGGTGTCTGGGGAGCAGTTGGTGGGTTAGGTGTCCGGGGAGCAGTTGGAGGGTTAGGTGTCCGGGGAGCAGTTGGAGGGTTAGGTGTCTGGGGAGGAGTTGGAGGGTTAGGTGTCTGGGGAACAGTTGGAGGGTTAGGTGTCTGGGGAGCAGTTGGAGGGTTAGGTGTCTGGGGAGCAGTTGGAGGGTTAGGTGTCTGGGGAGCAGTTGGAGGGTTAGGTGTCTGGGGAGCAGTTGGAGGGTTAGGTGTCTGGGGAGCAGTTGGAGGGTTAGGTGTCTGAGGAGCAGTTGGAGGGTTTGGTGTCTGGGGAGCAGTTGGAGGCAGTTAGGTGTCTGGGGAGCAGTTGGAGGGTTAGGTGTCTGGGGAGCAGTTGGGGGGTTAGGTGTCTGGGGAGCAGATGGAGGGTTAGGTGTCTGGGGAGCAGTTGGAGGTTAGGTGTCTGGGGAGCAGTTGGAGGGTTAGTTGTCTGGGGAGGAGTTGGAGGCAGTTAGGTGTCTGGGGAGAAGTGGGGGGGTTAGGTGTCTGGGGAGCAGTTGGAGGGTTAGGTGTCTGGGGAGCAGTTGGAGGGTTAGTTGTCTGGGGAGGAGTTGGAGGGTTAGGTGTCTGGGGAGCAGTTGGAGGGTTAGGTGTCTGGGGAGCATGTTGGGGGGTTAGGTGTCTGGGGAGCAGTTGGAGGGTTAGGTGTCTTGGGAGCAGTTGGAGGGTTAGGTGTCTGGGGAGCAGTTGGAGGGTTAGGTGTCTGGGGAGCAGTTGGAGGGTTAGGTGTCTGGGGAGCAGTTGGAGGGTTAGGTGTCTGAGGAGCAGTTGGAGGGTTTGGTGTCTGGGGAGCAGTTGGAGGCAGTTAGGTGTCTGGGGAGCAGTGGGGGGTTAGGTGTCGGAGGAGCAGTTGGAGGGTTTGGTGTCTGGGGAGCAGTTGGAGGCAGTTAGGTGTCTGGGGAGCAGTTGGAGGGTTAGGTGTCTGGGGAGCAGTTGGGGGGTTAGGTGTCTGGGGAGCAGTTGGAGGGTTAGGTGTCTGGGGAGCAGTTGGAGGGTTAGGTGTCTGGGGAGCAGTTGGAGGGTTAGTTGTCTGGGGAGGAGTTGGAGGCAGTTAGGTGTCTGGGGAGAAGTGGGGGGGGGTTAGGTGTCTGGGGAGCAGTTGGAGGGTTAGGTGTCTGGGGAGCAGTTGGGGGGTTAGGTGTCTGGGGAGCAGTTGGAGGGTTAGTTGTCTGGGGAGGAGTTGGAGGGTTAGGTGTCTGGGGAGCAGTTGGGGGGTTAGGTGTCTGGGGAGCAGTTGGAGGGTTAGTTGTCCGGGGAGCAGTTGGAGGGTTAGGTGTCTGGGGAGCAGTTGGGGGGTTAGGTGTCTGGGGAGCAGTTGGAGGGTTAGGTGTCTGGGGAGCAGTTGGAGGGTTAGTTGTCTGGGGAGGAGTTGGAGGGTTAGGTGTCTGGGGAGCAGTTTTGGGGTTAGTTGTCTGGGGAGGAGTTGGAGGGTTAGGTGTCTGGGGAGCAGTTGGGGGGTTAGGTGTCTGGGGAGCAGTTGGGGGGTTAGGTGTCTGGGGAGCAGTTGGAGGGTTAGTTGTCTGGGGAGGAGTTGGAGGGTTAGGTGTCTGGGGAGCAGTTGGGGGGTTAGGTGTCTGGGGAGCAGTTGGAGGGTTAGTTGTCCGGGGAGCAGTTGGAGGGTTAGGTGTCTGGGGAGCAGTTGGGGGGTTAGTTGTCTGGGGAGGAGTTGGAGGGTTAGGTGTCTGGGGAGGATTTGCAGGGTTAGGTGTCTGGGGAACAGTTGGGGGGTTAGGTGTCTGGGGAGCAGTTGGAGGGTTAGGTGTCTGGGGAGCAGTTGGGGGTTAGGTGTATGGGGAGCAGTTGGAGGGTTAGGTGTCTGGGGAGCAGTTGGAGGTCTAGGTGTCTGGGGAGCAGTTGGAGGGTTAGGTGTCTGGGGAGCAGTTGGAGGGTTAGGTGTCTGGGGAGCAGTTGGAGGGTTAGGTGTCTGGGGAGCAGTTGGGGGGTTAGGTGTCTGGGGTGCAGTTGGAGGGTTAGGTGTCTGGGGAGCAGTTGGGGGGTTAGGTGTCTGTGGAGCAGTTGGAGGGTTAGGTGTCTGGGGAGCAGTTGGAGGGTTAGGTGTCTGGGGAGCAGTTGGGGGGTTAGGTGTCTGGGGAGCAGTTGGGGGTTAGGTGTCTGGGGAGCAGTTAGAGGATTAGGTGTCTGGGGAGCAGTTGGAGGGTTAGGTGTCTGGGGAGCAGTTGGAGGGTTAGGTGTCTGGGGAGCAGTTGGAGGGTTAGGTGTCTGGGGAGCAGTTGGGGGTTAGGTGTCTGGGGTGCAGTTGGAGGGTTAGGTGTCTGGGGAGCAGTTGGGGGGTTAGGTGTCTGGGGAGCAGTTGGAGGGTTAGATGTCCGGGGAGCAGTTGGAGGGTTAGGTGTCCGGGGAGCAGTTGGAGGGTTAGGTGTCTGGGGAGCAGTTGGAGGGTTAGGTGTCTGGGGAGCAGTTGGGGGGTTAGGTGTCTGGGGAGCAGTTGGAGGGTTAGGTGTCTGGGGGGCAGTTGGAGGGTTAGTTGTCTGGGGAGCAGCTGGGTGGTTAGGTGTCTGGGGAGCAGTTGGGGGGTTAGTTGTCTGGGGAGCAGTTGGGTGGTTAGGTGTCTGGGGAGCAGTTGGGGGGTTAGGTGTCTGGGGAGCAGTTGGAGGGTTAGGTGTATGGGGAGCAGTTGGGGGTTAGGTGTCTGGGGAGCAGTTGGAGGGTTAGGAGTCTGGGGAGCAGTTGGGGGGTTAGGTGTCTGGGGAGCAGTTGGAGGGTTAGATGTCTGGGGAGCAGTTGGAGGGTTAGGTGTCTGGGGAGCAGTTGGAGGGTTAGGTGTCTGGGGAGCAGTTGGAGGGTTAGGTGTCTGGGGAGCAGTTGAGGGTTAGGTGTCTGGGGGGCAGTTGGAGGGTTAGGTGTCTGGGGAGCAGTTGGGGGTTAGGTGTCTGGGGAGCAGTTGGAGGGTTAGGTGTCTGGGGAGCAGTTGAGGGTTAGGTGTCTGGGGGGCAGTTGGAGGGTTAGGTGTCTGGGGAGCAGTTGGGGGTTAGGTGTCTGGGGAGCAGTTGGCGGGTTACTTGTCTGGGGAGCAGTTGGGGGTTAGGTGTCTGGGGAGCAGTTGGAGGGTTAGGTGTCTGGGGAGCAGTTGGGGGTTATGTGTCTGGGGAGCAGTTGGAGGGTTAGGTGTCTGGGGAGCAGTTGGAGGGTTAGGTGTCTGGGGAGCAGTTGGAGGGTTAGGTGTCTGGGGAGCAGTTGGAGGGTTAGGTGTCTGGGGAGCAGTTGGAGGGTTAGGTGTCTGGGGAGTAGTTGGAGGGTTAGGTGTCTGGGGAGCAGTTGGGGGTTAGGTGTCTGGGGAGCAGTTGGAGGGTTAGGTGCCCGGGGAGCAGTTGGAGGGTTAGGTGTCTGGGGAGCAGTTGGAGGGTTAGGTGTCTGGGGAGCAGTTGGAGGGTTAGGTGTCTGGGGAGCAGTTGGAGGGTTAGGTGTCTGGGGAGCAGTTGGAGGGTTAGGTGTCTGGGGAGCAGTTGGGGGGTTAGGTGTCTGGGGAGCAGTTGGAGGGTTAGGTGTCTGGGGAGCAGTTGGAGGGTTAGGTGTCTGGGGAGCAGTTGGAGGGTTAGGTGTCTGGGGAGCAGTTGGAGGGTTAGGTGTCTGGGGAGCAGTTGGAGGGTTAGGTGTCTGGGGAGCAGTTGGGGGGTTAGGTGTCTGGGGAGCAGTTGGAGGGTTAGGTGTCTGGGGAGCAGTTGGAGGGTTAGGTGTCTGGGGAGCAGTTGGAGGGTTAGGTGTCTGGGGAGTAGTTGGAGGGTTAGGTGTCTGGGGAGCAGTTGGGGGGTTAGGTGTCTGGGGAGCAGTTGGAGGGTTAGGTGTCTGGGGAGCAGTTGGGGGGTTAGGTGTCTGGGGAGCAGTTGGAGGGTTAGGTGTCTGGGGAGCAGTTGGAGGGTTAGGTGTCTGGGGAGCAGTTGGAGGGTTAGGTGTCTGGGGAGCAGTTGGAGGGTTAGGTGTCTGGGGAGCAGTTGGAGGGTTAGGTGTCTGGGGAGCAGTTGGGGGGTTAGGTGTCTGGGGAGCAGTTGGAGGGTTAGGTGTCTGGGGAGCAGTTGGAGGGTTAGGTGTCTGGGGAGCAGTTGGGGGGTTAGGTGTCTGGGGAGCAGTTGGAGGGTTAGGTGTCTGGGGAGCAGTTGGAGGGTTAGGTGTCTGGGGAGCAGTTGGAGGGTTAGGTGTCTGGGGAGCAGTTGGAGGGTTAGGTGTCTGGGGAGCAGTTGGAGGGTTAGGTGTCTGGGGAGCAGTTGGGGGGTTAGGTGTCTGGGGAGCAGTTGGAGGGTTAGGTGTCTGGGGAGCAGTTGGAGGGTTAGGTGTCTGGGGAGCAGTTGGAGTGTTAGGTGTCTGGGGAGCAGTTGGGGGTTAGGTGCCTGGGGAGCAGTTGGAGGGTTAGGTGTCTGGGGAGCAGTTGGAGGGTTAGGTGTCTGGGGAGCAGTTGGAGGGTTAAATGTCTGGGGAGCAGTTGGAGGGTTAGGTGTCTGGGGAGCAGTTGGGGGGTTAGGTGTCTGGGGAGCAGTTGGAGGGTTAGGTGTCTGGGGAGCAGTTGGGGGTTAGGTGTCTGGGGAGCAGTTGGAGGGTTAGGTGTCTGGGGAGCAGTTGGAGGGTTAGGTGTCTGGGGAGCAGTTGGAGGGTTAGGTGTCTGGGGAGCAGTTGGAGTGTTAGGTGTCTGGGGAGCAGTTGGGGGTTAGGTGTCTGGGGAGCAGTTGGAGGGTTAGGTGTCTGGGGAGCAGATGGAGGGTTAGGTGTCTGGGGAGCAGTTGGAGGGTTAAATGTCTGGGGAGCAGTTGGAGGGTTAGGTGTCTGGGGAGCAGTTGGAGGGTTAGATGTCTTTGGAGCAGTTGGAGGGTTAGGTGTCTGGGGAGCAGTTGGAGGGTTAGTTGTCTGGGGAGGAGTTGGAGGGTTAGGTGTCTGGGGAGCAGTTGGGGGTTAGGTGTCTGGGGAGCAGTTGGAGGGTTAGGTGTCTGGGGAGCAGTTGGGGGTTAGGTGTCTGGGGAGCAGTTGGAGGGTTAGGTGTCTGGGGGCAGTTGGGGGTTAGGTGTCTGGGGAGCAGTTGGAGGGTTAGGTGTCTGGGGAGCAGTTGGGGGTTAGGTGTCTGGGGAGCAGTTGGAGGGTTAGGTGTCTGGGGAGCAGTTGGGGGTTAGGTGTCTGGGGAGCAGTTGGAGGGTTAGGTGTCTGGGGAGCAGTTGGAGTGTTAGGTGTCTGGGGAGCAGTTGGGGGTTGGGTGTCTTGGGAGCAGTTGGAGGGTTAGGTGTCTGGGGAGCAGTTGGAGGGTTAGGTGTCTGGGGAGCAGTTGGAGGGTTAGGTGTCTGGGGAGCAGTTGGAGGGTTAGGTGTCTGGGGAGCAGTTGGAGGGTTAGGTGTCTGGGGAGCAGTTGGAGGGTTAGGTGTCTGGGGAGCAGTTGGAGGGTTAGGTGTCTGGGGAGTAGTTGGAGGGTTAGGTGTCTGGGGAGCAGTTGGGGGTTTGGTGTCTGGGGAGCAGTTGGAGGGTTAGGTGTCTGGGGAGCAGTTGGAGGGTTAGGTGTCTGGGGAGCAGTTGGAGTGTTAGGTGTCTGGGGAGCAGTTGGGGGTTAGGTGTCTGGAGAGCAGTTGGAGGGTTAGGTGTCTGGGGAGCAGTTGGAGGGTTAGGTGTCTGGGGAGCAGTTGGGGGGTTAGGTGTCTGGGGAGCAGTTGGAGGGTTAGGTGTCTGGGGAGCAGTTGGGGGTTAGGTGTCTGGGGAGCAGTTGGAGGGTTAGGTGTCTGGGGAGCAGTTGGAGGGTTAGGTGTCTGGGGAGCAGTTGGAGTGTTAGGTGTCTGGGGAGCAGTTGGGGGTTAGGTGTCTGGGGAGCAGTTGGAGGGTTAGGTGTCTGGGGAGCAGTTGGAGGGTTAGGTGTCTGGGGAGCAGTTGGAGGGTTAAATGTCTGGGGAGCAGTTGGAGGGTTAGGTGTCTGGGGAGCAGTTGGAGGGTTAGATGTCTTTGGAGCAGTTGGAGGGTTAGGTGTCTGGGGAGCAGTTGGAGGGTTAGTTGTCTGGGGAGCAGTTGGAGGGTTAGGTGTCTGGGGAGCAGTTGGGGGTTAGGTGTCTGGGGAGCAGTTGGAGGGTTAGGTGTCTGGGGAGCAGTTGGGGGTTAGGTGTCTGGGGAGCAGTTGGAGGGTTAGGTGTCTGGGGAGCAGTTGGAGGGTTAGGTGTCTGGGGAGCAGTTGGAGGGTTAGGTGTCTGGGGAGCAGTTGGAGGGTTAGGTGTCTGGGGAGTAGTTGGAGGGTTAGGTGTCTGGGGAGCAGTTGGGGGTTAGGTGTCTGGGGAGCAGTTGGAGGGTTAGGTGTCTGGGGAGCAGTTGGAGTGTTAGGTGTCTGGGGAGCAGTTGGGGGTTAGGTGTCTGGGGAGCAGTTGGAGGGTTAGGTGTCTGGGGAGCAGTTGGAGGGTTAGGTGTCTGGGGAGCAGTTGGAGTGTTAGGTGTCTGGGGAGCAGTTGGGGGTTAGGTGTCTGGAGAGCAGTTGGAGGGTTAGGTGTCTGGGGAGCAGTTGGAGGGTTAGGTGTCTGGGGAGCAGTTGGAGGGTTAGGTGTCTGGGGAGCAGTTGGAGGGTTAGGTGTCTGGGGAGCAGTTGGAGGGTTAGGTGTCTGGAGAGCAGTTGGAGGGTTAGGTGTCTGGGGAGCAGTTGGAGGGTTAGGTGTCTGGGGAGCAGTTGGAGGGTTAGGTGTCTGGGGAGCAGTTGGAGGGTTAGGTGTCTGGGGAGCAGTTGGGGGGTTAGGTGTCTGGGGAGCAGTTGGAGGGTTAGGTGTCTGGGGAGCAGTTGGAGGGTTAGGTGTCTGGGGAGCAGTTGGGGGGTTAGGTGTCTGGGGAGCAGTTGGAGGGTTAGGTGTCTGGGGAGCAGTTGGAGGGTTAGGTGTCTGGGGAGCAGTTGGAGTGTTAGGTGTCTGGGGAGCAGTTGGGGGTTAGGTGTCTGGAGAGCAGTTGGAGGGTTAGGTGTCTGGGGAGCAGTTGGAGGGTTAGGTGTCTGGGGAGCAGTTGGAGGGTTAGGTGTCTGGGGAGCAGTTGGAGGGTTAGGTGTCTGGGGAGCAGTTGGAGGGTTAGGTGTCTGGAGAGCAGTTGGAGGGTTAGGTGTCTGGGGAGCAGTTGGAGGGTTAGGTGTCTGGGGAGCAATTGGAGGGTTAGGTGTCTGGGGAGCAGTTGGAGGGTTAGGTGTCTGGGGAGCAGTTGGAGGGTTAGGTGTCTGGGGAGCAATTGGAGGGTTAGGTGTCTGGGGAGCAGTTGGAGGGTTAGGTGTCTGGGGAGCAGTTGGGGGGTTAGGTGTCTGGGGAGCAGTTGGAGGTTTAGGTGTCTGGGGAGCAGTTGGGGGGTTAGGTGTCTGGGGAGCAGTTGGGGGTTAGGTGTCTGGGGAGCAGTTGGGGGTTAGGTGTCTGGGGAGCAGTTGGGGGGTTAGGTGTTTGGGGAGCTGTTGGGGGGTTAGGTGTCTGTCCGAGCAGTTGGTGTCTGGAGGGATGACACTCCGTATATGGCGATATAGTTGCATGTATGCTGAATACTAAACAGAAGGAAAGACAACGTATAGAAAGAAAAGTAAAGAGCTAAAGAAGTAAAGATTAGAAGGCGTGACAAAAAAGAAAGAATAGAAATAAATAAATAAATAAAGCAAAAAATAAATGGAAAGAAACAAAGAAAGAACAAGAGCAAAGAGAAAGAACAAAAAAAGATAGAATAGAAGAAATGAAAAAAACAGGAAAGAGAGAGAAGAAATTATAGAAAAAGAAGAGATGGAAGGAAAGAAAGAATAGAAGGAAAGTTACTGTAACAGTGAAGAGTACGGTCAGAATTATTATGTAAGAATTATACCCTTATATACCTGCAAATTGCCATTTGTTCCTCAAGAGCCTGTGAATAAGCCACACCCCTAAACCACACCCCGCCACGTCCATCACCCTGTAAACTGGTCTTTAAGGTGGGCACCTCTGTCTATTATAATGAGGACAGTAACATACCTGAGGGTCTCCTCCCTGGGGGGAGGGGTCACAGATCAAGGAGATCATTATGTCCTCGGTAGAAGATAGAAAAGCTCAGCCAATCAGAAATCACCTAATTACGAGGCATGATCTAAGTGATTCATTGATTGATTAGTCTTTTGCTGTTGATATATATCAATCACTATATAGATCAGTTGATAAATCCCTTTGTTGATCAGCTTCTCTATTGATCATTTTATTGTCAATCAGTTTATTCCTCTATCAATCATTCTCACAAAAGACGCATAATCTAATTGATTCATTTATTGATTAGTCTTTTGCTGTTGATATATCTATTGATCAGTCCTCTATCACTCAAGAAGCTTGATACATGTGACTGATTGATTGATTAGTCCTTTGCTGTTGATATATCTATTGATCAGTCCTCTATCAATCAAGAAGCTTAATCTATGTGACTGATTGATTCATTAGTCATTTGCTGTTGATATATTGATCAGTTAAAAAATCTCTTTGTTGATCAACTTCTTTATTGATCATTTTATTGTCAATCAGTTTATCTCTGTATCAATCATTTTCCCTAAAGACGCATAATCTAATTGATTCATTGATTGATTAGTCTTTTGCTGTTGATATATATCAATCAGTCCCTTTATAAATCAATCACTATATAGATCAATTGCTAAATCCCTCTGTTGATCAACTTCTCTATTGATCATTTTGATGTCAATCAGTCTATCCCTCTATCAATCATTCTCCCTAAAGACGCATTATCTAATTGATTCATTGATTGATTAGACTTTTGCTGTTGATATATATATATATATATATATATGTATATATATATATCGTACAGTCCTCTATCAAGAGGTTTGATCTATGTGACTGATTGATTGATTAGTCTTTTGCTGTTGATATATATATATATATATATATATATATATATATATATATATATATCGTACAGTCCTCTATCAAGAGGTTTGATCTATGTGACTGATTGATTGATTAGTCTTTTGCTATTGATATATATCAATCAGTCTCTTTATAAATCAATCACTATATAGATCAATTGATAAATCCCTTTGCTGATCAACTTCTCTATTGATAATTTTAATATCAATCAGTTTATCCCTCTATCAATCATTCTCCTTAAAGACGCATTATTTAATTAATTGATTAGTCTTTTGCTGTTGATATATATCAATCACTATATAGATCAGTTGATAAATCCCTTTGTTGATCAGCTTCTCTATTGATCATTTTATTGTCAATCAGTTTATTCCTCTATCAATCATTCTCACAAAAGACGCACAATCTAATTGATTCATTGATTGATTAGTCTTTTGCTGTTGATATATGTATCAATCATTCATCTATCAACCAAGAGGCTTGATCTATGTGACTGATGGATTGATTAGTCTTTTGCTGATGATACGTATTGATCAGTTGATAAATCTCTTTGTTGAGCAGCTTCTCTATTGATCATTTTATTGTCGATCAGTTTATCCCCCTATCAATCATCTCTTATTGCTATTTCCCCCTCTGCCCATTTACTGCCCCCTCTCATCTCACCCTTCCCCTGTGCGAATGAGTAGCTAAGCTTTATGGCCCCCAGGCAGAGATTCAAAATGGCGCCCCCCCACTTGTGCTCGGGCCCCCCTTTGTCACCCCCCTGACCTGCTGCCCCCCCCCCCCAGTCACGCCCCTGCCCTATAAGACCTTGTTGCACCTTGAATGGCTCCTCTTTACCTTTATCTCTTAAAGTTAGGGGTCGGATAAGCTTCTGACTGTCCAGTGGGCTCATCCCGATGCCCTGTGACCTCTGATCTTATTTTTCCAGCCTCCCCCGTATCTGCTCCGGATGGGTGTGAGACGGAAGGCCTGGGCCTGGGCCTCAGTGGTGATCCTGCTCCTGGCTGTCATTGTGGTCGGGGGGACATTGCTCGGGGTGTATATGGCACAAAAGCACACAGAGGCGGTGAGTACACTGAATAGATCATTAGCTAAGCTACAAACTCACCCTCTGTTATTATTATTACCTTCCAACTTTATAGGGGGGGAAAGAGGGACAATTGGTAAATTAAGCCACACTTTCTCATTGAGGGATGAATGAAGCCACGCTCTCTCATTGAGGGATGAATGAAGCCACGCTCTCTCACTGAGGGATGGATAAAGCCACGCTCTCTCATTGAGGGATGAATGAAGCCACGCTCTCTCACTGAGGGATGGATGAAGCCACGCACTCTCACTGAGGGATGGATGAAGCCACGCTCTCTCATTGAGGGATAGATGAAGCCACGCCTCCTCATTGAGGGATGGATGAAGCCACGCCCCCTCATTGAGGGATAGATGAAGCCACGCTCTCTCATTGAGGGATAGATGAAGCCACGCTCTCTCATTGAGGGATAGATGAAGCCACTCTCTCTAACTGAGGGATGTATGAAGCCACGCCTCCTCATTGAGGGATAGATGAAGCCACGCTCTCTCATTGAGGGATAGATGAAGCCACACTCTCTCATTGAGGGATAGATGAAGCCACGCTCTCTCATTGAGGGATAGATGAAGCCACACCCCCTTATTGAGGGATAGATGAAGCCACACTCTCTCATTGAGGGATGGATGAAGCCACGCTCTCTCATTGAGGGATAGATGAAGCCACACTCTCTCATTGGGGGATAGATGAAGCCACACTCTCTCATTGAGGGATAGATGAAGCCACACTCTTTCATTGAGGGATAGATGAAGCCACGCCCCCTCATTGAGGGATAGATGAAGCCACACTCTCTCATTGAGGGATAGATTAAGCCACACTCTCTCATTGAGGGATAAATGAAGCCACACACTCTCATTGAGGGATAGATGAAGCCACACCCTCTCATTGAGGGATGGATGAAGCCACACTCTCTCATTGAGGGATAGATGAAGCCACACTCTCTCATTGAGGGATAGATGAAGCCACGCTCTCTCATTGAGGGATAGATGAAGCCACACCCCCTTATTGAGGGATAGATGAAGCCACACTCTCTCATTGAGGGATGGATGAAGCCACGCTCTCTCATTGAGGGATAGATGAAGCCACACTCTCTCATTGGGGGATAGATGAAGCCACACTCTCTCATTGAGGGATAGATGAAGCCACACTCTTTCATTGAGGGATAGATGAAGCCACGCCCCCTCATTGAGGGATAGATGAAGCCACACTCTCTCATTGAGGGATAGATTAAGCCACACTCTCTCATTGAGGGATAAATGAAGCCACACACTCTCATTGAGGGATAGATGAAGCCACACCCTCTCATTGAGGGATGGATGAAGCCACACTCTCTCATTGAGGGATAGATGAAGCCACACTCTCTCATTGAGGGATAGATGAAGCCACGCTCTCTCATTGAGGGATAGATGAAGCCACACCCCCTTATTGAGGGATAGATGAAGCCACACTCTCTCATTGAGGGATGGATGAAGCCACGCTCTCTCATTGAGGGATAGATGAAGCCACACTCTCTCATTGGGGGATAGATGAAGCCACACTCTCTCATTGAGGGATAGATGAAGCCACACTCTTTCATTGAGGGATAGATGAAGCCACGCCCCCTCATTGAGGGATAGATGAAGCCACACTCTCTCATTGAGGGATAGATTAAGCCACACTCTCTCATTGAGGGATAAATGAAGCCACACACTCTCATTGAGGGATAGATGAAGCCACACCCTCTCATTGAGGGATGGATGAAGCCACACTCTCTCATTGAGGGATAGATGAAGCCACACTCTCTCATTGAGGGATAGATGAAGCCACACTCTCTCATTGAGGGATAGATGAAGCCACACTCTCTCATTGAGGGATAGATGAAGCCACACTCTCTCTTTGAGGGATAGATGAAGCCACACCCCCTCAATGAGGGATAGATGAAGCCACACTCTCTCATTGAGGGATAGATGAAGCCACACTCTCTCATTGGGGGATAGATGAAGCCACACTCTCTCATTGAGGGATAGATGAAGCCACACTCTCTCATTGAGGGATAGATGAAGCCACACTCTCTCATTGAGGGATAGATGAAGCCACACTCTCTCATTGAGGGATAGATGAAGCCACGTTCTCTCATTGAGGGATAGATGAAGCCACGTTCTCTCATTGAGGGATAGATGAAGCCACACTCTCTCTTTGAGGGATAGATGAAGCCACACTCTCTCATTGAGGGATGGATGAAGCCACACTCTCTCATTGAGGGATAGAGGAAGCTACACTCTCTCATTGGGGGAGAGATGAAGGCACACTCTCTCATTGAGGGATAGATGAAGCCACGCTCTCTCATTGAGGGATAGATGAAGCCACGCCTCCTCATTGAGGGATGGATGAAGCCACGCCCCCTCATTGAGGGATAGATGAAGCCACTCTCTCTAATTGAGGGATGTATGAAGCCACGCCTCCTCATTGAGGGATAGATGAAGCCACGCTCTCTCATTGAGGGATAGATGAAGCCACACTCTCTCATTGAGGGATAGATGAAGCCACGCTCTCTCATTGAGGGATAGATGAAGCCACACCCCCTTATTGAGGGATAGATGAAGCCACACTCTCTCATTGAGGGATGGATGAAGCCACGCTCTCTCATTGAGGGATAGATGAAGCCACACTCTCTCATTGGGGGATAGATGAAGCCACACTCTCTCATTGAGGGATAGATGAAGCCACACTCTTTCATTGAGGGATAGATGAAGCCACGCCCCCTCATTGAGGGATAGATGAAGCCACACTCTCTCATTGAGGGATAGATTAAGCCACACTCTCTCATTGAGGGATAAATGAAGCCACACACTCTCATTGAGGGATAGATGAAGCCACACCCTCTCATTGAGGGATGGATGAAGCCACACTCTCTCATTGAGGGATAGATGAAGCCACACTCTCTCATTGAGGGATAGATGAAGCCACACTCTCTCATTGAGGGATAGATGAAGCCACACTCTCTCATTGAGGGATAGATGAAGCCACACTCTCTCTTTGAGGGATAGATGAAGCCACACCCCCTCAATGAGGGATAGATGAAGCCACACTCTCTCATTGAGGGATAGATGAAGCCACACTCTCTCATTGGGGGATAGATGAAGCCACACTCTCTCATTGAGGGATAGATGAAGCCACACTCTCTCATTGAGGGATAGATGAAGCCACACTCTCTCATTGAGGGATAGATGAAGCCACACTCTCTCATTGAGGGATAGATGAAGCCACGTTCTCTCATTGAGGGATAGATGAAGCCACGTTCTCTCATTGAGGGATAGATGAAGCCACACTCTCTCTTTGAGGGATAGATGAAGCCACACTCTCTCATTGAGGGATGGATGAAGCCACACTCTCTCATTGAGGGATAGAGGAAGCTACACTCTCTCATTGGGGGAGAGATGAAGCCACACTCTCTCATTGAGGGATAGATGAAGCCACGCTCTCTCATTGAGGGATAGATGAAGCCACGCCTCCTCATTGAGGGATGGATGAAGCCACGCCCCCTCATTGAGGGATAGATGAAGCCACGCTCTCTCATTGAGGGATAGATGAAGCCACTCTCTCTAATTGAGGGATGTATGAAGCCACGCCTCCTCATTGAGGGATAGATGAAGCCACGCTCTCTCATTGAGGGATAGATGAAGCCACACTCTCTCATTGAGGGATAGATGAAGCCACGCTCTCTCATTGAGGGATAGATGAAGCCACACCCCCTTATTGAGGGATAGATGAAGCCACACTCTCTCATTGAGGGATGGATGAAGCCACGCTCTCCCATTGAGGGATAGATGAAGCCACACTCTCTCATTGGGGGATAGATGAAGCCACACTCTCTCATTGAGGGATAGATGAAGCCACACACTTTCATTGAGGGATAGATGAAGCCACGCCCCCTCATTGAGGGATAGATGAAGCCACACTCTCTCATTGAGGGATAGATTAAGCCACACTCTCTCATTGAGGGATAAATGAAGCCACACACTCTCATTGAGGGATAGATGAAGCCACACCCTCTCATTGAGGGATGGATGAAGCCACACTCTCTCATTGAGGGATAGATGAAGCCACACTCTCTCATTGAGGGATAGATGAAGCCACACTCTCTCATTGAGGGATAGATGAAGCCACACTCTCTCATTGAGGGATAGATGAAGCCACACTCTCTCTTTGAGGGATAGATGAAGCCACACCCCCTCAATGAGGGATAGATGAAGCCACACTCTCTCATTGAGGGATAGATGAAGCCACACACTCTCATTGGGGGATAGATGAAGCCACACTCTCTCATTGAGGGATAGATGAAGCCACACTCTCTCATTGAGGGATAGATGAAGCCACACTCTCTCATTGAGGGATAGATGAAGCCACACTCTCTCATTGGGGGATAGATGAAGCCACGTTCTCTCATTGAGGGATAGATGAAGCCACGTTCTCTCATTGAGGGATAGATGAAGCCACACTCTCTCTTTGAGGGATAGATGAAGCCACACTCTCTCATTGAGGGATGGATGAAGCCACACTCTCTCATTGAGGGATAGAGGAAGCTACACTCTCTCATTGGGGGAGAGATGAAGCCACACTCTCTCATTGAGGGATAGATGAAGCCACGCTCTCTCATTGAGGGAGAGATGAAGCCACACTCTCTCATTGAGGGATGGATGAAGCCACACTCTATCATTGAGGGATAGAGGAAGCCACGCCCCCTCATTGAGGGATGGATGAAGCCACACTCTCTCATTGAGGGAGAGATGAAGCCACACTCTCTCATTGAGGGATAGATGAAACCACACTCTCTCATTGAGGGAGAGATGAAGCCACACTCTCTCATTGAGGGATAGATGAAGCCACACTCTCTCATTGAGGGATGGATGAAGCCACACTCTCTCATTGAGGGATAGATGAAGCCACACTCTCTCATTGAGGGATAGATTAAGCCACACTCTCTCATTGAGGGATAAATGAAGCCACACACTCTCATTGAGGGATAGATGAAGCCACACCCTCTCATTGAGGGATGGATGAAGCCACACTCTCTCATTGAGGGATAGATGAAGCCACACTCTCTCATTGAGGGATAGATGAAGCCACACTCTCTCATTGAGGGATAGATGAAGCCACACTCTCTCATTGAGGGATAGATGAAGCCACACTCTCTCTTTGAGGGATAGATGAAGCCACACCCCCTCAATGAGGGATAGATGAAGCCACACTCTCTCATTGAGGGATAGATGAAGCCACACTCTCTCATTGGGGGATAGATGAAGCCACACTCTCTCATTGGGGGATAGATGAAGCCACACTCTCTCATTGAGGGATAGATGAAGCCACACTCTCTCATTGAGGGATAGATGAAGCCACACTCTCTCATTGAGGGATAGATGAAGCCACACTCTCTCATTGAGGGATAGATGAAGCCACGTTCTCTCATTGAGGGATAGATGAAGCCACGTTCTCTCATTGAGGGATAGATGAAGCCACACTCTCTCTTTGAGGGATAGATGAAGCCACACTCTCTCATTGAGGGATGGATGAAGCCACACTCTCTCATTGAGGGATAGAGGAAGCTACACTCTCTCATTGGGGGAGAGATGAAGCCACACTCTCTCATTGAGGGATAGATGAAGCCACGCTCTCTCATTGAGGGATAGATGAAGCCACGCCTCCTCATTGAGGGATGGATGAAGCCACGCCCCCTCATTGAGGGATAGATGAAGCCACGCTCTCTCATTGAGGGATAGATGAAGCCACTCTCTCTAATTGAGGGATGTATGAAGCCACGCCTCCTCATTGAGGGATAGATGAAGCCACGCTCTCTCATTGAGGGATAGATGAAGCCACACTCTCTCATTGAGGGATAGATGAAGCCACGCTCTCTCATTGAGGGATAGATGAAGCCACACCCCCTTATTGAGGGATAGATGAAGCCACACTCTCTCATTGAGGGATGGATGAAGCCACGCTCTCCCATTGAGGGATAGATGAAGCCACACTCTCTCATTGGGGGATAGATGAAGCCACACTCTCTCATTGAGGGATAGATGAAGCCACACACTTTCATTGAGGGATAGATGAAGCCACGCCCCCTCATTGAGGGATAGATGAAGCCACACTCTCTCATTGAGGGATAGATTAAGCCACACTCTCTCATTGAGGGATAAATGAAGCCACACACTCTCATTGAGGGATAGATGAAGCCACACCCTCTCATTGAGGGATGGATGAAGCCACACTCTCTCATTGAGGGATAGATGAAGCCACACTCTCTCATTGAGGGATAGATGAAGCCACACTCTCTCATTGAGGGATAGATGAAGCCACACTCTCTCATTGAGGGATAGATGAAGCCACACTCTCTCTTTGAGGGATAGATGAAGCCACACCCCCTCAATGAGGGATAGATGAAGCCACACTCTCTCATTGAGGGATAGATGAAGCCACACACTCTCATTGGGGGATAGATGAAGCCACACTCTCTCATTGAGGGATAGATGAAGCCACACTCTCTCATTGAGGGATAGATGAAGCCACACTCTCTCATTGAGGGATAGATGAAGCCACACTCTCTCATTGAGGGATAGATGAAGCCACGTTCTCTCATTGAGGGATAGATGAAGCCACGTTCTCTCATTGAGGGATAGATGAAGCCACACTCTCTCTTTGAGGGATAGATGAAGCCACACTCTCTCATTGAGGGATGGATGAAGCCACACTCTCTCATTGAGGGATAGAGGAAGCTACACTCTCTCATTGGGGGAGAGATGAAGCCACACTCTCTCATTGAGGGATAGATGAAGCCACGCTCTCTCATTGAGGGAGAGATGAAGCCACACTCTCTCATTGAGGGATGGATGAAGCCACACTCTATCATTGAGGGATAGAGGAAGCCACGCCCCCTCATTGAGGGATGGATGAAGCCACACTCTCTCATTGAGGGAGAGATGAAGCCACACTCTCTCATTGAGGGATAGATGAAACCACACTCTCTCATTGAGGGAGAGATGAAGCCACACTCTCTCATTGAGGGATAGATGAAGCCACACTCTCTCATTGAGGGATGGATGAAGCCACACTCTCTCATTGAGGGATAGATGAAGCCACACTCTCTCATTGGGGGATAGATGAAGCCACGCTCTCTCATTGAGGGCTAGATGAAGCCACGCTCTCTCATTGAGGGATAGATGAAGCCACGCCCCCCTCATTGAAGGATGGATGAAGCCACGCTCTCTCATTGAGGGATAGATGAAGCCACGCTCTCTCATTGAGGGATAGATGAAGCCACACTCTCTCATTGAGGGATGGATGAAGCCACACTCTCTCATTGAGGGATAGATGAAGCCAAGCTCTTTCATTGAGGGATAGATGAAGCCACGCCCCCCTCATTGAGGGATGGATGAAGCCACGCTCTCTCATTGAGGGATAGATGAAGCCACGCTCTCTCATTGAAGGATAGATGAAGCCAAGCTCTTTCATTGAGGGATAGATGAAGCCACGCCCCCCTCATTGAGGGATGGATGAAGCCACGCTCTCTCACTGAGGGATAGATGAAGCCACGCTCTCTCATTGAGGGATGGATGAAGCCACGCTCTCTCATTGAGGGATAGATGAAGCCACACTCTCTCATTGAGGAATAGATGAAGCCACACTCTCTCATTGAGGGATAGATGAAGCCAAGCTCTTTCATTGAGGGATAGATGAAGCCACGCCCCCCTCATTGAGGGATGGATGAAGCCACGCTCTCTCATTGAGGGATAGATGAAGCCACGCTCTCTCATTGAGGGATGGATGAAGCCACGCTCTCTCATTGAGGGATAGATGAAGCCACACTCTCTCATTGAGAGATAGATGAAGCTACGCTCTCTCATTGAGGGATAGATGAAGCCACACTCTCTCATTGAGGGATAGATGAAGCCACACTCTCTCATTGAGGGATAGATGAAGCCACACTGTCTCATTGAGATATAGATGAAGCCATACTCTCTCATTGAGATATAGATGAAGCCATACTCTCTCATTGAGGGATAGATGAAGCCACGTTCTCTTATTGAGGGATGGATGAAGCCACGTCCTCTCACTGAGGGATGGATGAAGCCACGTCCTCTCATTGAGGGATGGATGAAGCCACACTCTCTCATTGAGAGATGGATGAAGCCACGTCCTCTCACTGAGGGATGGATGAAGCCACGTCCTCTCATTGAGGGATGGATGAAGCCACACTCTCTCATTGAGGGATGGATGAAGCCACACTCTCTCATTGAGGGATAGAGGAAGCCACATTCTCTCATTGGGGGATAGATGAAGCCACACTCTGTCATTGAGGGATAGATGAAGCCATGCTCTCTCATTGAGGGATAGATGAAGCTACGCCCCCTCATTGAGGGATAGAGGAAGCCACACTCTCTCATTGAGGGATAGATGAAGCCACACTCTCTCATTGAGGGATGGATGAACCCACGTCCTCTCACTGAGGGATGGATGAAGCCACGTCCTCTCATTGAGGGATGGATGAAGCCACACTCTCCCATTGAGGGATGGATGAAGCCACACTCTCCCATTGAGGGATAGAGGAAGCCAAACTCTCTCATTGGGGGATAGATGAAGCCACACTCTCTCATTGAGGGAGAGATGAAGCCACACTCTCTCATTGAGGGATAGATGAAGCCACACTCTCTCATTGAGGGATGGATGAAGCCACACTCTCTCATTGAGGGATAGAGGAAGCCACGGCCCCTCATTGAGGGATGGATGAAGCCACACTCTCTCATTGAGGGATAGATGAAGCCACACTCTCTCATTGAGGGATAGATGAATCCACACTCTCTCATTGAGGGAGAGATGAAGCCACACTCTCTCATTGAGGGATAGATGAAGCCACGCCCCCTCATTGAGGGATAGATGAAGCCACACTCTCTCATTGAGGGATAGATGAAGCCACACTCTCTCATTGAGGGATGGATGAAGCCACACTCTCTCACTGAGGGATAGATGAAGCCACGCCCCCTCATTGAGGGATAGATGAAGCCACACTCTCTCATTGAGGGATAGATGATGCCACACTCTCTCATTGAGGGATAGATGAAGCCACGCTCTCTCATTGAGGGATAGATGAAGCCACATTCTCTCTTTGAGGGATAGATGAAGCCACACTCTCTCATTGAGGGATAGATGAAGCCACGTCCTCTCACTGAGTGATGGATGAAGCCACGTCCTCTCATTGATGGATGGATGAAGCCACACTCTCTCATTGAGGGATGGATGAAGCCACACTCTCTCATTGAGGGATAGATGATGCCACACTCTCTCATTGAGGGATAGATGAAGCCACGCTCTCTCATTGAGGGATAGATCAAGCCACATTCTCTCTTTGAGGGATAGATGAAGCCACACTCTCTCACTGAGGGATGGATGAAGCCACGTCCTCTCACTGAGGGATGGATGAAGCCACGTCCTCTCATTGAGGGATGGATGAAGCCACACTCTCTCATTGAGGGATGGATGAAGCCACACTCTCTCATTGAGGGATAGATGATGCCACACTCTCTCATTGAGGGATAGATGAAGCCACGCTCTCTCATTGAGGGATAGATGAAGCCACATTCTCTCTTTGAGGGATAGATGAAGCCACACTCTCTCATTGAGGGATGGATGAATCCACGTCCTCTCACTGAGGGATGGATGAAGCCACGTCCTCTCATTGAGGGATGGATGAAGCCACACTCTCTCATTGAGGGATGGATGAAGCCACACTCTCTCATTGAGGGATAGAGGAAGCCACATTCTCTCATTGAGGGATAGATGAAGCCACACTCTCTCATTGAGGGATAGATGAAGCCACACTCTCTCATTGAGGGATAGATGAAGCCACGTTCTCTTATTGAGGGATAGATGAAGCCACACTCTCTCATTGAGGGATGGATGAAGCCACACTCTCTCATTGGGGGATAGATGAAGCCACACTCTCTCATTGAGGGAGAGATGAAGCCACACTCTCTCATTGAGGGATAGATGAAGCCACGCCCCCTCATTGAGGGATAGATGAAGCTACACTCTCTCATTGAGGGATAGATGATGCCACACTCTCTCATTGAGGGATGGATGAAGCCACGCTCTCTCATTGAGGGATAGATGAAGCCACATTCTCTCTTTGAGGGATAGATGAAGCCACACTCTCTCATTGAGGGATGGATGAAGCCACGTCCTCTCACTGAGGGATGGATGAAGCCACGTCCTCTCATTGAGGGATGGATGAAGCCACACTCTCTCATTGAGGGATGGAGTAAGCCACACTCTCTCATTGAGGGATAGATGAAGCCACGCTCTCTCATTGAGGGATAGATGAAGCCACATTCTCTCTTTGAGGGATAGATGAAGCCACACTCTCTCATTGAGGGATGGATGAAGCCACGTCCTCTCACTGAGGGATGGATGAAGCCACGTCCTCTCATTGAGGGATGGATGAAGCCACACTCTCTCATTGAGGGATGGATGAAGCCACACTCTCTCATTGAGGGATAGATGATGCCACACTCTCTCATTGAGGGATAGATGAAGCCACGCTCTCTCATTGAGGGATAGATGAAGCCACATTCTCTCTTTGAGGGATAGATGAAGGCACACTCTCTCATTGAGGGATGGATGAAGCCACGTCCTCTCACTGAGGGATGGATGAAGCCACGTCCTCTCATTGAGGGATGGATGAAGCCACACTCTCTCATTGAGGGATGGATGAAGCCACACTCTCTCATTGAGGGATAGAGGAAGCCACATTCTCTCATTGAGGGATAGATGAAGCCACACTCTCTCATTGAGGGATAGATGAAGCCACACTCTCTCATTGAGGGATAGATGAAGCCACGTTCTCTTATTGAGGGATAGATGAAGCCACACTCTCTCATTGGGGGATAGATAAAGCCACACTCTCTCATTGAGGGATGGATGAAGCCACACTCTCTCATTGGGGGATAGATAAAGCCACACTCTCTCATTGAGGGAGAGATGAAGCCACACTCTCTCATTGAGGGATAGATGAAGCCACACTCTCTCACTGGGGGATAGATGAAGCCACACTCTCTCATTGAGGGATAGATGAAGCCACACTCTCTCATTGGGGGATGGATGAAGCCATTGAGGGATGGATGAAGCCACACTCTCTCATTGAGGGATAGATGAAGCCACACTCTCTCATTGGGGGATAGATGAAGCCACGCTCTCTCATTGAGGGCTAGATGAAGCCACGCTCTCTCATTGAGGGATAGATGAAGCCACGCTCTCTCATTGAGGGATAGATGAAGCCACGCTCTCTCATTGAGGGATAGATCAAGCCACATTCTCTCTTTGAGGGATAGATGAAGCCACACTCTCTCACTGAGGGATGGATGAAGCCACGTCCTCTCACTGAGGGATGGATGAAGCCACGTCCTCTCATTGAGGGATGGATGAAGCCACACTCTCTCATTGAGGGATGGATGAAGCCACACTCTCTCATTGAGGGATAGATGATGCCACACTCTCTCATTGAGGGATAGATGAAGCCACGCTCTCTCATTGAGGGATAGATGAAGCCACATTCTCTCTTTGAGGGATAGATGAAGCCACACTCTCTCATTGAGGGATGGATGAATCCACGTCCTCTCACTGAGGGATGGATGAAGCCACGTCCTCTCATTCAGGGATGGATGAAGCCACACTCTCTCATTGAGGGATGGATGAAGCCACACTCTCTCATTGAGGGATAGAGGAAGCCACATTCTCTCATTGAGGGAGAGATGAAGCCACACTCTCTCATTGAGGGATAGATGAAGCCACACTCTCTCATTGAGGGATAGATGAAGCCACGTTCTCTTATTGAGGGATAGATGAAGCCACACTCTCTCATTGGGGGATAGATGAAGCCACACTCTCTCATTGAGGGAGAGATGAAGCCACACTCTCTCATTGAGGGAGAGATGAAGCCACACTCTCTCATTGAGGGATGGATGAAGCCACACTCTCTCATTGGGGGATAGATGAAGCCACACTCTCTCATTGAGGGAGAGATGAAGCCACACTCTCTCATTGAGGGATAGATGAAGCCACGCCCCCTCATTGAGGGATAGATGAAGCTACACTCTCTCATTGAGGGATAGATGATGCCACACTCTCTCATTGAGGGATAGATGAAGCCACGCTTTCTCATTGAGGGATAGATGAAGCCACATTCTCTCTTTGAGGGATAGATGAAGCCACACTCTCTCATTGAGGGATGGATGAAGCCACGTCCTCTCACTGAGGGATGGATGAAGCCACGTCCTCTCATTGAGGGATGGATGAAGCCACACTCTCTCATTGAGGGATGGAGTAAGCCACACTCTCTCATTGAGGGATAGATGAAGCCACGCTCTCTCATTGAGGGATAGATGAAGCCACATTCTCTCTTTGAGGGATAGATGAAGCCACACTCTCTCATTGAGGGATGGATGAAGCCACGTCCTCTCACTGAGGGATGGATGAAGCCACGTCCTCTCATTGAGGGATGGATGAAGCCACACTCTCTCATTGAGGGATGGATGAAGCCACACTCTCTCATTGAGGGATAGATGATGCCACACTCTCTCATTGAGGGATAGATGAAGCCACGCTCTCTCATTGAGGGATAGATGAAGTCACATTCTCTCTTTGAGGGATAGATGAAGGCACACTCTCTCATTGAGGGATGGATGAAGCCACGTCCTCTCACTGAGGGATGGATGAAGCCACGTCCTCTCATTGAGGGATGGATGAAGCCACACTCTCTCATTGAGGGATGGATGAAGCCACACTCTCTCATTGAGGGATAGAGGAAGCCACATTCTCTCATTGAGGGATAGATGAAGCCACACTCTCTCATTGAGGGATAGATGAAGCCACACTCTCTCATTGAGGGATAGATGAAGCCACGTTCTCTTATTGAGGGATAGATGAAGCCACACTCTCTCATTGAGGGATAGATGAAGCCACACTCTCTCATTGAGGGATGGATGAAGCCACACTCTCTCATTGGGGGATAGATGAAGCCACACTCTCTCATTGGGGGATAGATGAAGCCACACTCTCTCATTGGGGGATAGATGAAGCCACACTCTCTCATTGAGGGATGGATGGAGCCACACTCTCTCATTGAGGGATAGATGAAGCCACACTCTCTCACTGGGGGATAGATGAAGCCACACTCTCTCATTGAGGGATAGATGAAGCCACACTCTCTCATTGGGGGATAGATGAAGCCACACTCTCTCATTGAGGGATGGATGAAGCCACACTCTCTCATTGAGGGATAGATGAAGCCACACTCTCTCATTGGGGGATAGATGAAGCCACGCTCTCTCATTGAGGGCTAGATGAAGCCACGCTTTCTCATTGAGGGCTAGATGAAGCCACGCTCTCTCATTGAGGGATAGATGAAGCCACGCTCTCTCATTGACGGATAGATGAAGCCACGCTCTCTCATTGAGGGATAGATGAAGCTACGCTCTCTCACTGAGGGATAGATGAAGCCACGCTCTCTCATTGATGGATAGATGAAGCCACGCTCTCTCATTGAGGGATAGATGAAGCCACGCTCTCTCATTGAGGGATAGATGAAGCCACGCTCTCTCATTGAGGGATAGATGAAGCCACATTCTCTCTTTGAGGGATAGATGAAGGCACACTCTCTCATTGAGGGATGGATGAAGCCACGTCGTTTCACTGAGGGATGGATGAAGCCACGTCCTCTCATTGAGGGATGGATGAAGCCACACTCTCTCATTGAGGGATGGATGAAGCCACACTCTCTCATTGAGGGATAGAGGAAGCCACATTCTCTCATTGAGGGATAGATGAAGCCACACACTCTCATTGGGGGATAGATGAAGCCACGCTCTCTCATTGAGGGATGGATGAAGCCACGCTCTCTCATTGAGGGATAGATGAAGCCACACTCTCTCATTGAGGAATAGATGAAGCCACACTCTCTCATTGAGGGATAGATGAAGCCAAGCTCTTTCATTGAGGGATAGATGAAGCCACGCCCCCCTCATTGAGGGATGGATGAAGCCACGCTCTCTCATTGAGGGATAGATGAAGCCACGCTCTCTCATTGAGGGATGGATGAAGCCACGCTCTCTCATTGAGGGATAGATGAAGCCACACTCTCTCATTGAGAGATAGATGAAGCTACGCTCTCTCATTGAGGGATAGATGAAGCCACACTCTCTCATTGAGGGATAGATGAAGCCACACTCTCTCATTGAGGGATAGATGAAGCCACACTGTCTCATTGAGATATAGATGAAGCCATACTCTCTCATTGAGGGATAGATGAAGCCACGTTCTCTTATTGAGGGATGGATGAAGCCACGTCCTCTCACTGAGGGATGGATGAAGCCACGTCCTCTCATTGAGGGATGGATGAAGCCACACTCTCTCATTGAGAGATGGATGAAGCCACGTCCTCTCACTGAGGGATGGATGAAGCCACGTCCTCTCATTGAGGGATGGATGAAGCCACACTCTCTCATTGAGGGATGGATGAAGCCACACTCTCTCATTGAGGGATAGAGGAAGCCACATTCTCTCATTGGGGGATAGATGAAGCCACACTCTGTCATTGAGGGATAGATGAAGCCATGCTCTCTCATTGAGGGATAGATGAAGCTACGCCCCCTCATTGAGGGATAGAGGAAGCCACACTCTCTCATTGAGGGATAGATGAAGCCACACTCTCTCATTGAGGGATGGATGAACCCACGTCCTCTCACTGAGGGATGGATGAAGCCACGTCCTCTCATTGAGGGATGGATGAAGCCACACTCTCCCATTGAGGGATGGATGAAGCCACACTCTCCCATTGAGGGATAGAGGAAACCACACTCTCTCATTGGGGGATAGATGAAGCCACACTCTCTCATTGAGGGAGAGATGAAGCCACACTCTCTCATTGAGGGATAGATGAAGCCACACTCTCTCATTGAGGGATGGATGAAGCCACACTCTCTCATTGAGGGATAGAGGAAGCCACGGCCCCTCATTGAGGGATGGATGAAGCCACACTCTCTCATTGAGGGATAGATGAAGCCACACTCTCTCATTGAGGGATAGATGAATCCACACTCTCTCATTGAGGGAGAGATGAAGCCACACTCTCTCATTGAGGGATAGATGAAGCCACGCCCCCTCATTGAGGGATAGATGAAGCCACACTCTCTCATTGAGGGATAGATGAAGCCACACTCTCTCATTGAGGGATGGATGAAGCCACACTCTCTCACTGAGGGATAGATGAAGCCACGCCCCCTCATTGAGGGATAGATGAAGCCACACTCTCTCATTGAGGGATAGATGATGCCACACTCTCTCATTGAGGGATAGATGAAGCCACGCTCTCTCATTGAGGGATAGATGAAGCCACATTCTCTCTTTGAGGGATAGATGAAGCCACACTCTCTCATTGAGGGATAGATGAAGCCACGTCCTCTCACTGAGTGATGGATGAAGCCACGTCCTCTCATTGATGGATGGATGAAGCCACACTCTCTCATTGAGGGATGGATGAAGCCACACTCTCTCATTGAGGGATAGATGATGCCACACTCTCTCATTGAGGGATAGATGAAGCCACGCTCTCTCATTGAGGGATAGATCAAGCCACATTCTCTCTTTGAGGGATAGATGAAGCCACACTCTCTCACTGAGGGATGGATGAAGCCACGTCCTCTCACTGAGGGATGGATGAAGCCACGTCCTCTCATTGAGGGATGGATGAAGCCACACTCTCTCATTGAGGGATGGATGAAGCCACACTCTCTCATTGAGGGATAGATGATGCCACACTCTCTCATTGAGGGATAGATGAAGCCACGCTCTCTCATTGAGGGATAGATGAAGCCACATTCTCTCTTTGAGGGATAGATGAAGCCACACTCTCTCATTGAGGGATGGATGAATCCACGTCCTCTCACTGAGGGATGGATGAAGCCACGTCCTCTCATTGAGGGATGGATGAAGCCACACTCTCTCATTGAGGGATGGATGAAGCCACACTCTCTCATTGAGGGATAGAGGAAGCCACATTCTCTCATTGAGGGATAGATGAAGCCACACTCTCTCATTGAGGGATAGATGAAGCCACACTCTCTCATTGAGGGATAGATGAAGCCACGTTCTCTTATTGAGGGATAGATGAAGCCACACTCTCTCATTGAGGGATGGATGAAGCCACACTCTCTCATTGGGGGATAGATGAAGCCACACTCTCTCATTGAGGGAGAGATGAAGCCACACTCTCTCATTGAGGGATAGATGAAGCCACGCCCCCTCATTGAGGGATAGATGAAGCTACACTCTCTCATTGAGGGATAGATGATGCCACACTCTCTCATTGAGGGATGGATGAAGCCACGCTCTCTCATTGAGGGATAGATGAAGCCACATTCTCTCTTTGAGGGATAGATGAAGCCACACTCTCTCATTGAGGGATGGATGAAGCCACGTCCTCTCACTGAGGGATGGATGAAGCCACGTCCTCTCATTGAGGGATGGATGAAGCCACACTCTCTCATTGAGGGATGGAGTAAGCCACACTCTCTCATTGAGGGATAGATGAAGCCACGCTCTCTCATTGAGGGATAGATGAAGCCACATTCTCTCTTTGAGGGATAGATGAAGCCACACTCTCTCATTGAGGGATGGATGAAGCCACGTCCTCTCACTGAGGGATGGATGAAGCCACGTCCTCTCATTGAGGGATGGATGAAGCCACACTCTCTCATTGAGGGATGGATGAAGCCACACTCTCTCATTGAGGGATAGATGATGCCACACTCTCTCATTGAGGGATAGATGAAGCCACGCTCTCTCATTGAGGGATAGATGAAGCCACATTCTCTCTTTGAGGGATAGATGAAGGCACACTCTCTCATTGAGGGATGGATGAAGCCACGTCCTCTCATTGAGGGATGGATGAAGCCACACTCTCTCATTGAGGGATGGATGAAGCCACACTCTCTCATTGAGGGATAGAGGAAGCCACATTCTCTCATTGAGGGATAGATGAAGCCACACTCTCTCATTGAGGGATAGATGAAGCCACACTCTCTCATTGAGGGATAGATGAAGCCACGTTCTCTTATTGAGGGATAGATGAAGCCACACTCTCTCATTGGGGGATAGATAAAGCCACACTCTCTCATTGAGGGATGGATGAAGCCACACTCTCTCATTGGGGGATAGATAAAGCCACACTCTCTCATTGAGGGAGAGATGAAGCCACACTCTCTCATTGAGGGATAGATGAAGCCACACTCTCTCACTGGGGGATAGATGAAGCCACACTCTCTCATTGAGGGATAGATGAAGCCACACTCTCTCATTGGGGGATGGATGAAGCCATTGAGGGATGGATGAAGCCACACTCTCTCATTGAGGGATAGATGAAGCCACACTCTCTCATTGGGGGATAGATGAAGCCACGCTCTCTCATTGAGGGCTAGATGAAGCCACGCTCTCTCATTGAGGGATAGATGAAGCCACGCTCTCTCATTGAGGGATAGATGAAGCCACGCTCTCTCATTGAGGGATAGATCAAGCCACATTCTCTCTTTGAGGGATAGATGAAGCCACACTCTCTCACTGAGGGATGGATGAAGCCACGTCCTCTCACTGAGGGATGGATGAAGCCACGTCCTCTCATTGAGGGATGGATGAAGCCACACTCTCTCATTGAGGGATGGATGAAGCCACACTCTCTCATTGAGGGATAGATGATGCCACACTCTCTCATTGAGGGATAGATGAAGCCACGCTCTCTCATTGAGGGATAGATGAAGCCACATTCTCTCTTTGAGGGATAGATGAAGCCACACTCTCTCATTGAGGGATGGATGAATCCACGTCCTCTCACTGAGGGATGGATGAAGCCACGTCCTCTCATTGAGGGATGGATGAAGCCACACTCTCTCATTGAGGGATGGATGAAGCCACACTCTCTCATTGAGGGATAGAGGAAGCCACATTCTCTCATTGAGGGAGAGATGAAGCCACACTCTCTCATTGAGGGATAGATGAAGCCACACTCTCTCATTGAGGGATAGATGAAGCCACGTTCTCTTATTGAGGGATAGATGAAGCCACACTCTCTCATTGGGGGATAGATGAAGCCACACTCTCTCATTGAGGGAGAGATGAAGCCACACTCTCTCATTGAGGGAGAGATGAAGCCACACTCTCTCATTGAGGGATGGATGAAGCCACACTCTCTCATTGGGGGATAGATGAAGCCACACTCTCTCATTGAGGGAGAGATGAAGCCACACTCTCTCATTGAGGGATAGATGAAGCCACGCCCCCTCATTGAGGGATAGATGAAGCTACACTCTCTCATTGAGGGATAGATGATGCCACACTCTCTCATTGAGGGATAGATGAAGCCACGCTTTCTCATTGAGGGATAGATGAAGCCACATTCTCTCTTTGAGGGATAGATGAAGCCACACTCTCTCATTGAGGGATGGATGAAGCCACGTCCTCTCACTGAGGGATGGATGAAGCCACGTCCTCTCATTGAGGGATGGATGAAGCCACACTCTCTCATTGAGGGATGGAGTAAGCCACACTCTCTCATTGAGGGATAGATGAAGCCACGCTCTCTCATTGAGGGATAGATGAAGCCACATTCTCTCTTTGAGGGATAGATGAAGCCACACTCTCTCATTGAGGGATGGATGAAGCCACGTCCTCTCACTGAGGGATGGATGAAGCCACGTCCTCTCATTGAGGGATGGATGAAGCCACACTCTCTCATTGAGGGATGGATGAAGCCACACTCTCTCATTGAGGGATAGATGATGCCACACTCTCTCATTGAGGGATAGATGAAGCCACGCTCTCTCATTGAGGGATAGATGAAGTCACATTCTCTCTTTGAGGGATAGATGAAGGCACACTCTCTCATTGAGGGATGGATGAAGCCACGTCCTCTCACTGAGGGATGGATGAAGCCACGTCCTCTCATTGAGGGATGGATGAAGCCACACTCTCTCATTGAGGGATGGATGAAGCCACACTCTCTCATTGAGGGATAGAGGAAGCCACATTCTCTCATTGAGGGATAGATGAAGCCACACTCTCTCATTGAGGGATAGATGAAGCCACACTCTCTCATTGAGGGATAGATGAAGCCACGTTCTCTTATTGAGGGATAGATGAAGCCACACTCTCTCATTGGGGGATAGATAAAGCCACACTCTCTCACTGAGGGAGAGATGAAGCCACACTCTCTCATTGAGGAATAGATGAAGCCACACTCTCTCATTGAGGGATGGATGAAGCCACACTCTCTCATTGGGGGATAGATAAAGCCACACTCTCTCAGTGAGGGAGAGATGAAGCCACACTCTCTCATTGAGGGATAGATGAAGCCACACTCTCTCATTGAGGGATGGATGAAGCCACACTCTCTCATTGAGGGATAGATGAAGCCACACTCTCTCATTGGGGGATAGATGAAGCCACACTCTCTCATTGAGGGATAGATGAAGCCACACTCTCTCATTGGGGGATAGATGAAGCCACACTCTCTCATTGAGGGATGGATGGAGCCACACTCTCTCATTGAGGGATAGATGAAGCCACACTCTCTCACTGGGGGATAGATGAAGCCACACTCTCTCATTGAGGGATAGATGAAGCCACACTCTCTCATTGGGGGATAGATGAAGCCACACTCTCTCATTGAGGGATGGATGAAGCCACACTCTCTCATTGAGGGATAGATGAAGCCACACTCTCTCATTGGGGGATAGATGAAGCCACGCTCTCTCATTGAGGGCTAGATGAAGCCACGCTTTCTCATTGAGGGCTAGATGAAGCCACGCTCTCTCATTGAGGGATAGATGAAGCCACGCTCTCTCATTGACGGATAGATGAAGCCACGTTCTCTCATTGAGGGATAGATGAAGCTACGCTCTCTCACTGAGGGATAGATGAAGCCACGCTCTCTCATTGATGGATAGATGAAGCCACGCTCTCTCATTGAGGGATAGATGAAGCCACGCTCTCTCATTGAGGGATAGATGAAGCCACGCTCTCTCATTGAGGGATAGATGAAGCCACATTCTCTCTTTGAGGGATAGATGAAGGCACACTCTCTCATTGAGGGATGGATGAAGCCACGTCCTCTCATTGAGGGATGGATGAAGCCACACTCTCTCATTGAGGGATGGATGAAGCCACACTCTCTCATTGAGGGATAGAGGAAGCCACATTCTCTCATTGAGGGATAGATGAAGCCACACTCTCTCATTGAGGGATAGATGAAGCCACACTCTCTCATTGAGGGATAGATGAAGCCACACTCTCTCATTGAGGGATGGATGAAGCCACACTCTCTCATTGAGGGATAGATGAAGCCACACTCTCTCATTGGGGGATAGATGAAGCCACACTCTCTCATTGAGGGATAGATGAAGCCACACTCTCTCATTGGGGGATAGATGAAGCCACACTCTCTCATTGAGGGATGGATGAAGCCACACTCTCTCATTGAGGGATAGATGAAGCCACACTCTCTCACTGGGGGATAGATGAAGCCACACTCTCTCATTGAGGGATAGATGAAGCCACACTCTCTCATTGGAGGATAGATGAAGCCACACTCTCTCATTGAGGGATGGATGAAGCCACACTCTCTCATTGAGGGATAGATGAAGCCACACTCTCTCATTGGGGGATAGATGAAGCCACGCTCTCTCATTGAGGGCTAGATGAAGCCACGCTCTCTCATTGAGGGCTAGATGAAGCCACGCTCTCTCATTGAGGGATAGATGAAGCCACGCTCTCTCATTGAGGGATAGATGAAGCCACGCTCTCTCATTGAGGGATAGATGAAGCTACGCTCTCTCACTGAGGGATAGATGAAGCCACACTCTCTCATTGATGGATAGATGAAGCCACGCTCTCTCATTGAGGGATAGATGAAGCCACGCTCTCTCATTGAGGGATAGATGAAGCCACGCTCTCTCATTGAGGGATAGATGAAGCTACGCTCTCTCATTGAGGAATAGATGAAGCCACGCTCTCTCATTGATTACCGGGGAACGGGTGAGTGGAATCTGACATTACCCCCCCTCTCACGAGGGGCCTCCGGACCCTCACCAGGTTTCCCTGGATTGTCACGATGGAACTTCTTTACAAGAGCCTTGGCGTGAACATCTCTTGCTGCCACCCAGCATCTTTCCTCCGGATCGTAGCCAACCCAGTCAACCAAATACTGTAAGGAATTATGAATCCTACGTGAATCTAAGATCTTATTCACTTCATATTCTGGCTCATTATCAATGAGAATCGGTGAAGGACCAGCAAGAGGAGTGTTCTTAGCTGGTTTTAACAACGAAACATGGAAAGAGTTAGGTATTTTCATAGTCGGCGGGAGTTGAACTTTAAACGACACATTATTTAACTTCTTGATTATCGGAAAAGGGCCAATGAATTTTGGACCCAATTTGCTAGAAGGTTGACGGAGCGCAATATTTTTAGTGGAGACCCAAACTAGATCGCCTACTTGAAGAGTAGGTTCCCGTGATCTACGGCGGTCGGCAAATTTCTTATATCTTAAACTAGTGGTCTTCAGAATTTCCTGAACATGTGTCCAGATATTCTTCCGTTCTTGAAGCCACTCCTCCAACGCCGGCAAGTTGGAAGGTGACCCTGAAAGGGAAGAAGCTCTAGGATTTTTCCCTAAGTTACAATAAAAAGGCGATATCTTGGTACTCTCACTAGGCGCGTTATTGTAAGCAAATTCGGCGAAATCAATAAATTCCGCCCATTGTTCTTGGGCATCAGAGACATAACACCTTAAGTACTGTTCCAAAGTTTGATTAGTTCTTTCCGTCTGCCCATTGGACTGGGGATGGTAGGCAGACGAAAGAGAGATCTGTATACCCAGCCGCGAACAGAAATGTTTCCAAAAACGGGAAGTAAATTGGACACCCCGATCAGAGACTATATTGGACGGAATACCATGAATACGAAAAATGTGTGAAGTAAATAGTCGAGAAAGCTCTGGTGCAGAAGGAAACTTGGCCAAAGGAACGAAGTGTGCCATCTTACTGAAACGATCTACGACCACCCAAATAACAGTATTCCCGTGTGATAAAGGCAAATCTACAATAAAATCCATAGAAATATGAGTCCATGGTTCAGCAGGGATTTCAAGAGGAACCAAACCGCCACTGGGAGCCTTGTGAACCCCTTTACTTCGAGCACAAACAGCACTAGCGTCGATAAAGGCAGTAATATCGCGTCTCATGGTTGGCCACCATACATGGCGACGTTCAAGCATAAACATTTTTCGGTTACCCACATGACCAGCAGTTTTAGCATCGTGAAATTCGCGAATTACATCTGAACGCAAATGTGGCGGTACAAACTGGCATCCCAAGGGAACATCACTGGGAGATTCATCTTGAAACGGCGCCAAGGTGTTAGAGAGATCAGGAAGTAATGCCCCGACCACACAACCCATAGGTAGAATCGGATCACCAATATCACCCCGATCCTTACATTCACCGAACATGCGAGATAGAGCATCCGCTTTAGTTTTTTTTACACCCGGCTTGAAAGTAATAATAAAATTAAAACGCAAGAAGAATAATGCCCAACGTGCCTGACGAGAGTTCAGCCTCTTGGCAGACCCAATGTATTCAAGATTTTTGTGATCGGTATACACAGTTATAGGATGTAATGAACCCTCCAGCCAGTGTTGCCATTCATCAAAAGCCAGTTTAATAGCTAATAGTTCCCTATTACCGACATCATAATTTTGTTCCGCGGTACTGAATTTATGTGAAAAATAAGCGCAAGGATGAAGACGCTCAGGGTTACCAGAGTATTGCGACAAAACTGCACCCACCCCCAGCTCAGAAGCGTCCACTTCAACAATGAAGGCTTTAAGAATATCTGGATGAATTAACACTGGTGCCGAAGTAAAGGCCCGTTTTAAGGTCAGGAAGGCCTCACAGACAGAGGGAGACCAGTTAGCAGTAAAGGCCCCCTTGCGGGTAAGGTTAGTTAGAGGTGCTACAACATGAGAAAAGCCTTTGATGAAACGTCGGTAAAAATTTGCAAAACTTAGAAAACGTTGCAATTCTTTTAGGGTCTTGGGTAGGGATGAGCGAATCGATCCGGACGAACCCGGATTCGATCCGAATTTCATGAAAAATTCGATTCGGATCGAATCCGAATTTCCCCGCGATTCGATCGCTCGAAGTTTTCCTTTAACATCCATTCATTTACATTTACAGGCATTCTAAGATGGCGGACGGGACATGTCCAGACATGTAAGGTGGGGCAGTGTATGCTGGGACAGTCACATGCAGCCTATCAGCAGCCAGCAAGCCCGGTGACGTCACAGTGCTATTTAAAGCGGCCATCTTGCTTTTCCTTCCTCATTTCTCTATTGCATTCGTGAGAGACAGAACGCTGTAGTGAGGGAGAGAGGCAGTTAGACAGGCAGGGACAGACAGGGACAGGCTGGAGACAGGCAGGAGACAGGCAGGAGACAGACAGAAAGTCAGCGAAAAACAGGGAAAGTTAAAAAATCGGAGGCAGTCACAGGGAGATTTTTTTTGTTTTTCATCCAGCCTGAGTGTTTGTTACTGGCTGGCTGACAGGCTTTGTTAGCGTTTTCAGGCTGCTTATACTAACTAACTGTGCATATATACTGAACTGATCTTAAGTCTGCTGTGAGGCATCCCATTCTGTGACTACAACAGCCTCTATTTAAGACCATATAACCATTTGCACTTATTCTAATTGAAATTAGGCCTGATAAAGACACTTTTGCTGTGCATAGCACTACTGGTCCCTGCCAGGTGCACTCCTTTTTGGGGCATCCCATTCTGTGACTACACCAGCCTCTATTTAAGAACCTAACCATTTGCACTTATTCTAATTGAAATTAGGCCTGATAAAGACACTTTTGCTGTGCATAGCACTACTGGTCCCTGCCAGGTGCACTCCTGTTTTTGGGGCATCCCATTCTGTGACTACAGCAGCCTCTATTTAGGAACCTAACCATTTGCACTTATTCTAATTGAAATTAGGCCTGATAAAGACACTTTTGCTGTGCATAGCACTACTTGTCCCTGCCAGGTGCACTCCTTTTTGGGGCATCCCATTCTGTGACTACGCCAGCCTCTATTTAAGACCATATAACCATTTGCACTTATTCTAATTGAAATTAGGCCTGATAAAGACACTTTTGCTGTGCATAGCACTACTGGTCCCTGCCAGGTGCACTCCTTTTTGGGGCATCCCATTCTGTGACTACACCAGCCTCTATTTAGGAACCTAACCATTTGCACTTATTCTAATTGAAATTAGGCCTGATAAAGACACTTTTGCTGTGCATAGCACTACTGGTCCCTGACAGGTGCACTCCTTTTTGGGGCATCCCATTCTGTGACTACACCAGCCTCTATTTAAGAACCTAACCATTTGCACTTATTCTAATTGAAATTAGGCCTGATAAAGACACTTTTGCTGTGCATAGCACTACTGGTCCCTGCCAGGTGCACTCCTTTTTGGGGCATCCCATTCTGTGACTACACCAGCCTCTATTTAAGACCATATAACCATTTGCACTTATTCTAATTGAAATTAGGCCTGATAAAGACACTTTTGCTGTGCATAGCACTACTTGTCCCTGCCAGGTGCACTGCTGGTTTTTGGGGCACCCCATTCTGTGACTACAGCAGCCTCTATTTAAGACCATATAACCATTTGCACCTATTATAATTGAAATTAGGCCTGATAAAGACACTTTTGCTGTGAATAGCATTACTGGTCCCTGCCAGGTGCACTCCTTTTTGGGGCATCCCATTCTGTGACTACAGCAGCCTCTATTTAAGAACCTAACCATTTGCACTTATTCTAATTGAAATTAGGCCTGATAAAGACACTTTTGCTGTGCATATTCTTACTGCTGCCTGCCAGGTGCACTCCTGTTGGGGCATCCCATTCTGTGACTACACCAGCCTCTATTTAAGAACCTAACCATTTGCACTTATTCTAATTGAAATTAGGCCTGATAAAGACACTTTTGCTGTGCATAGCACTACTGGTCCCTGCCAGGTGCACTGCTGGTTTTTGGGGCATCCCATTCTGTGACTACAGCAGCCTCTATTTAAGACCATATAACGATTTGCACTTATTCTAATTGAAATTAGGCCTGATAAAGACACTTTTGCTGTGCATAGCACTACTGGTCCCTGCCAGGTGCACTCCTTTTTGGGGCATCCCATTCTGTGACTACAGCAGCCTCTATTTAAGAACCTAACCATTTTCACTTATTCTAATTGAAATTAGGCCTGATAAAGACACTTTTGCTGTGCATGGCACTACTGGTCCCTGCCAGGTGCACTCCTTTTTGGGGCATCCCATTCTGTGACTACAGCAGCCTCTGTTTAAGACCATATAACCATTTGCACCTATTCTAATTGAAATTAGGCCTGATAAAGACACTTTTGCTGTGCATAGCACTACTGGTCCCTGCCAGGTGCACTCCTGTTTTTGGGGCATCCCATTCTGTGACTACAGCAGCCTCTATTTAAGACCATATAACCATTTGCACCTATTCTAATTGAAATTAGGCCTGATAAAGACACTTTTGCTGTGCATAGTCTTACTGCTGCCTGCCAGGTGCTCTCTGGTTTTTGGGGCATCCCATTCTGTAACATACCATTAGCCTCTGCATTTACTGTAAGCTGCACAGTTATTTAAAGAAATTTGGCCTGTATGAGCCTGCTAACACACTGCTGCTGTGTGCATATATACTGATCTCAAGTCAGCTTTGGGGCATCCCATTCTGTAACATAACATAACCTACCTACCATACTAAGCAGCTCTCTTATTTAAACTAAGCAGGCCTCTTGGAGGCTGATTGTCCACTTTTGGGTGTGCATTTATATTCGGTTTCATATACAGTGGGGTATCCCAATTTGTAAGATAACCTACCCCAACCATGTAAACTAAATAGGCCTGTTGCAGCCTGAGTTTCTCTGCTTGCGTATGGCCTGCATTACAATCTGTCTCTTTCAATGACACTGCTGCCTGGGGTATCCCAATTTGTAAGATAACCTACCCCAACCATGTAAACTAAAGGTTACGTCCTTCCAGAAGGAAAACTTATGCCGAACACTATTTTTGTTAGGGGCATTGACCTTTGGATTGATCGGCATGAAATTAAGGTTTTTTTTTCAAAGTATGGCGCTGTAAAGAAGGTCAAAATTATGTCTCATACTTGGATTATTGTTACTTTTTGTTCAGCTTGAAATATAACAGGCCACACGGGCATCCCAAGGCACATGCTATTTTAACCCTATCTGTTATACAACATAAGCGTTGATCAGCATCAGCTGCTTTATTAAGCTACTTCAGTTTGCACTTGTTTTTGACTGTTTTTAATAAACCAGGCCGCAGGGCACCCCAAAGCTGCACCTTGCACCCTATCTGGTATACAACATAAGCGTTGATCAGCATCAGCTTCATTAAGCTACTTCAGTTTGCACTTCCTTTTTGACTGCTTTCATTTAACCAGGCCGCAGGGCACCCCAAAGCTGCACCTTGCACCCTAACTGTTTATACTAAATAAGCATCTACAGCCTCAGCTTTATTAAGTTATTGCATTTTGAATTGGTTTTGGTCTGCTTTAAATACACCAGGTCGCAGGGCATCCCAAACCTGCATGTTGCACCCCATCTGTTATACCAAATAAGCGTTGATCAGCATCAGCTTTATTAAGCTATTGCATTTTGCATTGGTTTTTGTACTGCTGCCAAAACACTAGCCCATATGGGCATCCCAACCCAGCACATGTCACCCTATCTGTTATACTAAATAAGCTTCTACAGGCCCTTTTTTTATTTATTTATTTTTATTTATATAGAGCTGCAATAGCTTATATTGTGAGGTAAATTTGCCATTTTACAGCATAATATAGAGCAGCCCCTGTGTAAATCTGAGGGGCAATAGCTTATATAGTGAGGTAAATTTGCCATTTTGCTTCGTTATATAGAGCAGGCCCTGTGTAAATCTGAGGGGCAATAGCTTATATTGTGAGGTGAATTTGCCATTTTGCAGCATAATATAGAGCAGCCCCTGTGTAAATCTGAGGGGCAATAGCTTATATAGTGAGGTAAATTTGCCATTTTACTTCGTTATATAGAGCAGGCCCTGTGTAAATCTGAGGGGCAATAGCTTATATTGTGAGGTTAATTTGCCATTTTGCAGCATAATATAGAGCAGCCGCTGTGTAAATCTGAGGGGCAATAGCTTATATAGTGAGGTAAATTTGCCATTTTGCTTCGTTATATAGAGCAGGCCCTGTGTAAATCTGAGGGGCAATAGTTTATATTATGAGGTAAATTCATGGTTTTGCACCATTATATGGAGCAGCCCCTGTGTAAATCTGAGGGGCAATAGCTTATATTGTGAGGTAAATTTGCCATTTTGCAGCATAATATAGAGCAGCCCCTGTGTAAATCTGAGGGGCAATAGCTTATATAGTGAGGTATATTTGCCATTTTGCTTCGTTATATAGAGCAGCCCAGTTGCCATCTAAATCAACTACTGTCCGGCCAGTACAGCTTTTCCAGGGCAAACTCTGCTAGTTGCGGGCACAAGTCAAGTTTGGCTTCCCAGCAAATCCAGTGGATCCTGAAGGTGTGTTGGCATGGTCATGTCAAGGTATGACATGACCTGCTGTTTGAGGTCCAGCTCCAGGTCTTCCTGCTGCTCATGAGTAGACTCACTATGCGGGTGTAGAAAGCTACTCACTAGCGACTGAAGACTGAGGCTGCTGCTGATGGAGCTGCTGCTGCTGCCAACTCCAGGGTGTGATTCATCCAATTTTTGGGCTCCTGAAGCCAACCCCAGTGTCTCTTTAAAGTAATATTTGGGCTCCTGCTGCTGCTGCTGCCAACTCCAGGGTGTGATTCATCCCATTTTTGGGCTCCTGAAGCCAACCCCAGGGTCTCTTTAAAGTAATATTTGGGCTCCTGCTGCTGCTGCTTGCAACTCCAGGGTGTGATTCATCCAATTTTTGGGCTCCTGAAGCCAACCCCAGTGTCTCTTTAAAGTAATGTTTGGGCTCCTGCTGCTGCTGCTTGCAACTCCAGGGTGTGATTCATCCAACTTTTGGGCTCCTGAAGCCAACTCCAGTGTATATTTGGGCTCCCGCTGCTGCTGCTGCCAACTCCAGGGTGTGATTCATCCAATTTTTGGGCTCCTGAAGCCAACCCCAGGGTCTCTTTGAAGTAATGTTTGGGCTCCTGCTGCTGCTGCTGCTGCCAACTCCAGGGTGTGATTCATCCAATTTTTGGGCTCCTGAAGCCAACCCCAGGGTCTCTTTAAAGTAATGTTTGGGCTCCTGCTGCTGCTGCTGCTGCCAACTTCTGCCAACTCCAGGGTGTGATTCATCCAATTTTTGGGCTCCTGAAGCCAACCCCAGTATCTCTTTAAAGTAATGTTTGGGCTCCTGCTGCTGCTGCTGCCAACTTCTGCCAACTCCAGGGTGTGATTCATCCAATTTTTGGGCTCCTGAAGCCAACCCCAGTGTCTCTTTAAAGTAATGTTTGAGCTCCTGCTGCTGCTGCTGCCAACTTCTGCCAACTCCAGGGTGTGATTCATCCAATTTTTGGGCTCCTGAAGCCAACTCCAGTGTATATTTGTGCTCCTGCTGCTGCTGCTGCCAACTCCAGGGTGTGATTCATCCAATTTTTGGGCTCCTGAAGCCAACCCCAGGGTCTCTTTGAAGTAATGTTTGGGCTCCTGCTGCTGCTGCTGCCAACTCCAGGGTGTGATTCATCCAATTTTTGGACTCCTGAAGGCAACCCCAAGGTCTCTTTAAAGTAATGTTTGGGCTCCTGCTGCTGCTGCTGCCAACTTCTGCCAGCTCCAGGGTGTGATTCATCCAATTTTTGGGCTCCTGAAGCCAACCCCAGGGTCTCTTTAAAGTAATGTTTGGGCTCCTGCTGCTGCTGCTGCCAACTTCTGCCAACTCCAGGGTGTGATTCATCCAATTTTTGGGCTTCTGAAGCCAACTCCAGTGTATATTTGGGCTCCTGCTGCTGCTGCTGCCAACTCCAGGGTGTGATTCATCCAATTTTTGGGCTCCTGAAGCCAACTCCAGTGTATATTTGGGCTCCTGCTGCTGCCAACTCCAGGGTGTGATTCATCCAATTTTTGGGCTCCTGCTGCTGTCAACTCCAGTGTCTCTTTAAAGCAATGTTTGGGCTCCTGCCCCTCATAGTGATGCCACTTCAACTGTCTGCAATTGTGCCACTCTGCGATTCTATTAGCGATGCCTCTGATCTGCATGTGATATTTATTCAAAGTATTATTTAACTAACCCAGCCCGCATCCTGTGCGTGTTACAGCAAGGCAGAATGGTTTGCAACCCTATTGAGGCTCTAGGAGGCTCAGAAATAGCCGTTTTTAATAGCGATTCGTCGCGAATTAATTCGGGTCGAAACGATTTTTGTCGGAAAATTCGGCGAATCAGTCGAATCGAATTTTTCAAAAGTTCGCTCATCTCTAGTCTTGGGTTGAACCCAATCCTGAACCGCCGAAATTTTCCCCGCATCCATCTCCAAACCCTGGTTGGTGATAATATACCCTAGAAATGGAACTGTGGTGACCTCAAACAAGCATTTAGAAAGTTTAGCAAATAAGTTGTTCTCTCTTAATTTTTGCAGTACCAACTTAACATGGCGTCTGTGCTCCAATAAAGACTTAGAAAAAATGAGAATATCATCCAAGTAGATGACCACAAATCTACCGAGATACTCTCTGAATATATCATTGACAAAATCTTGAAAGACGGCTGGCGCATTACAAAGACCAAAAGGCATGACCAGGTACTCGTAATGGCCGTCTTTCACATTAAATGCAGACATCCACTCATCCCCCTGCCGGATGCGAATCAGATTGTATGCCCCTCTTAAATCCAATTGTGATTCACACGCGCGAGCACGTGTGAGGAAGCTGGGGCCGCCGGCTGGAGGACGAGGAGGCGCGCGTACGTCACCAGAAGCCGCCGCTTGCTGCGGCTGCCGGGCGGGAGGCCGCGCAGCGGGCAGCCGCACCACGGGGACGCCGCTGGACCGGGGAACGGGTGAGTGGAATCTGACACTCTCATTGAGAGATAGATGAAGCCACGCTCTCTCATTGAGGGATAGATGAAGCCACGCTCTCTCATTGAGGGATAGATGAAGCCACACTCTCTCATTGAGGGATAGATGAAGCCACACTCTCTCATTGAGGAATGGATGAAGCCACGCTCTCTCATTGAGAGATAGATGAAGCCACACTCTCTCATTGAGGGATGGATGAAGCCACACTCTCTCATTGAGGGATGGATGAAGCCACGCCCCCTCATTGAGGGATGGATGAAGCCACGCCCTCTCATTGAGGGATGGATGAAGCCCCACCTCCTCATTGAGGGATAGATGAAGCCACGCTCTCTCATTGAGGGATAGATGAAGCCACACTCTCTCATTGAGGGATAGATGAAGCCACGCTCTCTCATTGAGGGATAGATGAAGCCACACTCTCTCATTGAGGGATGGATGAAGCCACACTCTCTCATTGAGGGATGGATGAAGCCACGCCCCCTCATTGAGGGATGGATGAAGCCACGCCCTCTCATTGAGGGATGGATGAAGCCCCACCTCCTCATTGAGGGATAGATGAAGCCACGCTCTCTCATTGAGGGATAGATGAAGCCACACTCTCTCATTGAGGGATAGATGAAGCCACGCTCTCTCATTGAGGGATAGATGAAGCCACACTCTCTCATTGAGGGATAGATGAAGCCACACTCTCTCATTGAGGGATGGATGAAGCCACACTCTCTCATTGAGGGATAGATGAAGCCACACTCTCTCATTGAGGGATAGATGAAGCCACGCTCTCTCATTGAGGGATAGATGAAGCCACGCTCTCTCATTGAGGGATAGATGAAGCCACACTCTCTCATTGAGGGATAGATGAAGCCACGCTCTCTCATTGAGGGATAGATGAAGCCACACTCTCTCATTGAGGGATAGATGAAGCCACACTCTCTCATTGAGGAATGGATGAAGCCACGCTCTCTCATTGAGAGATAGATGAAGCCACACTCTCTCATTGAGGGATGGATGAAGCCACACTCTCTCATTGAGGGATGGATGAAGCCATGCCCCCTCATTGAGGGATGGATGAAGCCACGCCCTCTCATTGAGGGATGGGTGAAGCCGTGCCCCCTCATTGGGGGATAGATGAAGCCACGCTCTCTCATTGAGGGATGGATGAAGCCACACTCTCTCATTGAGGGATAGATGAAGCCACACTCTCTCATTGAGGGATAGATGAAGCCACGCCCCTCATTGAGGGATAGATGAAGCCACGCTCTCTCATTGAGGGATAGATGAAGCCACACTCTCTCATTGAGGGATGGATGAAGCCACGCTCTCTCATTGAGGGATAGATGAAGCCACACTCTCTCATTGAGGGATAGATGAAGCCGCGCCCCCTCATTGAGGGATGGATGAAGCCACGCCCCCTCATTGAGGGATAGATAGGAGATACATTGTAACAGTTATAACAATAGAAACACTTCGAAAAGGCAAATGAATCATTTATTGCTGCAGATCTGCATGTTACACCTCAAAGAGGGACAATATGTAAATGAAGCCACACACCCTCATTGAGAGACGTATTAAGCCACGTTCCCTCATTGAGGGATGGAAGGAGCAGAGCAGAGGGGACAATGATAATCATGATGATGATTATCCCATTGAATCCCTCTAAGTGATGTTCTCTCTAATGGTAAAGTTCTAATGTTGTTTCTCTTGTATTTTTCACTTTGCTAAGCTTTTCTGTAATAAATAAATTCTTTCTACATCTTTCCATAATAAAAACATAAATTAACATTTTTTATTGTTATGCTTTACTTTCTTTAATACAGTATAACCAACCTGCATTTACATTAGTGGCCTTGTCTTGGGGCATTTAATAGTAAAACCACTCCTCCCAAGTGTCCCTGATTTGGAGGGACTGAGTTCATGTACCTTGTTGTTCCTATTTGTCCCATTTTGAGGTGTAACATGCAGATCTGCAGCAATAAATTATTCATTCGCCTTTTCAAAGTGTTTCTATTGTTGTAACTGTCACAATGTATCTCCTATCCATCCCTCAATGAGGGGGCGTGGCTTCAACTCTCCCTCAATTAGGGGGTGTGGCTTCATCCATCCCTCAATTAGGAGGTGTGGCTTCATCCATTCCTCAATGAGGGGGTGTGGCTTTATCCATCCCTCAATGAGGGGGCGTGGCTTCATCCACCCCTCAATGAGGGGGCATGGCTTTACTCATCCCTCAATGAGGAGGTGTGACTTCATTTAACAATTATTCCTCTTTCGCACTCTGAAAATTTGGTAGCTATGGTAAAACATTTGGTATCTGGCTGTGGTCTGGGCATTAGTAAAACAGACGCCTGGCTTAGACCATCAACAGACAGCTCTTTGCTTTGATGTACATCAGTGGTTCTCAGCCTTTTCCCTAACGACAAGAAGTACCTGCAGAGAACCCCCGAGGGGATCAATGATAAATGTTACCATAAGAAGGTAGGTCACAGGCGTCATAGCACCGGTAAAGCAAGAAGGAAAATGTTTTACTGCTGAAATAATATATCATACCCATCAAGCCCCATCTGTTGGTGCCCCTCTATAGTATCCCTTTGTACCCCTTCAAGTTCCGGCATGAACCCCCCTGGGGAGACCATGATGTAGATAATGCAATGTGATGTAAATGATGTAGATAATGCGACTTGTAAAAGACTTGTAAATGATGTAGATAATGCAATGTAATGTAGATGATGTAGATAATGCGACTTGTAAAAGACTTGTAGATGATGTAGATAATGCAACCTCAACGACTTGTAAAAGACTTGTAGATGATGTAGATAATGCAACCTCAACGACTTGTAAAAGACTTGTAGATGATGTAGATAATGCAACCTCAACGACTTGTAAAAGACTTGTAGATGATGTAGATAATGCAACCTCAACGACTTGTAAAAGACTTGTAGATGATGTAGATAATGCAACCTCAACGACTTGTAAAAGACTTGTAGATGATGTAGATAATTCGGACCATTGTCCGCTAGTTGAGTACGGCTGATGTAGATAATGCTGATTATGCTGTAAAAGCTCTTTGTTAGGAGTCTTTGCATAAATTGTTACATTGTGAAACTTCCTTAAAGGAATTCTTCTGCCCGGCAGGTGGTGGAGCTGGCCTTCCAATCCGCGAGCGGTGAGAAGGTTCAGCATACCGTCATAGTGAACGATAAGGAGAACGTGGCGGCGTTTCACGTCAAAATTGACAACACGTCAACCACCATCCTATACGACTACAACAAGGTGAGTAAATTGAGGGCATGGGATAAAACTAGTGATATCATCGAGCTGGATTTACTATTAGTGACCAGGAGGCGATGCACACGAGGCTTTCGACAATTTTTAGCCCCCTGTCTGATGTCTAGTAATAACTCCACAATGTCGCCCATCCTGACACGTCCGACGCTACCTGAAACCTTAGTTAATGTAACACCATGCGCGCTAACCATTCCCCACCTGCAGCCCATTCCACCCACTGCCTGCTGCATCTCCCTCTTCTGCCACATGAGGCAGCTCCCTCATCTCGCCTCATTAGAGGTTCACGCCCCAAGTTTGGTTATTTTACTGACAGCCACCTTCCTTCCATGGCAGGGACTTGTCGGCTTCCGGCGACTCGGAGAAATAGAATGTTACGTCATGAGGATGAAGGACACCAAGGCTCCGACCATGAAAGATGTTCTTAACAGCATGAACGACTCCCCGGGGCAGGTAAGAGCATCACCCAACACACACCAAAGACTCCCCGGGGCAGGTAAGAGCGTCACCCAACACACACCAAAGACTCCCCGGGGCAGGTAAGAGCGTCACCCAACACACACCAAAGACTCCCCGGGGCAGGTAAGACCATCGCCCAACACACACCAAAGACTCCCCGGGGCAGGTAAGACCATCGCCCAACACACACCAAAGACTCCCCGGGGCAGGTAAGAGCATCACCCAACACACACCAAAGACTCCCCGGGGCAGGTAAGAGCGTCACCCAACACACACCAAAGACTCCCCGAGGCAGGTAAGAGCGTCACCCAAAACACACCAAAGACTCCCCGGGGCAGGTAAGAGCGTCACCCAACACACACCAAAGACTCCCCGGGGCCGGTAAGAGCATCACCCAACACACACCAAAGACTCCCCGGGGCAGGTAAGAGCGTCACCCAACACACACCAAAGACTCCCCGGGGCAGGTAAGAGCATCACCCAACACACACCAAAGACTCCCCGGGGCAGGTAAGAGCGTCACCCAACGCACACCAAAGACTCCCCGGGGCAGGTAAGGGCATCACCCAACACACACCAAAGACTCCCCGGGGCAGGTAAGACCGTCACCTAACACACACATATTCTATCAATTTCAAAAATGGCCTCAAGAATGATTTCCTCTGGTAACCCCAAGAATGGTTTTCTCTGGTAACCCCAAGAATGATTTTCTCTGGTGACCCCAAGAATGATTTTCTCTGGTGGCCCCAAGAATGATTTCCTCTGGTGGCTCCAAGAAAGATTTCCTCTGGTGGCCCCAAAAATGATTCCCTCTGGTGACCCCAAGAATGATTTCCTCTGGTGGGCCTGAGAATGATTCCCTCTGGTGGCCCCAAGAATGATTTCCTCTGGTGACCCCAAGAATGATTCCCTCTGGTGGCCCCAAGAATGATTTCCTCTGGTGACCCCAAGAATGATTTCCTCTGGTGACCCCAAGAATGATTTCCTCTGGTGACCCCAAGAATGATTCCCTCTTGTGGCCCCAAGAATGATTCCCTCTGGTGACCCCAAAAATGATTTCCTCTGGTGACCCCAAAAATGATTTCCTCTGGTGGGCCCAAGAATGATTTCCTCTGGTGGCTCCAAAAATGATTTCCTCTGGTGGCCCCAAAAATGATTTCCTCTGGTGGCCCCAAGAATGATTTCCTCTGGTGGCTCCAAGAATGATTTCCTCTGGTGGCCCCAAGAATGATTAACTCTGGTGGGCCTGAGAATGTTTCCTCTGGTGACCCCGAGAAGGATTTCCTCTGGTGGCCCCAAAAATGATTTCCTCTGGTGGCCCCAAGAATGATTCCCTCTGGTGACCCCAAGAATGATTTCCTCTGGTGGGCCCAAGAATGATTTCCTCTTGTGGCTCCAAGAATGATTTCCTCTGGTGACCCCGAGAACGATTCCCTCTGGTGACCCCAAGAATGATTTCCTCTGGTGGGCCCAGGAATGATTTCCTCTGGTGGCTCCAAGAATGATTCCCTCTTGTGGCTCCAAGAATGATTTCCTCTGGTGACCCCGAGAATTATTTCCTCTGGTGACCCCAAGAATGATTCCCTCTGTTGGCCCCAAGAATGATTTCCTCTGTTGACCCCAAGAATGATTTCCTCTGGTGGCCCCAAGAATGATTTCCTCTGGTGGTGATAAGAATGATTTCCTCTGGTGACCCAAAGAATGATTTTCTCTGGTGGCCTCAATAATGATTTCCTCTGGTGACCCCAAGAATGATTTCCTCTGGTGGCCCCAAGAATGATTCCCTATGGTGACCCCAAGAATGATTTCCTCTGTTGACCCCAAGAATGATTTTCTCTGGTGGCCTCAAGAATGATTTCCTCTGGTGACCCCAAGAATGATTCCCTCTGGTGACCCCAAGAATGATTTTCTCTGGTGGCCTCAAGAATGATTCCCTCTGGTGACCCCAAGAATGATTTCCTCTGGTGGGCCTGAGAATGATTCTCTCTGGTGGCCCCAAGAATGATTTCCTCTGGTGGGCCTGAGAATGATTCTCTCTGGTGGCCCCAAGAATGATTTTTTCCGGTGGCCCCAAGAATGATTTCCTCTGGTGACCCCAAGAATGATTCTCTCTGGTGGCCCCAAGAATGATTTCCTCTGGTGGGCCTGAGAATGATTCTCTCTGGTGGCCCCAAGAATGATTTTTTCCGGTGGCCCCAAGAATGATTTCCTCTGATTTCCCCAAAAATTATTCCCTCTGGTGACCCCAAGAATGATTTCCTCTGGTGACCCCAAGAATGATTTCCTCTGGTGGCCCCAAGAATGATTTCCTCTGGTGGCTCCAAGAATGATTTCCTCTGGTGGGCCCAAGAATGATTTCCTCTGGTGGGCCCAAGAATGATTTCCTCTGGTGGGCCCAAGAATGATTTCCTCTGGTGACCCCAAGAATGATTTCCTCTGGTGACCCCAAGAATGATTCCCTCTGGTGACCCCAAGAATGATTTCCTCTGGTGGGCCCAAGAATGATTTCCTCTTGTGGCTCCAAGAATGATTTCCTCTGGTGACCCCGAGAACGATTCCCTCTGGTGACCCCAAGAATGATTTCCTCTGGTGGGCCCAGGAATGATTTCCTCTGGTGGCTCCAAGAATGATTTCCTCTGGTGGGCCCAAGAATGATTTCCTCTGGTGGGCCCAAGAATGATTTCCTCTGGTGGGCCCAAGAATGATTTCCTCTGGTGGCCCCAAAAATGATTTCCTCTGGTGGCCCCAAGAATGATTCCCTCTGGTGACCCCAAGAATGATTTCCTCTGGTGGGCCCAAGAATGATTTCCTCTTGTGGCTCCAAGAATGATTTCCTCTGGTGACCCCGAGAACGATTCCCTCTGGTGACCCCAAGAATGATTTCCTCTGGTGGGCCCAGGAATGATTTCCTCTGGTGGCTCCAAGAATGATTCCCTCTTGTGGCTCCAAGAATGATTTCCTCTGGTGACCCCGAGAATTATTTCCTCTGGTGACCCCAAGAATGATTCCCTCTGTTGGCCCCAAGAATGATTTCCTCTGTTGACCCCAAGAATGATTTCCTCTGGTGGCCCCAAGAATGATTTCCTCTGGTGGTGATAAGAATGATTTCCTCTGGTGACCCAAAGAATGATTTTCTCTGGTGGCCTCAATAATGATTTCCTCTGGTGACCCCAAGAATGATTTCCTCTGGTGGCCCCAAGAATGATTCCCTATGGTGACCCCAAGAATGATTTCCTCTGTTGACCCCAAGAATGATTTTCTCTGGTGGCCTCAAGAATGATTTCCTCTGGTGACCCCAAGAATGATTCCCTCTGGTGACCCCAAGAATGATTTTCTCTGGTGGCCTCAAGAATGATTCCCTCTGGTGACCCCAAGAATGATTTCCTCTGGTGGGCCTGAGAATGATTCTCTCTGGTGGCCCCAAGAATGATTTCCTCTGGTGGGCCTGAGAATGATTCTCTCTGGTGGCCCCAAGAATGATTTTTTCCGGTGGCCCCAAGAATGATTTCCTCTGGTGACCCCAAGAATGATTCTCTCTGGTGGCCCCAAGAATGATTTCCTCTGGTGGGCCTGAGAATGATTCTCTCTGGTGGCCCCAAGAATGATTTTTTCCGGTGGCCCCAAGAATGATTTCCTCTGATTTCCCCAAAAATTATTCCCTCTGGTGACCCCAAGAATGATTTCCTCTGGTGACCCCAAGAATGATTTCCTCTGGTGGCCCCAAGAATGATTTCCTCTGGTGGCTCCAAGAATGATTTCCTCTGGTGGGCCCAAGAATGATTTCCTCTGGTGGGCCCAAGAATGATTTCCTCTGGTGGGCCCAAGAATGATTTCCTCTGGTGACCCCAAGAATGATTTCCTCTGGTGACCCCAAGAATGATTTCCTCTGCTGGCCCCAAGAATGGTGACCCCAAGAATGATTTCCTCTGGTGACCCCAAGAATGATTTCCTCTGGTGACCCCAAGAATGATTTCCTCTGGTGACCCCAAGAATGATTTCCTCTGTTGACCCCAAGAATGATTTCCTCTGGTGGCTCCAAGAATGATTTCCTCTGGTGGCTCCAAGAATGATTTCCTCTGGTGACCCCAAGAATTATTTCCTCTTGTGGCTCCAAGAATGATTTCCTCTGGTGGCCCCAAGAATGATTTCATCTGATTGGCCCCGAGAATGATTCCCTCTGGTGGCCCCAAAAATGATTTCCTCTGATTGGCCCCGAGAATGATTTCCTCTGGTGGGCCTCGAGAATGATTCCCTCTGGTGGCCCCAAAAATGATTTCCTCTGGTGGCCCCAAGAATGATTTCCTCTGGTGGCCCCAAGAATGATTTCCTCTGGTGGCCCCAAGAATGATTTCCTCTGGTGGGCCTCGAGAATGATTCCCTCTGGTGGCCCCAAAAATGATTTCCTCTGGTGACCCCAAGAATGATTTCCTCTGATTGGCCCCGAGAATGATTTCCTCTGGTGGCCCCAAGAATGATTTTCTCTGGTGACCCCAAGAATGATTTCCTCTGGTGGCCCCAAGAATGATTCCCTCTGGTGGCCCCAAGAATGATTCCCTCTGGTGGCCCCAAGAATGATTCCCTCTGGTGACCCCAAGAATGATTTCCTCTGATTGGCCCCGAGAATGATTTCCTCTGGTGGCCCCAAGAATGATTTCCTCTGGTGACCCCAAGAATGATTTCCTCTGGTGGCCCCAAGAATGATTTCCTCTGGTGACCCCAAGAATGATTTCCTCTGGTGGCCCCAAGAATGATTTCCTCTGGTGGCCCCAAGAATTATTTCCTCTGGTGGCCCCAAGAATTATTTCCTCTGGTGGGCCTCGAGAAAGATTCCCTCTGGTGGCCCCAAAAATGATTTCCTCTGGTGGCCCCAAGAATGATTTCCTCTGGTGGCCCCAAGAATGATTTCCTCTGGTGACCCCAAGAATGATTTCCTCTGGTGACCCCAAGAACGATTTCCTCTGGTGACCCCAAGAATGATTTCCTCTGTTGACCACAAGAATGATTTCCTCTGGTGACCCCAAAAATGATTTCCTTTGGTGACCCCAAGAATGATTTCCTCTGGTGACCCCAAGAATGATTTCCTCTGGTGGCCCCAAGAATGATTTCCTCTGGTGGCCCCAAGAATGATTCCCTCTGGTGGCCCCAAGAATGATTCCCTCTGGTGGCCCCAAGAATGATTCCCTCTGGTGACCCCAAGAATGATTTCCTCTGATTGGCCCCGAGAATGATTTCCTCTGGTGGCCCCAAGAATGATTTTCTCTGGTGGCCCCAAGAATGATTTCCTCTGGTGACCCCAAGAATGATTTCCTCTGGTGGCCCCAAGAATGATTTCCTCTGGTGACCCCAAGAATGATTTCCTCTGGTGGCCCCAAGAATGATTTCCTCTGGTGACCCCAAGAATGATTTCCTCTGGTGGCCCCAAGAATGATTTCCTCTGGTGGCCCCAAGAATGATTTCCTCTGGTGGCCCCAAGAACGATTTCCTCTGGTGGCCCCAAGAATGATTTCCTCTGGTGACCCCAAGAATGATTTCTTCTGGTGACCCCAAGAATGATTTCCTCTGGTGGCCCCAAGAATGATTCCCTCTGGTGGCTCCAAGAATGATTTCCTCTGGTGGCTCCAAGCATGATATTCTCTGGTGGGCCCCTGGACACTCTAATGTTTGATTCTTATAGTCCCCCACATATGAAATAACTCTGCTCTGATTTCCCCCACAGAACAGCACCATAAGTAAGATCATCTATAATATCCAGACGGGAAACGTAAAGGCTGACCGGACAAAACTGGGGCTTTATATCAACCTCCTGTGCAGTGACCAACCCATCTACTGGGGCCTGCAGGTGAGTAATGCGATGAGCAATAGAGTGTCAGCTTGTTGGACAATTAAAAGTTGCAGCAGGGTGGGAACAGTTGTGTCCGGGGTGCTCGGGTGCAGCAGGGTGGGAACAGTTGTGTTCAGGGTCCTCGGGTGCAGCAGGGTGGGAACAGTTGTGTTCAGGGTCCTCGGGTGCAGCAGGGTGGGAACAGTTGTGTCCGGGGTCCTCGGGTGCAGCAGGGTGGGAATAGTTGTGTCCGGGGTCCTTGGGTGCAGCGGGTGGGAATGGTTGTGTCTGGGGTCCTCGGGTGCAGCAGGGTGGGAATGGTTGTGTCTGGGGTCCTTGGGTGCAGCAGGGTGGGAATGGTTGTGTCTGGGGTCCTTGGGTGCAGCAGGGTGGGAATGGTTGTGTCTGGGGTCCTTGGGTGCAGCAGGGTGGGAATGGTTGTATCCGGGGTCCTCGGGTGCAGCAGGGTGGGAATGGTTGTGTCTGGGGTCCTCAGGTGCAGCAGGGTGGGAATGGTTGTGTCCAGGATCCTCGGGTGCAGCAGGGTGGGAATGGTTGTGTCTGGGGTCCTCAGGTGCAGCAGGGTGGGAATGGTTGTGTCCAGGATCCTCGGGTGCAGCAGAGTGGGAATGGTTGTGTCTGGGGTCCTCAGGTGCAGCAGGGTGGGAATGGTTGTGTCCAGGATCCTCGGGTGCAGCAGGGTGGGAATGGTTGTATCCGGGGTCCTCAGGTGCAGCAGGGTGGGAATGGTTGTGTCCAGGATCCTCGGGTGCAGCAGGGTGGGAATGGTTGTGTCTGGGGTCCTCAGGTGCAGCAGGGTGGGAACAGTTGTGTCCGGGGTCCTCGGGTGCAGCAGGGTGGGAATGGTTGTGTCCGGGGTCCTCGGGTGCAGCAGGGTGGGAATGGTTGTGTCTGGGGTCCTCAGGTGCAGCAGGGTGGGAACAGTTGTGTCCGGGGTCCTCGGGTGCAGCAGGGTGGGAATGGTTGTGTCTGGGGTCCTTGGGTGCAGCAGGGTGGGAATGGTTGTGTCTGGGGTCCTCGGGTGCAGCAGGGTGGGAATGGTTGTGTCCGGGGTCCTCATTGCAGGTGGGTGGGTCGGTGACTTGGGTCGTGATGTCATTATTTTCTGCTTTCTTTTTTAGGAAGGAGCACTTTTTAGCCCACGGACTATTAATAAAAAAATGTTCATTTGTTACTTTGGATAATCAGATTTCCTCAAAAATATTCCAACAACAGATCTGTTTGCTGCAAATGTTTTTTGATTGGCTTCTGCTGCTGCTTCTATTGGCCTCTGGCTGAGGCTCCTCCCCTGCAGATCCCCCATCCTCCCTAGCAGTGGCAGACTGGGGCCAAAAATCAGCCTTTGATTTTACCATCCCAGGACATCCCTGCTGAGGTCCCCGCCATATAACAGGGCTATAGCATTGGGGGCTGGGGTTCCTTGGCTTGTGGGTACAGTGGGTCTGGGTACAAGGGGCTGAGAGGTAGACTAAGGGCAGGGATTGAATATGGGCGTTAAAAGCAGCAGCCCAACTGGTCCTAAAGCAGTGCAGCCCACCGGGCATTGTCCTGGGTCTCCCTATGGCCAGCCCACCCTTGCTCCCTATTGTGCCCTGCATGGCCTCCGCATCCTCTGCCTGCCCTGACCTGCTCCATGATAGGGGAACTCTAGAGGCTGGATCGTTGTAATGCACAGAACACAATATGGACAATAAATGGGCTCTAACCCTTCCCCCACCTCTATAGAAGATTAATATAAATACATGAATAGTGTTGGATTGTGGGGGAGTTGCTGCTCTTCTGAAGATTTACAAGACGATCGGGGACGTATGGCTGCCCCTGTAACCTGACTGATACCCGGCTGTCACTCTGAAGGACACGACCCTCCCTCACCGTGAGCTTCCCTGCGCCAATACATGCTGAGCTTTGTCAGAACTGCTGTTAATAAAAATCAGTAATATAAAGGCCTGTTATTGGGTTTTATGTATTGCTCAATATTCACCGCTTACAATCTTACTGCCATCACTAGTTTGGGAGTGGACATGGAAAAAAACACACCTTCCTCCCTTGGGGAGCACCAAAAAATATTCGCAAACCTATATCCTCAAAAATATATCACTTTTATTTACACATGAAATTTCATAAAAACACTTACATACAAATACACAAAGCACAAGACATTTAAAAACAGTAATGCTAATCCCCCATCATATCATCAAAATATCTCAAAACTCCCACTAATGGGATATTTTATTTATATACATAAGGGTCGATTCAAAGAAACATGTAACAGCTTGGATTTTGGTGCCGATCATCCTATTTTTCCCGTACGCTCGTGCGTTCGTATGAACTTGCGAGTGATTCTATAAGCAAATACGTTTCTATCCTAAAATGTCCGTCCGTTCGTATGGCAGTTCGGGAATCAGACCTATGTCAGTTTCCATCCTGAATTTTCCGTTTCATTTCTCAGGTTGCAACATTGGTTTTGCCCTTTTTCCTTTTTTGTCTGGACGTAAATCCTTCTGATCTTGCGGCTGCGCACTACAAACTTACCTCATTAAAGTGCATTCTAAATATTTGGTCTTATTTTTCTTTATTTCATTCATTTTGTAGTAACCAACCATTAATGAATGCATTTGCATAAGTAAATCTTACTTTGTTTAATTTTTAGTTAACTTGCATTTTTTACTTGTGGATTTAATTTTAATATTTTGGCTTCAAATGGTACAACTTAAAATGTTGTGTGTGGTTACCCACACCCTCTACATACAGATTGCTCTCAAATATAAAAAAACACCCAGCAACTTCTGCATGTTATGAGCCTAGAAACAGCCAAGATGGCGGCTCAGGTATTCTCGGGCAGCCTGCAAACAGAAAGGGCCTTGTGACTGTGTTGCTCTGCATTCTTTGATTTCTGACCTTTCCGTGCCCCCAGCTCTGCTGTGTCTGTGCAAAATACAGCAGTAACCCACATCCTGCACTTTATCCCGCTCTCCTCTCCTCAGTAAGTGTGATGCATCTGACCAAAGATGTGCTTAAATAATTAAACAAAGCAAAGGTAAACAACTACACCAATAAATGCAATCTAAAAATATTATTCTAGTACATCAATTTAAAAATAAATAACAAAGGACATAAGTTTCTTTAATTAACGCAAATATATTGCAAAATAAAGGTTTACATGCAAAGGACTAATTAAGGTCCACATTAAAATGCTTTTATAAGGCATACATGAATCAGGTATGCATTGCCATACAATTTATGGCCTCGGCCATGCTGATACATGCAGTTCATTGGAGCGCAAGACGCGCAGACTCCTCCACATAGCCAAAAAACCTGTTCAAGAACAGCAATCCGGCTGCTAAAAGGTGTCGCCAGTGGCTTTCTTTTAAAACGAATTTAGAGGTTTGAAAACTGTTCTCTGAATCACACCTAAACACATTCGATTATCCTAAGTTTTACGTTTTGATCCTAAGTTTTACGATTTGATCCTAAGTTTTACGTTTTGATCCTAAAATTTAGGAACGAACTTGCGATGATCGTAAGAGCATATACGAAATCATACGTAGGCTCGTGCGAGTCGGAAATGGCCAAAAAAACAGGAAAAAATGACTAACACCCACCCAAACTTACGATTCTCGATACGAAATCAATTAACTTTTGCTCTTTGAATCGAGGGGATAGTATGTGTCTCTGTTCTAATGCTGTAAACTAATCAAATTCTATTAAAATACAAGTCGGTATTGTGCAGGGAGAAAAAATCTCTCTACATATAAATACTTAGGTATTTGTGCCGGCACTTAAAGAGGACCTGAACCATATCCCCCTATTATGCAAAACCTTATCACATATTATCACCAATAAGGAACAACTATATTGTGAATACCCCACATGAATGATCCCCAAAAACACCCCTTAAAACAATGAATATTATACCAATGAATGTACAAAAAAAAAATGTTATGCTCAAAAAGTGCTTAGTGCTGAAAAATGTGTACTACTGTAAACATGTTGAACGATCACCAAACTCTGCAATAATGATACCTACTGACTATAAATCCCACCCCATAATAACTATTTGATATAAGAACCGATATAACAAGAAATACAGAAACACAAAAACCGCACTGCCAGCACAATAACAATCAAATACTACCAGTGCCCAGGGTTTAGCACATCAGAATAACAGCATGTCAGAAACACTCATCAAAAAGGGGGATCGCAACCGGGACACCCGCGCCCGCCGCTATCCATGCGGCTTCCAAGGGTGAAGGTCAGTTTTACAAATGTCCACCTTGCTTTTTAAAATGTAATCCTACCAATCACTCGCCTCCACCGTATTCCCGCCAAACCGCCATCACAAGCAGGTGCGTGCCAGTATAAAGTTGAATCCGGACGTGAGTGAAAGCCTGATGACCTCCATCCCCTCCTGCGGCCCCGTGACCAAGTCACATGACCCAGCATAACAGGTCCTACCTCACAGCTCTCATAGCTCCATCACATGACCGTCATCTATGCTAATAATATTGCGAGCGTCAAGCGCTCACAGCAACAGACATTGCGCTGTCATCTTGCGCAACATTAAAAATGTGCATATAAATTTTTCGCAAGATGGCAAGTAACCAGGGTGGAAAAAAAAACAGCAAACATGGAAGGAGAGGGGAGGGGGGAAGAAGAGGGGGCGGAGTTACTATCGAGCTGAGTGACAAGTGGAGACCAAAACCATTACTGCTATCATAATACTACTATATCCTGTCTATTCATGTTTTGTATCCACATTAAATCAAAACTTAACTACATGGCCCTCTTAGTCTCACAAGCCCAACTATGCTTAGTCTCAGTTATTATATACAAGTTATTTACAAATTCAATTACATATAGACAGTGGAAATAACAATTTAGTCACAGACTCTTTCTGGATGTTATCCTTCCACATACATAACCACACAAGACTAATACCAGATTACCTCCTCAACAACACATAGCCATATGTTGTCTAACAGAACAATGTATAGGAGAAAGCAAAGACTGGATATGTTGTACAATATATCACAATCTCAAACACAGTGTGATGCTGGGAACAAAATTAAAGGCACATAACACGGTCAATGTTGGTCAACGATCACAACTGATCTTATCCATAATAATGCCGCCTCTTCTTGATCCCTAGGACTGTATATCAAAAGCGGACTCCTAAGTACCCAAACGGGATGCCCCTCCTTATAGGGTGTATTCCTTGAGGATTGTGAAGATCTTAAACATGGGTCTGACTGTTCTTATAAATGGTCCCCTTGGTAACTCTGTGCATTGAATGCCGGCTCCGTGGACATCACCAAACGGGATTCCCCTCATTATAGGGTGTATTTCTCAAAGATTGCGAAGATCCCAAACGCGGGCCACCTGTCACCTGGCCGATCCCATAAATGGTCCCCTTGGTAACTCCGTGCATTAGATGTTGACGCCGTGGACACCACCAAACGGGATGCCCCTCCTTATGGGTGTATTCCTTGAAGATTGTGAAGATCTTAAACGTGGGTCTGACTGATCTTATAAATGGTCCCTTTGGTAACTCTGTGCATTGAATGTTGGCTCTGTGGACATTACCAAACGGGATGCCCCTCCTTATAGGGTGTATTTCTCGAAGATTGGGAAGATCTTAAACGTGGGTTATCTGTCACCTGGCCGATCTTATAAATGGTCCCTTTGGTATCTCTGTGCATTAGATGTGGCGCCGTGGACATTACTAAAATAAAACAAGAATAAAAAACCTGTGTGAATATATATATATATATATATATAAACATGTGATGTATCACTACCTTAAAACTTACCATATCAGTGCATCCTAAAAATAAAAATTATTGTGCTACACTCCATCTATTGATTAAACTATAATGTGAACAAGCCTAAATCATAGCTCAATACAAGCTATATAGACTATATAAAATATGTAACAATACATATATGTGAAAAAACTCCAATGTGCACCCCCACCATGAACTCGCCCCCCCCCCCCCCATGTGAAAAAACACACAATATCTACTCATACCCCCAAGGGGTCAAAGTAACAGATATCCTCCCCACTCAGATATACAATCCAAGAGTGGTCATGCTCGATCAGTGTGACCAATCACACACTCTCTCCGGTTAACACTCCTATTAAACTATGGATAGGCCATCCCACACCGAATACAGACCCCGTCAATTTCATAAATCCTATCCCAAGAAAGGGGCAAATGACCAGTCTTCATTAAGACCAACCGGTGATCTAGTGTTGAGTTCAAAAATCCACTGTAACCCTCGGGGTCCAAGGCGGACCCTTTCTAATCCAACCACTTTAAGCGAGGAAGGGTCCCCTCCATGAACCTCCAAGAAATGTCTGGCCACTGGAGAGATGGGCTTACCTGCATTCATGTCCCGCCTTGCCAATCTGATATTCGACAAATGTCCTTGTATGCATGTCCTCAACATATTCTGGGTTTCTCCTATATACCTCTTGGGGCAATCACAACAGATTGAATAAATCACGGAGCGGGTTCTGCAGTTGATAAAAGATGAAATCCTGTAACCTTTATTATTTTGATCATTCCTGATCTCAGTGGTTCTCGTCATATACTGACAAATAGAACATTTACCACAGGCAAAAGACCCCTTCGCTCCAATCTCCGTCAGCCAGGTATTTTTTGCTGATAGATGACTCTTACTCAATCTGTCCCTAAGGTTAGGGGCCCTCCGGGCTGTCATCTTGATCTGTCTGCCCACAAATGGAGAAATCAACGGATCCGAAGTCAATACATGCCAGTGTTTTGACACGAGACGTTTAATTGATTGCCATTGTGAATTATAATCCATAATGAACCTTACCTCCTTCTCCGTTTCCTTTTTCTTACTGGTGGTAATCCTGGAGCACAAAAGGTCAGATCTCTCAGTTTCCTGTGCCCTCACATAGGCTTTGTGTATCACCCTTGGTGGGTATCCACGTTCCAAAAGCCTCTCTTTCAGAATCTCAGCTTGTTCCTCAAAATTGGCTTCCTGGGTACTAGGGATGAGCGAATCGATCCGGACGAACCCGGATTCGATCCGAATTTCATGAAAAATTCGATTCGGATCGAATCCGAATTTCCCCGCGATTCGATCGCTCGAAGTTTTCCTTTAACATCCATTCATTTACATTTACAGGCATTCTAAGATGGCGGACGGGACATGTCCAGACATGTAAGGTGGGGCAGTGTATGCTGGGACAGTCACATGCAGCCTATCAGCAGCCAGCAAGCCCGGTGACGTCACAGCGCTATTTAAGGCGGCCATCTTGCTTTTCCTTCCTCATTTCTCTATTGCATTCGTGAGAGACAGAACGCTGTAGTGAGGGAGAGAGGCAGTTAGACAGGCAGGGACAGACAGGGACAGGCTGGAGACAGGCAGGAGACAGGCAGGAGACAGACAGAAAGTCAGCGAAAAACAGGGAAAGTTAGGAAAAATCGGAGGCAGTCACAGGGAGATTTTTTTTTTTTTCATCCAGCCTGAGTGTTTGTTACTGGCTGGCTGACAGGCTTTGTTAGAGTTTTCAGGCTGCTTATACACTAACTGTGCATATATACTGAACTGATCTTAAGTCTGCTGTGAGGCATCCCATTCTGTGACTACACCAGCCTCTATTTAAGACCATATAACCATTTGCACTTATTCTAATTGAAATTAGGCCTGATAAAGACACTTTTGCTGTGCATATTCTTACTGCTGCCTGCCAGGTGCACTCCTGTTGTGGCATCCCATTCTGTGACTACACCAGCCTCTATTTAAGACCATATAACCATTTGCACTTATTCTAATTGAAATTAGGCCTGATAAAGACACTTTTGCTGTGCATATTCTTACTGCTGCCTGCCAGGTGCACTCCTGTTGTGGCATCCCATTCTGTGACTACACCAGCCTCTATTTAAGACCATATAACCATTTGCACTTATTCTAATTGAAATTAGGCCTGATAAAGACACTTTTGCTGTGCATATTCTTACTGCTGCCTGCCAGGTGCACTCCTTTTTGGGGCATCCCATTCTGTGACTACAGCAGCCTCTATTTAAGACCATATAACCATTTGCACTTATTCTAATTGAAATTAGGCCTGATAAAGACACTTTTGCTGTGCATATTCTTACTGCTGCCTGCCAGGTGCACTCCTTTTTGGGGCATCCCATTCTGTGACTACAGCAGCCTCTATTTAAGACCATATAACCATTTGCACCTATTATAATTGAAATTAGGCCTGATAAAGACACTTTTGCTGTGCATATTCTTACTGCTGCCTGCCAGGTGCACTCCTTTTTGGGGCATCCCATTCTGTGACTACACCAGCCTCTATTTAAGACCATATAACCATTTGCACTTATTCTAATTGAAATTAGGCCTGATAAAGACACTTTTGCTGTGCATAGCACTACTGGTCCCTGCCAGGTGCGCTCCTTTTTGGGGCATCCCATTCTGTGACTACACCAGCCTCTATTTAAGACCATATAACCATTTGCACCTATTATAATTGAAATTAGGCCTGATAAAGACACTTTTGCTGTGCATAGTCTTACTGCTGCCTGCCAGGTGCTCTCTGGTTTTTGGGGCATCCCATTCTGTAACATACCATTAGCCTCTGCATTTACTGTAAGCTGCACAGTTATTTAAAGAAATTTGGCCTGTATGAGCCTGCTAACACACTGCTGCTGTGTGCATATATACTGATCTCAAGTCAGCTTTGGGGCATCCCATTCTGTAACATAACCTACCTACCATACTAAGCAGCTCTCTTATTTAAACTAAGCAGGCCTCTTGGAGGCTGATTGTCCACTTTTGGGTGTGCATTTATATTCGGTTTCATATACAGTGGGGTATCCCAATTTGTAAGATAACCTACCCCAACCATGTAAACTAAATAGGCCTGTTGCAGCCTGAGTTTCTCTGCTTGCGTATGGCCTGCATTACAATCTGTCTCTTTCAATGACACTGCTGCCTGGGGTATCCCAATTTGTAAGATAACCTACCCCAACCATGTAAACTAAAGGTTACGTCCTTCCAGAAGGAAAACTTATGCCGAACACTATTTTTGTTAGCGGCATTGACCTTTGGATTGATCGGCATGAAATTAAGGTTTTTTTTTCAAAGTATGGCGCTGTAAAGAAGGTCAAAATTATGTCTCATACTTGGATTATTGTTACTTTTTGTTCAGCTTGAAATATAACAGGCCACGTGGGCATCCCAAGGCACATGCTATTTTAACCCTATCTGTTATACAACATAAGCGTTGATCAGCATCAGCTGCTTTATTAAGCTACTTCAGTTTGCACTTGTTTTTGACTGTTTTTAATAAACCAGGCCGCAGGGCACCCCAAAGCTGCACCTTGCACCCTATCTGGTATACAACATAAGCGTTGATCAGCATCAGCTTCATTAAGCTACTTCAGTTTGCACTTCCTTTTTGACTGCTTTCATTTAACCAGGCCGCAGGGCACCCCAAAGCTGCACCTTGCACCCTACCTGTTTATACTAAATAAGCATCTACAGCCTCAGCTTTATTAAGTTATTGCATTTTGAATTGGTTTTGGTCTGCTTTAAATACACCAGGCCGCAGGGCATCCCAAACCTGCATGTTGCACCCCATCTGTTATACTAAATAAGCGTTGATCAGCATCAGCTTTATTAAGCTATTGCATTTTGCATTGGTTTTTGTACTGCTGCCAAAACACTAGCCCATATGGGCATCCCAAACCAGCACATGTCACCCTATCTGTTATACTAAATAAGCTTCTACAGGCCCTTTTTTAATTTATTTATTTTTATTTATATAGAGCTGCAATAGCTTATATTGTGAGGTAAATTTGCCATTTTGCAGCATAATATAGAGCAGCCCCTGTGTAAATCTGAGGGGCAATAGCTTATATTGTGAGGTAAATTTGCCATTTTGCAGCATAATATAGAGCAGCCCCTGTGTAAATCTGAGGGGCAATAGCTTATATAGTGAGGTAAATTTGCCATTTTGCTTCGTTATATAGAGCAGGCCCTGTGTAAATCTGAGGGGCAATAGCTTATATTGTGAGGTTAATTTGCCATTTTGCAGCATAATATAGAGCAGCCCCTGTGTAAATCTGAGGGGCAATAGCTTATATAGTGAGGTAAATTTGCCATTTTGCTTCGTTATATAGAGCAGGCCCTGTGTAAATCTGAGGGGCAATAGTTTATATTATGAGGTAAATTCATGGTTTTGCACCATTATATGGAGCAGGCCCTGTGTAAATCTGAGGGGCAATAGCTTATATTGTGAGGTAAATTTGCCATTTTGCAGCATAATATAGAGCAGCCCCTGTGTAAATCTGAGGGGCAATAGCTTATATAGTGAGGTAAATTTGCCATTTTGCTTCGTTATATAGAGCAGCCCAGTTGCCATCTAAATCAACTACTGTCCGGCCAGTACAGCTTTTCCAGGGCAAACTCTGCTAGTTGCGGACACAAGTCAAGTTTGGCTTCCCAGCAAATCCAGTGGATCCTGAAGGTGTGTTGGCATGGTCATGTCAAGGTATGACATGACCTGCTGTTTGAGGTCCAGCTCCAGGTCTTCCTGCTGCTCATGAGTAGACTCACTATGCGGGTGTAGAAAGCTACTCACTAGCAACTGAAGACTGAGGCTGCTGCTGATGGAGCTGCTGCTGCTGCTCCTTCCACCCCCCCAGCAGCCATGGCAGTGGAAGGTGATCGCAGAGGTCCCCCCGAGTCAGACCTGCGGGAGTATGGGCCATGGCGCAGATAGACATCGCCCAACTGACTACGTGGGATGTCTCTGTAGTAGGTCAGTTTGTCCTCCCTCTCAGTGGGCGTAAAAAATGCCCCCATTTTGTGCCGGAAGCGAGGGTCCAATAAGTTGGAGAGCCAGAAGTCTTCCCGCTGACAAATGGAGACAATTCTGCACTCACTAGTACGCAAGCATGTGAGCATGCATCGTGCCATTTGTGCAAGTGACTCGGAGGGACTACCTGTCTCCATCTCCACTGTAAACTGCCACGGTGTGTCTGGGTCCTCTGTCTCGCCTTCCTCACAACCCTCTAGCTCCTGTGGCTGCTCCTGCTCCTCCTCTCCTGTCAGATGACTAGATAAAATGGTCATTTTGTGAAACCTAAACTGTGGTTTGCTGTGCCCCACCCCCTCCTCCTCCTCCACTTCAGCCCCCACAGGCTTCATGTGGCTGTGAAATGTATGTGCCATGTCTCCAGTGCCCTGACCAGCCATGGTTTCCAACATGTGTTGTAGTACATGAAGCAGTGGAATCTCATCGTTCATCTCATAGTCCTGGCAACTGACTAATAACGTAGCTTCCTCAAAGGGCCTGAGCAAACGGTCGGTGTCACGTATGAGCTGCCAATGGTTTACATTGAATTTACACAGGGGTGTCCCCCTATCCGTTTGGATCATCCAGAAATCCGTGATGGCTTTTCTCTGTTCCTATAGTGCAGTGGTCCTCAACCCTGTCCTCAAGGCCCACCAACATGTCATGTTTTTTGGATCTCCAAATAGCCAGCTCTATTGCTCTGCAGCTGCACTAATTACTCCACCTGTGCATCTTTGTGAAGATCTGCAAAACCTGGCCTGTTGGTGGGCCTTGAGGACAGGGTTGGGGACCACTGCTATAGTGGATCCTGCATATGGAGGGTGGAATTCCAACGGGTGGAAACATCGCAAATCAGACTATGGTGGGGTACACCGTTGTGACGCTGAGGCTCAATAAGGTTGTGCTTGGTGGTGTAGGAGTGCCAGAAGTGCATGCTAACTTTCTTTCCTGTTGTTCGGATGTCTTTCAGATGGGGGCAAGACTTAAAAACTAGACTGAACACGTGTGCCATGTCAGGACGCATGACTCTGGCTTCCTTGTCGCAGCGCAAACAAGATGTTCTTCCAAGTGTAATGCAGTAGGCTGGACTTATGGTGACGCTGTCTGAGAGGAGAAATCCCTCAGACATCAAGATTAAAAATTCCAAGAATTTTTGAGGGCTAATTATTCAGAGGCAAATGATAGCTAGTTGTTTCTGATTTAATTACAAGGTGGAAACACACCCTCAAACAAAACTTCACTTTGGCAATACTATTGCATTTGTCTATTCATAATTTTATGTATATACACTAACTAACCTACTTTTTCTCCACAGGATGCTGCATGAAACACTGCCACATCGCTGAGTAGCTGATTTTTCCGAACAACAGTCCGCAATAATCTGCTGCTGCTGCTGCTGCCGCCGCCACCGCCGCAGACTCCAGGGACCCTCTTCCACTACCTCGGCTTGCAACACCTCCTCCCACGACACTCTCCTCATCACTAATTGCCGGCTAGTGGAAGAAGAGGCGAGTGTCTCCTCCACTTCTTGGCTGGGCAGTAGCTGCTGAATTTTATGATTATCAGATCTTCATCAATGGATAGTGGAGCTGAACCCAAAGCATAACAGACAGACAGTTGACTGGGGGTGTCAGATGCCACTTGTGATGCAGTGGACTGCTTTTGCAGCACTTCGAGACAAAGTTGCTTCATTGGCTGACACAATGACTGGTAAAGCTGTGGAACATATGGTTGAAAAGCAAGAATAACCATTTGTTTTTATATGAAAAAGACCCTGGTTTATACAGACTTTTTTTTCCAGAGACTGCCCTGCTGGAAATGAATGGCGCATGGATCATCCAAGCTTTCCTCCCAACAATGCCTGATGTATTCCAGTAGATTGATGACGGGGCCAGACCTACACTAAAGAAAGATGGATCGTGCAAAACAGATTTAAGGCGCTGCTCTCCAGTTACAGACATTCCTCCGCATCGGACCACAAGTAAGTATTGATAAAAAATCCTTTACGTTACTCTTACTTTTTATTAATATTCTTCGGATAAGACGGATCAGACATGATTCCAGATTAAAAATTCCAAGAATTTTTGAGGGCTAATTAGTCAGAGGCAATGATACCTTCTTGTTTCTGATTTAATTACAAGGTGGAAACACACCCTCAAACAAAACTTCACTTTGGCAATACTTTTGCATTTGTTTATTCATAATTTTATGTAGATATTACTAACTAAGCTACTTTTTCTCCACATGACTCTCCACAGGGTGTGATTCATCCAATTTTTGCGCTCCTGAAGCCAACCCCAGGGTCTCTTTAAAGTAATGTTTGGGCTCCTGCTGCTGCTGCTGTCAACTCCTGCCAACTCCAGGGTGTGAATCATCCAATTTTCGGGCTCCTGAAGCCAACTCCAGTGTATATTTGGGCTCCTGCTGCTGCTGCTGCCAACTCCAGGGTATGAATCATCCAATTTTTGGGCTCCTGAAGCCAACCCCAGTGTCTCTTTAAAGTAATATTTGGGCTCCTGCTGCTGCTGCTGTCAACTCCTGCGAACTCCAGGGTGTGATTCATCCAATTTTTGGGCTCCTGAAGCCAACTCCAGTGTCTCTATAAAGTAATCTTTGGGCTCCTGCTGCTGCTGCTGCTGCCAACTCCAGGGTGTGATTCATCCAATTTTTGGGCTCCTGAAGCCAACTCCAGTGTCTCTATAAAGTAATCTTTGGGCTCCTGCTGCTGCTGCTGCTGCCAACTCCAGGGTGTGATTCATCCAGTTTTTGGGCTCCTGAAGCCAACTCCAGTGTCTCTTTAAAGTAATATTTGGGCTCCTGCTGCTGCTTGCAACTCCAGGGTGTGATTCATCCAATTTTTGGGCTCCTGAAGCCAACCCCAGTGTCTCTTTCAGCCAATGTTTGGGCTCCTGCTGCTGCTGCTGCCAACTCCAGGGTGTGATTCATCCAATTTTTGGGCTCCTGCTGCTGCCAACTCCAGTGTCTCTTTAAAGCAATGTTTGGGTTCCTGCCCCTCATAGTGATGCCACTTCAACTCTCTTGAATTCAATTGTGCCACTCTGCGATTCTATTAGCGATGCCTCTGATCTGCATGTGATATTTATTCAAAGTATTATTTAACTAACCCAGCACGCATCCTGTGCGTGTTACAGCAAGGCAGAATGGTTTACAACCCTATTGAGGCTCTAGGAGGCTCAGAAATAGCCGTTTTTAATAGCGATTCGTCGCGAATTTATTCGGGTCGAAACGATTTTTGTCGGAAAATTCGGCGAATCAGTCGAATCGAATTTTTCAAAAGTTCGCTCATCTCTAATCTTGACCACTTGCTTAGTTGCTGCTTTGCACATTTTGAGACACTGTCTCCATGCACTTAGCACTTTACCAATAGATAAAAATGAGGTATTTTTCTTCTTTTTTGTGGTTTTTTGTTTGCTTTGTCGCACACCATGTTTGTTTGAGTCATATTTATGCACTTGCAGATTAATTGTAGCACACATTTTGCTCCAGGCACATGCAAGATAATATTTATCTTATGCTATATTTATTACCAATATTGATTATACGTTTTATTCATTGATGATATTAGTCACCCAATCTTTGTAGGTCCCCCATTTAAATTGGTGTTTATGTTTTTCAATCGTGTCTTGTATTGTATTGTATTGTCATGTGCCATTTTTGGTTATTTATTTTAAAAAATTCATGCAATAAATATTGGTTTTTAATAATTGAGTGCGGCTTTCTTATGGGAGTATCCTTTCTGGGAAAGGTCTAGAATCCCAGTACTATAGCTTTTGTTCCATTATTATCAATCTTAGCCTGCACCTTTTTTCAACAATTTGGCTGTGCAAATCCATTTCAGTAGTTTTTCACGTCTGCTTAATAAGAACAGATGTTTTTATGGTTAAGTTAAACTTTCTATATGTGCTGTATATGTTTGAAATGTCCAATAGAAGTATGACATGTGTTTAGGCATCCAATCAGGATGGTCATTTAAGTTCCTTTGTCTAACCCTGTATATAAGCAAGCCGTAAAGGGGGCATTTTGTGCGTTGGCTTTTGAGGTATGCAAGCTCCCGGTCGACTAATAAACCTTGTGTTTCCTGAAGACTTATGCTTCTGCAATGACTATTTAATAACGTGTCTTCGAAAGGTTTGCAGGAAGCAGACGCTAGATATTAATTGTTTGTTTTTCTCATTTACAGGATCCAGAGAAGATGCTCAGCAGCAACTGGAAGAACTTGTTACTGTTGTACATAGGCTGGTGGCGGACGTGGAGCCGGCCTCCGCCATGTGGCGCCAACCACCTTAGACAACTGGGAGCCTGACACATCATTTCTAAGCTCCCATTGTATATAGTTTTTTAACCCCTTTTCCCTTATTTATATTTTTTCTATTGTTATTTTATAAACAAAAACTTTTACTAATAAAAAAACTTTTTTTTTGCAGAAACCTTACAAAAAAAATCATTTTACAATACTAAACAAAAATATAACAACATATTTTGCCATTAGGCTAAACACTAAAAATAATTTAGAAAAAATAATAAAATAAAATTTTTCAAACAACTTAAACTTTGTGGTGTTTGTGGTTACTTTCACTGTGGTTTATGGCTAAAGTAATGTGTTATTTATATACATGGGGGCATCCCAAAAAACACCAAGCAAGGAGAAGGAGCAACACAGGAGAGAAAGATGGGTAAAGGACCAACAATAGAAACACTTTGAATAGCAAATGAATCATTTATTGCTGTAGATCTGCATGTTACACCTCAAAGAGGGACAACAAAGAACAACGAGGGACAGGGGGACATGGACTCAAAAGAAGGACAGTCCCTCCTAATCAGGGACACTTGGGAGCTATGCTTCTTATAGGATCATATAACTCAGTCTAGGACAGGTTTGCAAAGCCACAGTTAACGGATATTTATTGTCCAGCACTCGGGTCTATCTAAATCATAGATATCATTTATTACATCATTAGTCACATGACTAAAGGCGCAACATCTCAGCGGCCTGAAACGCGTTAGGCGAGTCATACTATGTGAGTTATGTAACTTTTCATGGAACCTGTGAATTTTTAATGGATCTAATAAATATTATGTGTTAGATAGACCTGAGTGCTGGCCCATCTATATTCATCAGGTTAGGTTGGCTGATGACCTGCTCGGCCCATTAACCAGCTTTTCCGTGTTTGGGCCGAACGCAGAATTATGGCTGAAGCCCAGAACCCAGACTCGCAAATGTCAATATGAACCCGAACTTTATGGTTCGGGTTGGCCCAACACTAGGGGGTGATGCTAGTTATTTGGTGAAGCCGGTGTGACTTTTGGCGTGCATTGCGGTTGCGGTGTGACCACGCATTGCAGTGTGGATTGCTACCTGCGTCTCAGGTTTTTTTTAGCATTTACACACAAAAAGGTGCAACATAGCCGTTTGCTTGTTATACAGGGAATGTCCTGAGCTCATGAGAAACTCACTGATACCCAGCATGGCTCCAACATGTGCTGGAGTGCAGGTGAGTGGCAGCGCACACGGCTCCTCGCAGGGTTACCTGAGTCTCAGGTACAAATAACAATTGCGATCCCTCTGCCAGGTTCTCGCTGTGTTTTCTTGTTCTGCCACCTGCGAGTCAGTCTATGGAAATCAGTTCTTCCTCCCATTGCTGCATCCAGTCCAGCAAACACGCCCCCGCCTCACCTGTATAACTACCTGCTGAGATCCTACCTGCAACAAGACATCTCCAGAAGATTCCCCCAAAGAACATGGAGCAAGTGGAAGCTCAGAAGAGCGTCTCCGACCTTCTCGTAAGTATTTCTTATATTGATCACTTCCCATGACAGCAGCGATGTAAAGTTGTTTAGGGAGTCGCCTGGTGTTTACCCCCAGGGCCAGCTCTAGGTATATGAGGCCCTTGGGAGGTAGAGTCTCAATGGACCCCTTGGAGTGTGACCGGGAGCAGTTGGAGGGTTAGGTGTCTGGGGAGCAGTTGGAGGGTTAGGTGTCTGGGGAGCAGTTAGGGGGTTAGGTGTCTGGGGAGCAGTTGGGGGGTTAGGTGTCTGGGGAGCAGTTGGAGGGTTAGGTGTCTGGGGAGCAGTTGGAGGGTTAGGTGTCTGGGGAGCAGTTGGAGGGTTACGTTTCTGGAGAGCAGTTGGCTGGTTAGGTGTCTGGGGAGAAGTTGGAGGGTTAGGTGTCCGGGGAGCAGTTGGAAGGTTAGGTGTCTGGGGAGCAGTTGGAGGGTTAGGTGTCTGGGGAGCAGTTGGAGGGTTAGGTGTCTGAAGAGCAGATGGGGGTTTAGGTATCCATGGAGCAGTTGGAGGGTTAGGTGTCTGGGGAGCAGTAGGAGGGTTAGGTGTCTGGGGAGCAGTTGGAGGGTTAGGTGTCTGGGGAGCAGTTGGAGGGTTAGGTGTCTGGGGAGCAGTTGGAGGGTTAGGTGTCTGGGAAGCAGTTGGAGGGTTAGGTGTCTGGGGAGCAGTTGGGGGGGTTAGGTGTCTGGGGAGCAGTTGGAGGGTTAGGTGTCTGGGGAGCAGTTGGAGGGTTAGGTGTCTGGGGAGCAGTTGGAGAGTTAGGTGTCTGGGGAGCAGTTGGGGGGGTTAGGTGTCTGGGGAGCAGTTGGAGGGTTAGGTGTCTGGGGAGCAGTTGGAGGGTTAGGTGTCTGGGGAGCAGTTGGAGGGTTAGGTGTCTGGGGAGCAGTTGGAGGGTTAGGTGTCTGGGGAGCAGTTGGAGGGTTAGGTGTCTGGGGAGCAGTTGCAGGGTTAGGTGTCTGGGGATCAGTTGGGGGGTTAGGTGTCTGGGGAGCAGTTGGGGGGTTAGGTGTCTGGGGAGCAGTTGGAGGGTTAGGTGTCTGGGGAGCAGTTGCAGGGTTAGGTGTCTGGGGAGCAGTTGGAGGGTTAGGTGTCTGGGGAGCAGTTGCAGGGTTAGGTGTCTGGGGATCAGTTGGGGGGTTAGGTGTCTGGGGAGCAGTTGGGGGGTTAGGTGTCTGGGGAGCAGTTGGAGGGTTAGGTGTCTGGGGAGCAGTTGGAGTGTTAGGTGTCTGGGGAGCAGTTGGAGGGTTAGGTGTCTGGGGAGCAGTTGAGGGTTAGGTGTCTGGGGGGCAGTTGGAGGGTTAGGTTTCTGGGGAGCAGTTGGGGGGTTAGGTGTCTGGGGAGCAGTTGGAGGGTTAGGTGTCTGGGGAGTAGTTGGGGGGTTAGGTGTCTGGGGAGCAGTTGGAGGGTTAGGTGTCTGGGGAGTAGTTGGGGGGTTAGGTGTCTGGGGAGCAGTTGGAGGGTTAGGTGTCTGGGGAGCAGTTGGAGGGTTAGGTGTCTGGGGAGCAGTTGGAGGGTTAGGTGTCTGGGGAGTAGTTGGGGGGTTAGGTGTCTGGGGAGCAGTTGGAGGGTTAGGTGTCTGGGGAGCAGTTGGAGGGTTAGGTGTCTGGGGAGCAGTTGGGGGGTTAGGTGTCTGGGGAGCAGTTGGGGGGTTAGGTGTCTGGGGAGCAGTTGGGGGGTTAGGTGTCTGGGGAGCAGTTGGAGGGTTAGGTGTCTGGGGAGTAGTTGGGGGGTTAGGTGTCTGGGGAGCAGTTGGAGGGTTAGGTGTCTGGGGAGTAGTTGGGGGGTTAGGTGTCTGGGGAGCAGTTGGAGGGTTAGGTGTCTGGGGAGCAGTTGGAGGGTTAGGTGTCTGGGGAGCAGTTGGGGGGTTAGGTGTCTGGGGAGCAGTTGGGGGGTTAGGTGTCTGGGGAGCAGTTGGGGGGGTTAGGTGTCTGGGGAGCAGTTGGAGGGTTAGGTGTCTGGGGAGCAGTTGGAGGGTTAGGTGTCTGGGGAGCAGTTGGGGGGTTAGGTGTCTGGGGAGCAGTTGGAGGGTTAGGTGTCTGGGGAGCAGTTGGGGGGTTAGGTGTCTGGGGAGCAGTTGGAGGGTTAGGTGTCTGGGGAGCAGTTGGGGGGTTAGGTGTCTGGGGAGCAGTTGGGGGGTTAGGTGTCTGGGGAGCAGTTGGGGGGGTTAGGTGTCTGGGGAGCAGTTGGAGGGTTAGGTGTCTGGGGAGCAGTTGGAGGGTTAGGTGTCTGGGGAGCAGTTGGGGGGTTAGGTGTCTGGGGAGCAGTTGGAGGGTTAGGTGTCTGGGGAGCAGTTGGGGGGTTAGGTATCCGGAGGGATGACACTTCGTATATGGCGATATAGTTGCATGTATAGTAAATACCAAATAGAAGGAAAGACAACGTATAGAAAGAAAAGTAAAGAGCAAAACAAGTAAAGATTAATAGGCGTGACAACAAAAGAAAGAATAGAAATAAATAAACCATTATAAAAAAATAAATGGAAAGAAACAAAGAAAGAACAAGAGCAATGACAAAAAAACAAAAAATGAAAGAAGAAATGAAAAAAAAAAACAGGAAAGAGAGAGAGAGATGAACTCATAGAAAAAGAAGAGATGGAAGGAAAGAAAGAATAGAAAGAATGACAGAACGAACAGATGAAAAAATTAAAGACTAGAAGGAAAGTTACTGTAACAGTGAAGAGTACGGTCAGAATTATTATGTAAGAATTATACCCTTATATACCTGCAAATTGCCATTTGTTCCTCAAGTGCCTGTGAATAAGCCACACCCCTAAACCACACCCCGCCACGTCCATCACCCTGTAAACTGGTCTTTAAGGTGGGCACCTCTGTCTATTATAATGAGGACAGTAACATACCTGAGGGTCTCCTCCCTGGGGGGAGGGGTCACAGATCAAGGAGATCATCATGTCCTCGGTAGAAGATAGAAAAGCTCGGCCAATCAGAAATCACCTCTTAAGAGGCATGATCTAATTGACTGATTGATTGATTAGTCGTTTGCTGTTGATATATATCAATCAGGCTCTATTTAAAACATTCACTATATAGATCAATTGATAAATCCTTAGTTGATCAGCTTCTCTATTGATCATTTTATTGTCAATCACATTATCCCTCTATCAATCATTCCCCCTAAAGTCGCATAATCTAAATGATTCATTGATTGATTAGTCGTTTGCTGTTGATATATCTATTGATCAGTCCTCTATCAATCAAGAAGCTTGATCTACGTGACTGATTGATTGATTAGTCGTTTGCTGTTGATATATATTGATCAGTTGATAAATCTCTTAGTTGATCATCTTCTCTATTGATCATTTTATTGTCAATCAGTTTATCCCTCTATCAATCGTTCCCCCTAAAGTCGCATAATCTAAATGATTCATTGATTGATTAGTCGTTTGCTGTTGATATATGTATCGATCATTACTCTATCAACCAAGAGGCTTGATCTATGTGACTGATGGATTGATTAGACTTTTGCTGATGATACGTATTGATCAGTTGATAAATCTCTTTGTTGAGCATCTTCTCTATTGATCATTTTATTGTCGATCACTTTATCCCCCTATCAATCATCTCTTATTGATATCTCCCCCTCTTCCCATTTACTGCCCCCTCTCATCTCACCCTTCCCCTGTGCGAATGAGTAGCTAAGCTTTATGGCCCCCAGGCGGAGATACAAAGTGGCGCCCCCCACCTGTGCTCCGGCCCCCCTTTGTCACCCCCCTGACCTGCTGCCCCCCCCCCCAGTCACGCCCCTGCCCTATAAGACCTTGTTGCACCCTGAAAGGCTCCTCTTTCCCTGTATCTCTTAAAGTTAGGGGTCGGATAAGCTTTTGACTGTCCAGTGGGCTCATCCCGATGCCCTTTAACCTCTGATTTTTTTTTTTCCCAGCCTCCTCCGTATCTGCTCCGGATGGGTGTGAGACGGAAGACCTGGGCCTGGGCCTCGGTGGTGATCCTGCTCCTGGCCGTCATTGTGGTCGGGGGGACATTGCTCGGGGTGTATATGGCACAAAAGCACACAGAGGCGGTGAGTACACTGAAACGATCATTAGCTAAGCTACAAACTCGCCCTCTGTTATTATTATTACCTTCCAACTTTATAGGGTGGGAAAGAGAGACAATTCGTAAATTAATCCACGCCCCCTCATTGAGGAATAGATGAAGCCACGCCCCCTCCTTGAGGGATGGATGTAACCACGCCCCCTAATTGAGGGATGGATAGGAGATACATTGTAACAATTAAAACAATAGAAACACTTTGAAAAGGCAAATGAATCATTTATTGCTGCAGATCTGCATGTTACACCTCACAGAGGGACAATATGTAAATAAAGCCACGCCCCTCATTGAGAGATGTATGAAGCCATGTTCCCTCTTTGAGGGATGTATGAAGCCACGCCCCCTCATTGAGGGATGAAAGAGGCAGAGCAGAGGGGACAATGATGATGACGATGATGACACTGATTATCCCATTGGATCACTCTAGGTGAGGTTCTCTCAAAAAGTGCTAATGATGTTTCTCTTTTTTCACTTTGCTAAGATTTTCTGTAATAAATTCTTTCTACATCTTTTCATAATAAAAAAATAAATTTACATTTTTTTTTGTTATGCTTTACTTTCTTACAGTATAACCAACCTGCATTTACATTAGTGGACTTGTCTTGGGGAATTTATTAGTAAAACCACTCCTCCCAAGTGTCCCTGATTTGGAGGGACTGTCCCTCTTATGAGTCCATGTACCTTGTTGTTCCTATTTGTCTCATTTTGAGGTGTAACATTGATATCTGCGGCAATAAATTATTCATTCGCCTTTTCAAGGTGTTTCTATTGTTGTAACTGTCACAATGTTTTTCCTATCCATCCCTCAATGAGGGGGTGTGGCTTCATCCATCCCTAAATGAGAGGGCGTGGCTTCATCCATCCCTCAATGAGGAGGTGTGGCTTCATCCATCCCTCAATGAGGAGGTGTGGCTTCATCCATCCCTCAATGAGGGTGTGTGGCTTCATCCATCCCTCAAGGAGGGGGCGTGGCTTCATCCATCCCTCAATAAGGAGGTGTGGCTTCATCCATCCCTCAATAAGGGGGTGTGGCTTCATCCATCCCTAAATGAGAGGGCGTGGCTTCATCCATCCCTCAATGAGGAGGTGTGGCTTCATCCATCCCTCAATGTGGAGGTGTGGCTTCATCCATCCCTCAATGAGGGGGTGTGGCTTCATCCATCCCTCAAGGAGGGGGCGTGGCTTCATCCATCCCTCAACGAGGGGGCGTGGCTTCATCCATCCCTCAATGAGGAGTGTGGCTTCATCCATCCCTCAACGAGGGGGTGTGGCTTCATCCATCCCTCAATGAGGGGGCGTGGCTTCATCCATCCCTCAATGAGGAGGTGTGGCTTCATTTAACAATTATTCCTCTTTCGCACTTTGAAAATTTGGTAGTTATGGTAAAACATTTGGTATCTGGCTGTGGTCTGGGCATTAGTAAAACAGACGCCTGGCTTAGACCATCAACAGACAGCTCTTTGCTTTGATGTACATCAGTGGTTCTCAGCCTTTTCCCTAACGACAAGAAGTACCTGCAGAGAACCCCCAAGGGGATCAATGATAAATGTTACCATAAGAAGGTAGGTCACAGGCGTCATAGCACCGGTAAAGCAAGAAGGAAAATGTTTTACTGCTGAAATAATATAACATACCCATCAAGCCCCATCTGTTGGTGCCCCTCTATAGTTTCCATTTGTACCCCTTCAAGTTCCGGCATGAACCCCCCTGGGGAGACCATGATGTAGATAATGCAATGTGATGTAGATGATGTAAATAATGCGACTTGTAAAGGACTTGCAGATGATGTAGATAATGCGATGTGATGTAGATGATGTAGATAATGCAACCTCAACGACTTGTAAAAGACTTGTAGATGATGTAGATAATTCGGACCATTGTACGCTAGTTGAGTACGGCTGATGTAGATAATACTGATCAGGATGTAACACTCTTTGTTAGGAGTCTTTGCATAAATTGTTACATTGTGAAACTTTCTTAAGGGAATTCTTCTGCCCGGCAGGTGGTGGAGATGGCCTTCCAATCCGCGAGCGGTGAGAAGGTCCAGCAGACCGTCATAGTGAATGATAAGGAGAACGTGGCGGCGTTTCACGTCAAAATTGACAACACGTCAACCACCATCCTATACGACTACAACAAGGTGAGTAAATTGAGGGCATGGGATAAAACTAGTGACATCATCGAGCTGGATTTACTATTAGTGACCAGGAGGCGATGCACACGAGGCTTTCGACAATTTTTAGCCCCCTGTCTGATGTCTAGTGATAACTCCACAATGTTGCCCATCCTGACACGTCCGACGCTACCTGAAACCTTAGTTAATTTAACACCATGAGAGCAAACCATTCCCCACCTGCAGCCCATTCCACCCACTGCCTGCTGCATCTCCCTCTTCTGCCACACGAGGCAGCTCCGTCATCTCGCCTCATTAGAGGTTCACGCCCCAAGTTTGGTTATTTTACTGACAGCCACCTTCCTTCCATGGCAGGGACTTGTCGGCTTCCGGCGACTCGGAGAAATAGAATGTTACGTCATGAGGATGAAGGACACCAAGGCACTGACCATGAAAGATGTTCTTAACAGCATGAACAACTCCCCGGGGCAGGTAAGAGCATCACCCAACACACACCAAAGACTCCCCGGGGATGGTAAGAGCGTCACCCAACACACACCAAAGACACCCCGGGGCAGGTAAGAGCGTCACCCAACACAAACCAAAGACTCCCCGGGGCAGGTAAGAGCGTCACCCAACACACACATATTCTATCAATTTCAAAAATGATTTCCTCTGGTGGCCATAAGAATGGTTTTCTCTGGTAACCCCAAGAATGATTTCCTCTGGTGACTCCAAGAATGATTTCCTCTGGTGACCCCAAGAATGATTTCCTCTGGTGGGCCTGAGAATGATTCCCTCTGGTGACCACAAGAATGATTTCCTCTGGTGACCCCAAGAATGATTTCCTCTGATGACCCCAAGAATGATTTCCTCTGGTGACCCCAAGAATGATTTCCTCTGGTGGCCCCAAGAATGATTTCCTCTGGTGACCCCAAGAATGATTTCCTCTGGTGACCCCAAGAATGATTTCCTCTGGTGGCCCCAAGAATGATTTCCTCTGGTGACCCCAAGAATGATTTCCTCTGGTGACCCCAAGAATGATTTCCTCTGGTGGCCCCAAAAATGATTTCCTCTGGTGACCCCAAGAATGATTTCCTCTGGTGGCCCCAAGAAATGATTTCTTCTGGTGACCCCAAGAATGCTTTCCTCTGGTGGCCCCAAGAATGATTTCCTCTGGTGACCCCAAGAATGATTTCCTCTGGTGACCCCAAGAATGATTTCCTCTGGTGGCCCCAAGAATGATTTCCTCTGGTGACCCCAAGAATGATTTCCTCTGGTGACCCCAAGAATGATTTCCTCTGGTGGCCCCAAAAATGATTTCCTCTGGTGACCTCAAGATTGATTTTCTCTGGTGGCTCCAAGAATGATTTCCTCTGGTGACCCCAAGAATGATTTTTTCCGGTGACCCCAAGAATGATTTCCTCTGATTGCCCCAAAAATGATTTCCTCTGGTGACCCCAAGAATGATTTCCTCTGGTGGCCCCAAGAGTGATTTTCTCAGGTGGCCCCAAGAATGATTCTCTATAGTGACCCCAAGAATGATTTCCTCTGGTGACCCCAAGAATGATTTCCTCTGGTGACCCCAAGAATGATTTTCTCAGGTGGCCCCAAGAATGATTCTCTATAGTGACCCCAAGAATTATTTCCTCTGGTGACCCCAAGAATGATTTCCTCTGGTGGGCCTGAGAATGTTTCCTCTGGTGACCCCGAGAATGATTTCCTCTGGTGACCCCAAGAATGATTTCTTGTGGTGGGCCCAAGAATGATTTCCTCTGGTGGCTCCAAGAATGATTTCCTCTGGTGGCCCCAAAAATGATTTCCTCTGGTGGCCCCAAGAATGATTTCCTCTGGTGGCCCCAAGAATGATTTCCTCTGGTGACCCCAAGAATGATTTCCTCTGGTGACCCCAAGAATGATTTCCTCTGGTGACCCCAAGAATGATTTCCTCTGGTGACCCCAAGAATGATTTCCTCTGGTGGGCCTGAGAATGATTCCCTCTGGTGACCACAAGAATGATTTCCTCTGGTGACCCCAAGAATGATTTCCTCTGATGACCCCAAGAATGATTTCCTCTGGTGACCCCAAGAATGATTTCCTCTGGTGGCCCCAAGAATGATTTCCTCTGGTGACCCCAAGAATGATTTCCTCTGGTGACCCCAAGAATGATTTCCTCTGGTGGCCCCAAGAATGATTTCCTCTGGTGACCCCAAGAATGATTTCCTCTGGTGGCCCCAAGAAATGATTTCTTCTGGTGACCCCAAGAATGCTTTCCTCTGGTGGCCCCAAGAATGATTTCCTCTGGTGACCCCAAGAATGATTTCCTCTGGTGACCCCAAGAATGATTTCCTCTGGTGGCCCCAAGAATGATTTCCTCTGGTGACCCCAAGAATGATTTCCTCTGGTGACCCCAAGAATGATTTCCTCTGGTGGCCCCAAAAATGATTTCCTCTGGTGACCTCAAGATTGATTTTCTCTGGTGGCTCCAAGAATGATTTCCTCTGGTGACCCCAAGAATGATTTTTTCCGGTGACCCCAAGAATGATTTCCTCTGATTGCCCCAAAAATGATTTCCTCTGGTGACCCCGAGAATGATTTCCTCTGGTGGCCCCAAGAGTGATTTTCTCAGGTGGCCCCAAGAATGATTCTCTATAGTGACCCCAAGAATGATTTCCTCTGGTGACCCCAAGAATGATTTCCTCTGGTGACCCCAAGAATGATTTTCTCAGGTGGCCCCAAGAATGATTCTCTATAGTGACCCCAAGAATTATTTCCTCTGGTGACCCCAAGAATGATTTCCTCTGGTGGGCCTGAGAATGTTTCCTCTGGTGACCCCGAGAATGATTTCCTCTGGTGACCCCAAGAATGATTTCTTGTGGTGGGCCCAAGAATGATTTCCTCTGGTGGCTCCAAGAATGATTTCCTCTGGTGGCCCCAAAAATGATTTCCTCTGGTGGCCCCAAGAATGATTTCCTCTGGTGGCCCCAAGAATGATTTCCTCTGGTGGGCCTGAGAATGTTTCCTCGGGTGACCCCGAGAAGGATTTCCTCTGGTGGCCCCAAGATTTATTTCCTCTGGTGACCCCAAGAATGACTTTCTCTGGTGGGCCCAAGAATGATTTCCTCTGGTGGCCCTAAGAATGATTTCCTCTGGTGGCCCCAAGAATGACTTCCTCTGGTGACCCCGAGAATGATTTCCTCTGGTGACCCCAAGAATGATTTCCTCTTGTGGCTCCAAGAATGATTTCCTCTGGTGGCTCCAAGAATGATTTCCTCTGGTGACCCCGAGAATGATTTCCTCTGGTGACCCCAAGAATGATTTCCTCTTGTGGCTCCAAGAATGATTTCCTCTGGTGGCCCCAAGAATGATTTCCTCTGGTGACCCCAAAAATGATTTCCTCTGGTGGGCCCCGAGAATGATTCCCTCTGGTGACCCCAAGAATGATTGCCTCTGGTGGCCCCAAAAATGATTTCCTCTGGTGGCCCCAAGAATGATTCCCTCTGGTGGCCCCAAAAATGATTTCCTCTGGTGGCCCCAAGAATGATTTCCTCTGGTGACCCCAAGAATGATTTCCTCTGGTGACCCCAAGAATGATTGCCTCTGGTGGCCCCAAAAATGATTTCCTCTGGTGGCCCCAAGAATGATTTCCTCTGGTGGCCCCAAGAATGATTTCCTCTGGTGACCCCAAGAATGATTTCCTCTGGTGACCCCAAGAATGATTTCTTCTGGTGGGCCCCTGGACACTCTAATGTTTGATTCTTATTGTCCCCCACATATGTAATAACTCTGCTCTGATTTCCCCCACAGAACAGCACAATAAGTGAGATCATCTATAATATCCAGACGGGAAACGTAAAGGCTGACCGGGCAAAACTGGGTCTTTATATCAACCTCCTGTGCAGTGACCAGCCAATATACTGGGGCCTGCAGGTGAGTTAAGGGATGAGCAGTAGAGTGTCAGCTTGTTGGACAATTATAAGTTGCAGCAGGGTGGGAACAGTTGTGTCCGGGGTCCTCGGGTGCAGCAGGGTGGGAATGGTTGTGTCCGGGGTCCTCAGGTGCAGCAGGGTGGGAATGGTTGTGTCCGGGGTCCTCGGGTGCAGCAGGGTGGGAATGGTTGTGTCCGGGTTCCTCGGGTGCAGCAGGGTGGGAATGGTTGTGTCCGGGGTCCTCGGGTGCAGCAGGGTGGGAATGGTTGTATCCGGGGTCCTCGGGTGCAGCAGGGTGGGAATGGTTGTGTCCGGGTTCCTCGGGTGCAGCAGGGTGGGAATGGTTGTGTCCGGGGTCCTCGGGTGCAGCAGGGTGGGAATGGTTGTATCCGGGGTCCTCGGGTGCAGCAGGGTGGGAATGGTTGTGTCAGGGTCCTCGGGTGCAGCAGGGTGGGAATGGTTGTGTCCGGGGTCCTCGGGTGCAGCAGGATGGGAATAGTTGTGTCCGGGGTCCTCGGGTGCAGCAGGGTGGGAATGGTTGTGTCCGGGGTCCTCGGGTGCAGCTGGTGGGAATGGTTGTGTCTGGGGTCCTCGGGTGCAGTAGGGTGGGAATGGTTGTGTCCGGGGTCCTCGGGTGCAGCAGGGTGGGAATGGTTGTATCTGGGGTCCTCATTGCAGGTGGGTGGGTCGGTGACTTGGTTCGTGATGTCATTATTTTCTGCTTTCTTTTTTAGGAAGGAGCACAGCAGCGCAGCCTTTTTAACCTATGGACTATTAATAAAAATATTTTAATTTGGTTCTTTGGATAATCAGATTTCCTCAAAAATATTCCAACAACAGATCTGTTTGCTGCAAATGTTTTTTTGATTGGCTTCTGCTGCTGCTTCTATTGGCCTCTGGCTGAGGCTCCTCCCCTGCAGATCCCCCATCCTCCCTAGCAGTGGCAGACTGGGGCCAAAAATCAGCCTTTGATTTTACCAGCCCAGGACATCCCTGCTGAGGTCCCCGCCATATAACAGGGCTATAGCATTGGGGGCTGGGGTTCCTTGGTTTGTGGGTACAGTGGGTCTGGGTACAAGGGGCTGAGAGGTAGACTAAGGGCAGGGATTGAATATGGGCGTTAAAAGCAGCAGCCCAACTGGTCCCAAAGCAGTGCAGCCCACCGGGCATTGTCCTGGGTCTCCCTATGGCCAGCCCACCCTTGCTCCCTAGCGTGCCCTGCATGGCCTCCGCATCCTCTGCCTGCCCTGACCTGCTCCATGATAGGGGAACTATAGGGGCTGGATCGCTGTAATGCACAGAACACAATATGGGCAATAAATGGGCTCTAACCCTTCCCCCACCTCTATAGAAGATTAATACAAATACATTAATAGCGTTGGATTGTGGGGGAGTTGCTGCGCTTCTGAAGATTTACAAGATGATCGGGATGTACTGCTGCTCCATAATGTGATCAAAAGAGTGGGAATCCCGCCCCTGTAACCTGACTGATACCCGGCTGTCACTTTGAAGGACACGACCCTCCCTCACCGCGAGCTTCCCTGGGCCAATACATGCTGAGCTTTGTCAGAACTGCTGTTAATAAAAATCAGTAATATAAAGGCCTGTTATTGGGTTTTATTTATTGCTCAATATTCACCACTTACAATCTTACTGCCATTACACACCTACCGAACCCACAAACCACTGCCAAGCAGGTGAATTACAAATTAAGCATTTGTCATTGTCAACTCAAAATCACAAAAAACACACTCATACACGGCCGAAAGCTGTGAGTCATCTGTCAGCTCTTTACATTGTAACACAGCAGATGCAGCTCTTGTTATAGTTGTAATGATCAGCTTTAGCCTGGCTGTTACAATGTGTTATGCAACAAAGACCATGCCAAGGGGCACCAGGGCCTTCCATAATCCTCTGGCCAATGGGAGTGTGTGTTATTTGGCTGGGTGGTATGGGTAAGCCACCAGACACATGTCGGGCCAGTGGATTGTCACCTTCCTACCCTTTGAACTGGTTTAGGGGGTTCGTTAGACCTCTTACTTGTTCAGAAGTAGGCAAAAAATGTAAGTCGGCCACTTTTTTTTTATTGAACTCAATTTTGCTATACTTACCCCCATCCACACCTTCTGCATATCTTTTATGATGCCGGCAGCGGAGATGAGGCCCCGGCATCTGCTATGATTGGGGGACACAGGTCCCCCCTGCTCAGTCCTTGGAATCCCACCAAAAGTAATGCCATGAGTCGGGGAAGAGAAGCCTCTGAGGAATTCTCCTCCTATGTCATTTCCCGGGTCTGGACCCTACAAATAGGGCAGTGAAGTATGACATCATTATAATTTGTGTCATGAACGCCCCTGGTAAAATATTATTATCTGCATAAAGGAAACACTCAGAACATAAATACAACAGAAAGAGATGCACAACCATATACATGAGGTGTGACCTGTATCTAGGCAGCAGCGTGTGGCAAGAGTAACAAGATGAATGTAACAAGAATAAAGATACATCACATGTACAGAATCCACCTGGAAGCTGCCGGCAGATGAGTTTGATACAAGTGACTGATGCTGATACAGTAATACAAATCAATCAGAGTTGGGTGCAGGCTAAATGCAGGTTTACCCCACAAATCTAGTAGGGATTACTGTATTACCCAATAATTGGGTCCAGTCCAGAGCAGCCCCCCAAAACCCGCTCAAAAATATAGCTGCACTACCAATAGGCCAATAGACCAATAACCCTTTATTTCATATTGTGGGTATACATGAATGAAAATATATCACACTACATATGTTAAAAACATTAAATTCATTAAAACAACAGGACCCCTGGAAAAAAGTGCTAACAGGCTCTCAAATGTAGATAGTACATAAAATGTTCCATAAACAATTATTTGCTGAATACTGTGCAAAAATGCTGTGCAAAAGTACAAAACAATTGATAAATAAGTATAAACCCCTAATTGTGCCCCATACATCTGTATTATTGAAAGGAAGGTAAAAATCTAAATAAAGTGACTAGTGCAAAAAGGAATTCATGCTTTTTATAACGATCCCTTAAGTGCTATATGCATATGACTCAATTAGTCAAAGTGCAACGTGCTAAATAGGTGTAAACATTCAGGAACTAGTATAATGCTGAAATTACATTACCAAATATGTAGAGCCATAATCCAGGCGTCCAGGCAGGCAAGGACAACGACGCGTTGCGTGGTTGCTCGTGAACCACTTCGTCATGCTGTCTTACCTATATTGCCCTCACCTCCGCCTTTTAAGCCGTATTCCCCGCGCGTTCCCCGGGTTGGCGCGACGTAATGACCATCACTAAAGAATGTTGTTTGCTTAATGAGAAACAGATGTTCTTAAGGTGTAAGGTGTGGAAAAATGCACTTACAAAAATCCAGAGTAAAAACGCAAGAGGTTAACACATGTAGAAGTACTCCTCCTTCCCCTTCTCCACCACGGCCGTTAGTAGATATGGGTTAAATGCTGATTAGAAACTTCCATAAGGATAATCCTCTCCTTTAAAAAGAATGCCGCTGCCCCCGCCTAACGCGTTTCACAGAATGAAGCGCTTTTTCAAAGGCTCCCTGAGCGGTGCGCTGATCGTCCGCCGGCTGTGCAGAGGAGTACTTCTACATGTGTTAACCTCTAGGCAAAGAAAAAAAAATATACAAAATAACAACATATTTGCCCATTAAGCTACACATTAAAAATAATTAAAAAATAATAATAAACAATCATGCTCTTGTAAACAACTTAAATTTGTGGTGTGTTACAAAGGGGATTAGACAATAGGGTCACAAAGGGGATGAGACAATAGGGTCACAAAGGGGATTAGACAATAGGGTCACAAAGGGGATGAGACAATAGGGTCATAAAGGGGATGAGACAATAGGGTCACAAAGGGGATGAGACAATAGGGTCACAAAGGGGATGAGACAATAGGGTCACAGACGGGATGAGACAATAGGGTCACAGAGGGGATGAGACAATAGGGTCACAAATGGGATGAGACAATAGGGTCCCAGAGGGGATGAGACAGTAGGGTTACAAAGAGGATGAGACAATAGGGTCACAAAGAGGATGAGACAATAGGGTCACAAAGGGGATGAGACAATAGGGTCACAAATGGGATGAGACAATAGAGTCACAAAGGGGATGAGGCAATAGGGTCACAAAGGGGATGAGACAATAGGGTCACAAAGGGGATGAGACAATAGGGTCACAAAGGGGATGAGACAATAGGGTCACAAAGGGGATGAGACAATAGGGGCACAAAGGGGAAGAGACAATAGGGTCACAGACGGGATGAGACAATAGGGTCACAGAGGGGATGAGACAATAGGGTCACAAATGGGATGAGACAATAGGGTCCCAGAGGGGATGAGACAGTAGGGTTACAAAGAGGATGAGACAATAGGGTCACAAAGGGGATGAGACAATAGGGTCACAAATGGGATGAGACAATAGGGTCCCAGAGGGGATGAGACAATAGGGTCACAAAGAGGATGAGACAATAGGGTCACAAAGGGGATGAGACAATAGAGTCACAAAGAGGATGAGACAATAGAGTCACAAAGGGGATGAGGCAATAGGGTCACAAAGGGGATGAGACAATAGGGTCACAAAGGGGATGAGACAATAGGGTCACAAAGAGGATGAGACAATAGGGTCACAAAGGGGATGAGACAATAGGGGCACAAAGGGGAAGAGACAATAGGGTCACAGACGGGATGAGACAATAGGGTCACAGAGGGGATGAGACAATAGGGTCACAAATGGGATGAGACAATAGGGTCCCAGAGGGGATGAGACAGTAGGGTTACAAAGAGGATGAGACAATAGGGTCACAAAGAGGATGAGACAATAGGGTCACAAAGGGGATGAGACAATAGGGTCACAAATGGGATGAGACAATAGGGTCCCAGAGGGGATGAGACAATAGGGTCACAAAGAGGATGAGACAATAGGGTCACAAAGGGGATGAGACAATAGAGTCACAAAGAGGATGAGACAATAGAGTCACAAAGGGGATGAGTACCTATAGATATTAATTAATTTAAATGCACCAGGGAGTCCATGTCAAATCAATACTTAGTCAGATGCACTGCCCTTGATAATTAATAATGGGGAGCCATAAACCCACAAAACAGATCAAAATGAACACATATATAGACACTCGGTTCCAATATGACTGGCACTCTGAAAAACACACTTACAGCTCAAATTGCCCTATATACTAAATGTATTAATGGCAAATGACAATGGCACATACACATACAAACCCTACTTCCCTAAAATGATTAAAAAGCGAGCATAGCTTGTAAAAGACACTGGGCCCCCCCCCATAGAAACCACGCCCCCCCCCCCCCCCCCCACGTTCATCAAACATTCACACACCCAGTTAATTGGCTGGCCAGCCAGTATTAAATTGAATGGGAGGGCCAAAGTCCTTTCTGAAGTCAAATATTCACTGTTTAAAAGCTCAACATGATTGGTAAAGTGCTTTGTGCTGAAGGTTCTGGTGGCCAAATTCGACTCTGTTATGTATAGCAACCGACTGACCAATGGTGTTATTGCTGTAACTGCGCAAACTTCACAAAGGTGCCGGAGTGCATAAATACAATGTCCGCATCAATTTCGTCAAAGACGTTGGGCGGGAGCTGTGTCAAGTCGGGCCCATATTAAATATCAGGCCACAGACACTCGTTACCTCGACTCCACCGCCTATAGTACCTCTCCTTTACAGCGGCCAATGCGTTGTCACGGCAGAGGCTCTTCCTGGATGCGCATCTCATGTGGCCAGCTCATGTGGAGAGGAAACCGGGGGCATGGTGGGGTCCACAGACGGACGTTTTGCCCCGCCTACAGGGGCTTCGTCAGGGTCTGATGACCATCCCAACGTCATTGACGAAATTGACGCGGACATTGTATTTATGCACAGTAAAAGTAAAACTCCACAAAGTTTAAGTTGTTTACAAAAAGCACAATTGTTTATTATTATTTCTTCTTAATTATTTTTAATGTTTAGCATAATGGCCAAATATGTTGTTATTTTGTATTTTTTTGTTTTCTTTGCCTAATGGCAACATTGTAAAATGAATAATTATTTTTTGTAAGCTTTTTGCAAATATTGTTTTTTTTTATTAATAAAAGTTTTTGTTTATAAAATAACAATAGAAAAAATATAAATAAGGGAAAAGGAGTTAAAAAAAAACTATATACAATGGGAGCTTAGAAATGATGTGTCAGGCTCCCAGTTGTCTAAGGTGGTTGGCTCCCCATGGCGGAGGCCGGCTCTACGTCCGCCACCAGCCTATGTACAACAGTAACCAGTTCTTCCAGTTGCTGCTGAGCATCTTTTCTGGATCATGTAGATGAGAAAAACAAACAATTAATATCTAGCGTCTGCTTCCAGCAAACCTTTTTGAAGACACATTAATAAATAGTCACTGCAGAAGCATAAGTCTTCAGGAAATACAAGGTTTATTCGGTCGACCGGGGGCTTGCATACCTCAAAAGCCAACCCCCAAAATGCCCCCTTTACGGCTTGCTTATATACAGGTTTAGACAAAGGAACTTAAATGATCATTCTGATTGGATGCTGGACACATGTCATACTTCTATTGGACATTTCAAACATATACAGCACATATAGAAAGTTTAACTTACACCTTAAGAACATCTGTTCCTCATTAAGTAGACAACATTCTTTAGTGATGGTCATTCTTACGAGTGGAGATGTTGAAATCCCTCCGCACACTCGAGAATGTGGTAGAGACATGCAGGCGGCTAGAACTGAAATAATTAATACTAATTAAAATATTTCATTCTCCACCTCAGTCCCCCTGTTGTTAGTAGTTAATAACACAGCCAATTCAATTGATGGTATCTTCTTCATCAAAAGAGCAGAGTTCTTTCTGGTCTTTTACATCTAGGGTAGCGACAGGTGTATATGTTAACATCATGGTGGTCTTGAAGAGCAGTTCCTTGCAGCATGAAAACAGTAGGAGTTCTGCACAGCATAGCAGTAGACAGGGGCGGACTGGGGCTAAAAAACTTCCCAGGACTTTTTGGGGCACACCGGCCCTGCTGCACTGCTTCTGGCCCAGCATAGTATGTTAGCGTCACATTATATATACACCTTATTTCTCGTTCCACAACAAGCACCCAGGGTTTAGAGGACATAAATAATAACGAAAATATTCTGAACCAAATGGTGTGATAAAATCCCCCGTTACAGACAGCGTGCAGGATCACTCCATTACAGGCAGTGAGCGGCATCTCTCATTACAGCAAGTGAGGGGAAGCCCACAGAGGCATGTTGCGGCATCTCCCATTACAGCCACTGGGGGCATCCCTCAGGACAGCCACTGGGTGGGGGCATCCCTCAGGACAGCCGCTGGGTGGGGGCATCCCTCAGGACAGCCGCTGGGTGGGGGCATCCCTCAGGACAGCCGCTGGGTGGGGGCATCCCTCAGGACAGCCGCTGGGTGGGGGCATCCCTCAGGACAGCCGCTGGGTGGGGGCATCCCTCAGGACAGCCGCTGGGTGGGGGCATCCCTCAGGACAGCCGCTGGGTGGGGGCATCCCTCAGGACAACCAACTGGGTGGGGGCATCCCTCAGGACAGCCACTGGGTGGGGGCATCCCTCAGGACAGCCACTGGGTGGGGGCATCCCTCAGGACAGCCACTGGGTGGGGGCATCCCTCAGGACAGCCACTGGGTGGGGGCATCCCTCAGGACAGCCACTGGGTGGGGGCATCCCTCAGGACAGCCACTGGGTGGGGGCATCCCTCAGGACAGCCACTGGGTGGGGGCATCCCTCAGGACAGCCACTGGGTGGGGGCATCCCTCAGGACAGCCACTGGGTGGGGGCATCCCTCAGGACAGCCACTGGGTGGGGGCATCCCTCAGGACAGCCACTGGGTGGGGGCATCCCTCAGGACAGCCACTGGGTGGGGGCATCCCTCAGGACAGCCACTGGGTGGGGGCATCCCTCAGGACAGCCACTGGGTGGGGGCATTCCTCAGGACAGCCACTGGGTGGGGGCATCCCTCAGGACAGCCACTGGGTGGGGGCATCCCTCAGTACAGACACTGGGTGGGGGCATCCCTCAGTACAGCCACTGGGTGGGGGCATCCCTCAGTACAGCCACTGGGTGGGGGCATCCCTCAGTACAGACACTGGGTGGGGGCATCCCTCAGTACAGCCACTGGGTGGGGGCATCCCTCAGTACAGCCACTGGGTGGGGGCATCCCTCATTCCACTCCTTCCCGCCAACACTGTACAATAATAAGGCAGAAGGCAGGGTACCCAATTCATGCCTGCCTGCCCGCCGCTGCTGTTACCCCCCCCCCCCCCCCCCCCTGAAATTAGCTATATCTGACAAAGGCTTTGAGTCAGCCAATTACAAGTGCCACAGCACGACAAGGACTGGAGGAGGGTTGTGGCAATGAGTAAGTATTTTAACCCCAAATTTCAAAATTGCTCAGGGTAATTGAGTGGGTGGGAAAGAGTTGTTAGGGAAGACTGGAGGCTCTTTTTAAAGTTAAAGTGGAGGCAATCTAAAAAGCACCAGGTCCCAAATAACACTTACCTACCATCAGGAATGCCAGGCTCATAGTCGACATGAGATGTACTCATGAGGTGCGTGTGGTGCTGCAGTGTGCAGTCATTTCTCGGTCCACAATGGTAGATTAGTATCACTGCATCACAGCACCTCAATGTCCCCACCAGGGACGTAACTATAGGGGGTGCGACCACACCAGGGCCCAGAAGGTCAGTGGAGCCCCATTATTGTTGCTTCTCCTCCTTATTTATCACATTAGGCATCATTTAGATAAAGGAAGCAGCATTTGTCTCTGCTGTTTCACTCGTTAGTTGTTTAGCTGCTTCTGATTAAGTTAAAAGACAGAAAACACACTCACATTTTGTTACGCCACTGCTCCCCCCCACTACTATCCATGTGCCTTCCTGTGCCCTTAGAACATAAAATTAATACACAGAGTGTGAGCATATTCCCTAAGTGTAATTATCAGGGTTAAAGCAGATTCCGCCCTCTTTGGTGTCCCTGAGTTGGGATGCCCGCTTTGTGAAATCCCCCGATTCGCCCGATACTCACCTTTTCATTGCTGCAGCACCCGCCACCATGTCCGCTCCTGCTGGCAGCCATTCGAGTCTGCCTGATGCAAATGACCACTGGGGATAAGTTTGTGTAGAATTGCTGGATCAAGGTATCAGGTGAACTGAGGGGTTTCACAAAGTGGGCACCCCAAATCAGGATGCCCCTAGGAAGTGGAACAAAACCCAGGGGAGCAAAATCCCAGGTTCTGGCAACATTTTAAAGAGGAAATAAAGATAAGAGGACTTTACTTCCTCTGACCTCTGCAGCATGGGGGCGTCCTGATTTCAGACACCCCGCTGCATATTCATGTCTGGCAAGACAGACCTTTCAGGTTCACCAGACAAGCGGACCTAAATGATTGCTGGCAAGCAGAATGGGGTCAGTATCAGCTGCTCAGTATATGGAGCATAGTGGGGGCATTACAATTCAGGAAGTTCTCTGTGGAGAACTGTGGAAGTAAATTATTGTGTGACCTTACTTTATCTTTAAAGCAGACCAAAAGGCACACATTATTATTGATCCACATAATTTAAATTCTAGGGGGCATCCCAAATCAGGATGCACATCAAGAGTAGGTTATATGGATCAGAAGTCATTTGTGCTTTCGGTCTGCCTTGCCAACAAACTAACAGCTAAACCATCACAAGGAAATCTCAGAAGTCTCCCTTACCCTCTGCAGCAAATACAATACCCCCCCCCCCTTCCCTCAAACAACACTGGACAGAAGCAAGTCTTTTTTTTTACTTTGGCTTTTTTTTAACCTGACCTTTGATCCATTTGTGGCTTTCTTCTTTCCTTCTGGTTGGTGTCTGCTCCTGGCCCAGAATGAAGCAGCAACACATCTCCATGTTTCCTGTGTGACCTCCTCCCCTCCATGACAACCAGAGAGCCAGGGGAGGGGGCAGAGCACACAGGCAGGACTGGGATCATCTCGTGTCCTGCCGAAAATCTCAGCAGGGGCAGACAGGGCGGCTGGGGGAGTCTCTGCTGCTCATTTCATGGCAGCAGATTTCTCCACTCTCCATAGCAGTACTGTGCTTTGCAAGGTACCTCGGCTGAGGAGGAAGTATGAGCCTTGGGGGCGGGGCTTATGCTCGTGCTCACAGGCTGAGCAAGTGCAGCCTCACAGCTCTCCCTCCGCCTCTCCTCCCCTCACTGACTGCTGCCCACGCCGATCAGCGGCTCCTGTACACTCATGTGTGAGAGCGGCCACAGCGGGGGGGAACAGCGGCCTTTCCGTGTGCCGGCCTACCGGGATTCTGCCCGGTATGCCCTATGGCCAGCCCGCCCCTGGCAGTAGAAGAGGAGAAAATGCAAGCATAATGGCCTTCATGAATGGCAGGAACCAGGATAGGAGACTCAGTGACCACCCTGACAACCAGTCACCAGTAACGCCTGCTTCATTGATCTGCTTCTTCAGCGAGTGGAGACGTTCAATAGATTTGGCTAGAGTTCTGTTATGTTCATCGTCGTTCACTGGAATAAAGTACAGCAGGCGTCTCTGATCACAGTGCAAACTTCTCCTTGGGATGCAACCAACATTCTTTAGTGATGATCATTCTTACGAGTGGAGGGTTAAAAACCACTCCGCACACTCGGGAATGTGGTAGAGACATACAGGCTGCTAGAACTGAAATAATTAATACTAATTATAATATTTGGTGGCTAGAGTTCCGTTATGCTCATCGCCATTCGCTGGAATAAAAGTACAGCAGGCGTCTCAGATCACTGTAGAAACCTCTCCTTGGGGTGCAACCATCCTATCCAGTGCATATCGGTTCTGTATAGTGGTCAACCTCAGACCTCTTAATTCCTCCTTTACGACACTTACCACCGAAGGCTTCTTCAGTGACATTGATAAACTTCAAGAGTTTATATCTGTTTTCTGTATTGACTTGGCGTTCACTTCTGCTATACTAACCAACTTGAGAAAAAGACCTCGCAGTAATGCCCAGCTGATCACCAGCCTAAGTTCAGATGCAACCCCCAATCTAACACCGCCGTCTTCACCTACAATCAAGCCCCCGTTTGCCGGGAGACATTACACTCCTTTACCAATCAGAACCTGAGGACGTCAAAGGACGAAACGCATGTTGTTCTTCAGAAACAGCAGGAAACGTGGATATATTGGAGACTCTTTCCTTCCTCTCAAAGACTGGAAACAAATTGGACATTTAACCGCAACAGCTACGGCAAGTGACTACTTCGTCTACCATCTTGTTCGTTTTTATTTTTGTTTTTTCTTTGCTATCATATTAAAAGAGTTTAAATACTGAAAGAGTATAACCTCTTGACTTCATCGGGATACACGGCGAGCGGCTTGCACACCCGATAAAAAGCTTCAGGTTCATCTTCAGAAGTGGTTAACTCTCAAGGGCCCTGGTCAGGTTTTTAACCCCCGGGCCGCGGCGGGCTGCTAAGACAGAATTTTCTGCCGATACAGCCAATAATTGAAATTTAGAGGACTCCTAGAGGTTACCCTAATATTACATATATTTGTGGTTAGATTCCTCTATGACAATCAAGAAACATTTATTCATTGCAGCGCGACTGAAGTTCAATGTTTTTTCCATCTACTTTGTCAACTTACTTTAACCTTTGACATTACACGCCGGCACGAACACGGTTGTCCCCAGGACTTAAGGGCGAAAAGGATGGCACCTGAGGCCGCAAAGGCTGATATAACAACAGGGCAAAACTAACAATACACAGAGGAAGTCAGAGATAGCCGGGTCTGTAACAGATTATCAGTCCTACCAGTGAATTGACAGAAGGAGTAAACAAAGCAGTATCCAAAGGGTCAGGCAAAAGCGGGATGCAAAGCAAACTAATCCAGTCAGCAGGAAATAAACTAACAGCATAACATACCACAAGCTGGACGCTATCACAGGCAGTGTGTGCTGAAGCCTGGACAGCTTTATGTGACTGCTGACCAATGGGAGCTTGGAAGGCCGGGCTGCACAGCAGTTGCTTAATTGAAACTCTACTACCAGTGAGCCAGACAGAACCTTCAAGTTAACTCTTAACTGACCACAGCGAGCTGCAATACGCCGCCGGAAGGCATATGAGGCGCGGGCCCCGAAGTGTGTTAGTCTGTGTTTCCGCAATGATGTTTTAATACTCTGAAGGGTGCGGACAGGTAAACGCTTGGCTCTAACACTCGCCTTGTATTCGTCAAGAACGTCTTCAGATGAAAAATATGGAATTCTTCTGGGGCGCACCTGGAATGGTCGCTTAGGAATTACTAACAACGGGTGAATTAGTCTAGACTATAGAGCACACACCTGACTGGCCTCCAGGAAGTCTGGTCTATGCCATGTGACCACATTACCAATACACGTCCATCAGAATTGCAGTTCACAAATATTTCTCGTATCTCATCAGTTTACATTTAAAGTTCTTCCCCAATTTTTGTCCATTATTATAATAACACATTTCAAACTCCTTCTTTAATGTCACTTTCAAACCCTTTTCTTCTACATATTCACCCCAGGTTAGGGATGTGGTGAATTCCCTCCAAACCCCCTTAACACTGCTCGACGTTTTTATCCAACTTTTTTCATTAATGAAATTCCAAAGGGTCGGACAAGCCAAACCACGGCTGTTACTGCTATTTATTTATCAGTTCGACCTATTAATCCAATAAGAGTCTATCTGTGGCCATATACACTATGGGGGTTATGTAAGAAGGGATAGCGCCAGGTAGCGCCTCATAGCGGCAGGCAGCATCAGGTGAACACCGGGTGCTGTATGCAAAACCACATTTATGAAAGTGAATCTGGTGAGCGCCTCTAACAGCGCCATGTAGCGTCACATGTATTATTACATATAACAGCGCCATGTAGTGTCACATGTATTATTACAGGCAGGTCAGTGTATAGCGCCTCTAACAGCGTCATGTAGTATCACATGTATTATTACAGGCAGGTCAGTGTATAGCACCTCTAACAGCGCAATGTAGTGTCACATGTATTATTACAGGCAGGTCAGTGTATAGCGCCTCTAACAGCGTCATGTAGTATCACATGTATTATTACAGGCAGGTCAGTGTATAGCACCTCTAACAGCGCAATGTAGTGTCACATGTATTATTACAGGCAGGTCAGTGTATAGCACCTCTAACAGCGCAATGTAGTGTCACATGTATTATTACAGGAAGGTCAGTGTATAGCGCCTCTAACAGCGTCATGTAGTGTCACATGTATTATTACAGGCGGCTCAGTGTATAGCGCCAGCGCTCTAGACTCAGGAGCACCATGTAGTACCTGTCGCTCTCCCATACATTTCAATGGCCGTTTACTTGCTTGTATTTAAACAGTGTTTGACGTTTTTTAATTTTTGGTTTTTTTGCTCCAATCATTGTGTGACGTCTCCTGGCTTCAAACAAACACTTTTAGAAACGTTTTTTTATTTTTATGCAGAATTGTCATCACAGGTCTGGCACTAAAGTGTTAATGTCACAGTGTTATAACAATGTCATTCCATGTGTTTTCGTTTTGTTACTGGTGGATATGTGTTCAAAAACAGACTTTAATCACACTGCGTCTGGCGCTCTATGCTACAGCGCCCAGATTTAGAGCGCCGACGCTGTGTGTGTCCTTTTTTGATAAGCATGGTGTGAGTCGCTGAGAGTCGGTCGCACTGAGCTGGCGCTACCTCTCGCTCGCTGCAGCGCTGTACTGGTGTTACAGCGCTCAACACACATCACATTCATCAATGCTGGCCAGGGTACTACAGCGGCGCCCGATACCCGCTTACAGCGTCTACTAGTGGTCGCTTTAAGCGCCGCTATACAGACACTCATCTGCCGATATCTGGCGCTAGTAGTGAATCAGCCTCCATGTTGCCATCCTAGAGAAAGATTCCTCTCCAAGCACAGACATCTTACTACAGAGCAGCCAGATAATATAAATGAAACATGGGTGGGAACTTAAAGAATTAAAGAAATGAGTGTAAGTGGCATTGTACGTCCTCTTCCCTGCAGGATACAGTACAATTATATATAAATCAAAAGAGATCAGTAAAATATTATCTCCTTACAGAACAGAATATTACTGAACACTGGTTTGCTGGTTTGGCCACAACTAGATGATGTGATTCAGATCTGAACATCAGTTCACAAAAACACACTTATCAGAAACACGTGGAGGTTGATTCACTACTATCGCCAGGTGTCGCCAGATGAGCGTCTGTATAGCGGCGCAAGTCTTAAATTAGCCTCCACATGTAACTATATGTAACTGTGCCAGTGTGTCAGTATGTAGCAATGTAGCAGTGTACCTACAGTACGTCACCTATGTACTGTAACTGTGTCGCTATGCGAGCAATGGCAGTTATGTCTCCAGGTGACGAATGAGCAAAGAACCAATCACAAATTATTTACACATAAATGGGATATTCGTGTTAAAGTGCAATTAAAGGCATTTAACAAGCAAATGTGACTCAGGCCCCCCTCCCCCCCTCACTGTCCTCCAGTCGCTTTCCTCCATTGGGGGAGTGCAGAAGAGCCCAGGGTCCATGAGGGCTATGCGGGCTGGTAGCCAAGAGTAAACTAATGTTAGAGGCATTAAACAAACAAATATGACTCAGTCCCCCCTCCCCCCTCACTGTCCTCCAGTCGCTATCCTCCATTGGGGGAGTGCAGAAGAGCCCAGGGTCCATGAGGGCTATACGGGCTGGTAGCCAAGAGTAAGCTGATGTTAGAGACATTTAACAAGCAAATATGACTCAGTCCCCCTCCCCCCTTCACTGTCCTCCAGTCGTTATCCTCCATTGGGGGAGTGCAGAAGAGCCCAGGGTCCATGAGGGCTATGTGGGCTGGTAGCCAAGAGTAAACTAATGTTAGAGGCATTAAACAAGCAAATGTGACTCGATCCCCCCGCCCCGGACACCTGATCCAGCAAAACACCGTCTGTTGGGTTCTGCTTTCTTTATTTGGGCTTTATGTGCACTTCCCCATTGGGTTCAGGACCCTTGGGCCTTAGGGAAGGTGTCGTCCTGTGCAGGATCTGAGGATGGCCCCGCTCCCTAGGGACACATACAAAAAAAAGGGAAAGCGATCCACAGAAGAAACGCAGAAGAGAAGGAGACAGAGCGATGCGGCAAGAAAAAAAGAGGGGCCGAAGCTGTGCACTTCCAATGATCTCTCCGGGTATCAGCAGCGGACGGCGCAGGACACACATTAAAAAAAAAAGATATGGGGTCCTCCCATCCTGGAGCCTATGTCATTTAGAATGTTAAGCTAAACCATTCAGAATAAAAAAGTAAAAGTTGTGTGGTCCCCCCTTATCCAAGAAAAACATCCCGGGCACCCGCTATGGGGGATGGTAAACCAGGGCGCTACCAGCCCACAAAGCTGCCATGGACCCCTGGCTCTTCTGCTCCCCCCCCCTGGGCTTTGGGGATGCAGGTAATGGGGCGGGGAGTAATGGCAAGTCACCCGCTTGCAGGCAGGTGACTTGCTGGCCTTTCCTGCCCTATGAACTGGTATAGGGGTCTCAAGGACTTACCAGTTCACAAATGGTTAAATGTAAAACACACACAGACAATTAAAATATATTTTATTTTTTTTCCCCTATACTTACCTCTAATCCATTGCCAAACCCTGTCTCCTGTCTCCTGCTCCCCCCCTGGGCTTTGGGGATGCAGGTAATGGGGCGGAGGGGATAGGGCAAGTCAATGTGTCTCCTACTCACTTCCTCCCCCTCCCACCTAGTAATAAAACCAATCCGGAAAAGCAAAATAAACAAATTACGAATAGATCCCCAATGGAGACAGTGAGGTCCTTCTCCTGCTTGTGTCACCCCCTCCCTTGGAATGTAGCCAGTCGGTATCATATAGCAGAAATGAGATTGGAATATTCTGAGACAGGCTGTGATACCAACACCAGCCCCCTGGTAGGAGGGGTAGGGAGACCCCCTGTTCTGGGGCCTATAAGCATGGCTGGCAACAATGGCCTGAGACACTCGAATCTTACCATCAAGAGTGACACACGCTGCCTTTAAAGTGGACCAACACCCAGGATTTTGACTATCCTGGATCTTGGTCCACTTCGGTGGGGCACCCCCGATCAGGGTGCCCCGCTGTGTGAAACCCCCCCGAACTCACCTCTGTCCGCGGCGACGGACAAGCCGCGGACAAGCGGCTCCTCCGCCGCCGCCTCCCGCGCGTCCCTGTTGACGGGCACGGGCGCGCGCACGTCTAGAGGGGCGCGAGGTAAGGAGTTTGGGGTGTTTGGGGGGGTTTCACCCCGCGGGACATCCCGATCTTGGATGTCCCGCGGGGAGGGAGGTGATTGGCCCGGGGAATCTTATAGATTCCCGGGCCGATCACCGGTGGGTGTTGGTCCACTTTAAGAGCAGTGTGGGGACTAAGAAACAATTTATTTGATCGGACCGCAGCCCAGACAGACTCTTAAGTATATTTGTTCTCCTTTTTTATTTATGTATCGTGTTTTATAGTTAATTATGTTTTTATCACCTTGTAACATTTTTTTCTTGTTGGTTTGGAGTTTTTCTGTTTGTTTAAATAAACTCTAAAAATACAGCAGAGGGTCACTGATGCTCTGAATTAAGGATCTGAAAAGCTCACGCTATTTCTGAAGAGCCCGGCTACATTACTTGCCTAGGACGCTCAATCGCACACCGCCTGAAAGTGGTTGTGGGTCGATCGATCCATTCAATCTGATTGTGTTGTGTGTGGGTTTTGGTTCTGGTGGCAGCATTTTATAGCCACGCGTGTTTTCAATTGAACAATTGCGGTGACACACGTGGAGTACGATTGGCCGGTTTAACCAGATGAACGATCAATAGGTCTGATCAACCCGTGCAATCGTCACAATGCCAGTGTGTCAGTATGTAGCAATGTAGCAGTGTAACTACAGTACGTCACCTATTTACTGTAACTGTGTCGCTATGCGAGCAATGGCAGTTATGTCTCCAGGTCATGAATGAGCAAAGAACCAATCACAAATTATTTACACGTAAATTGGATCTTCATTATAAAGTGCAATTAGAGGCATTTAACAAGCAAATATGACTCAGTCCCCCCCTCCCACCTCGCTGTTGTCCAGTCGCTATCCTCCATTGGGGGAGTGCAGAAGAGCCCAGGGTACATGAGGGCTATGCGGGCTGGTAGCCAAGAGTAAGCTGATGTTAGAGGCATTTAACAAGCAAATATGACTCAGTCCCCCTCCCCCCTCACTGTCCTCCAGTCGCTATCCTCCCTAGGGGGAGTGCAGAAGAGCCCAGGGTCCATGAGGGCTAAGCGGGATGGTAGCCACGAGTAAGCTGATGTTAGAGGTATTTTACAAGCAAATATGACTCAGTCCCCACTCCCCCCTCACTGTCCTAAAGTCGGTATTCTCCATTGGGGGAGTGCAGAAGAGCCCAGGGTCGATGAGGGCTATGCGGGCTGGTAGCCAGGAGTAAGCTGATGTTAGAGGAATTTAACAAGTAAATATGACTCAGTCCCCCCTCCCCCCTCACTGTCCTCCAGTCGCTATCCTCCCTAGGGGGAGTGCAGAAGAGCCCAGGGTCCGTGAGGGCTAAGCGGGCTGGTAGCCATGAGTAAGCTGATGTTAGAGGTATTTAACAAGCAAATATGACTCAGTCCCCCCTCCCCCCTCACTGTCCTCCAGTCGCTATCCTCCCTAGGGGGAGTGCAGAAGAGCCCAGGGTCCATGAGGGCTAAGCGGGCTGGTAGCCACGAGTAAGCTGATGTTAGAGGTATTTAACAAGCAAATATGACTCAGTCCCCCCTCCCCCCTCACTGTCCTAAAGTCGGTATCCTCCATTGGGGTAGTGCAGAAGAGCCCAGGGTCCATGAGGGCTATGCGGGCTGGTAGCCAAGAGTAAGCTGATGTTAGAGACATTTAACAAGCAAATATGACTCTTCCCCCCTCCCCCTGGCTGTCCTCCAGTCGCTATCCTCCATTGGGGGAGTGCAGAAGAGCCCAGAGTCCATGAGGGCTATGGGGGCTGGTAGCCAAGACTAAGTTGATGTTAGAGGCATTTAACAAGCAAATATGACTCAGTCCCCCCTCCCCCTCACTGTCCTCCAGTTGCTATCCTCCATAGGGGGAGTGCAGAAGAGCCCAGGGTCCATGAGGGCTATGCGAGCTGGTAGCCAAGACTAAGTTGATGTTAGAGGCATTTAACAAGCAAATATGACTCAGTCCCCCCTCCCCCCTCACTGTCCTCCAGTCGCTATCCTCCATTGGGGGAGTGCAGAAGAGCCCAGAGTCCATGAGGGCTATGCGGGCTGGTAGCCAAAAGTAAGCTGATGTTAGAGGCATTTAACAAAAAAATATGACTCAGTCCCCCCTCCCACCTCACTGTCCTCCAGTCGCTATCCTCCATTGGGGGAGTGCAGAAAAGCCCAGGGTCCATGAGGGCTAGGTGGGCTGGTAGCCAGGAGTAAGCTGATGTTAGAGACATTTAACAAGCAAATTTGACTCAGTCCCCCCTCCCACCTCACTGTCCTCCAGTCGCTATCCTCCATTGGGGGAGTGCAGAAGAGCCCAGGGTCCATGAGGGCTATGCGGGCTGGTAGCCAGGAGTAAGCTGGTGTTAGAGGCATTTAACAAGAAAATATGACTCAGTCCCCCCTCACTGTCCTCCAGTCGCTATCCTCCATTGGGGGAGTGCAGAAGAGCCCAGGGTCCATGAGGGCTATGTGGACTGGTAGCCAGGAGTACGCTGATGTTAGAGGCATTTAACAAGCAAATGTGACTCAGTCCCCCCTCCCCCCTCCCCGGACACCTGATCCAGCAAAACACTGTCTGTTGGGTTCTGCTTTCTTCATTTGGGCTTTATGTGCACTCCCCCATCTGGTTCAGGACTCTAGGGCCTTACGGAGAGTGTCCCCCTGTGAACGATCTCAGGATGGCCCCTCCCCCTAGGGACGTATGCAAAAAATGGAAAGCGAGCCACAGAAGAAACGCAGATGAGAAGGAGAAAGAGAGATGGGGCAAGAAAAACTGATTGGCCGAAGCCGTTCGCTTCCAACGCTCTTTCCGGCTGTCACTGACAGCAGCAGCGGACAGTGCAGGACACAAAGTCATGGGGTCCCCCCTCCCCTGCCTTTTATACCAGCAAAGTAAGACAACATCAGCTTACTCCTGGCTAACAGCCCGCATAACCCTCATGGACCCGGGGCTCTTCTGCACTCCCCCTAGGAAGGACAGCGACTGGAGGACAGCAAGGAAGAACGTGAGTTTTTACTTTCTTTCCCTGAAATTCGGAGCAAATCCTCCTTCTAGGAGTTTGGTTCACTCGTCTCTAGTCCTCGTGCTATTGTGGGATGCCTCTGTGCATGCGCTCTCCTCTCTTGCCCCAAGCCAGCTCATATACGGAGCCGCTCATCTGTGGTGGCTTACAGCCCTCCATTGCTCGATATGCCCCGCCACTTATCCGGGCTCTGATGCCAGACTTGTCACATATTAGTGAATTACTCCCATGTAACGATATGTAACTGTCCCAGTGTGTCAGTATGTAGAAATGTAACTACTGTACGTCACTTATTTACTGTAACCGTGTCGCTATGCGAGCAATGGCAGTTATGTCTCCAGGTCACGAATGAGCAAAGAACCAATCATAAATCATTTCCACGTAAATAGGATATTCGTGTTAAAGTGCAATTAGAGGCATTTAACAAGCAAATATGACTCAGTCCCCCCCTCACTGTCCTCCAGTCGCTATCCTCCATTGGGGGAGTGCAGAAGAGCCCAGGGTCCATGAGGGCTATGCGGGCTGGTAGCCAAGAGTAAGCTGATGTTAGAGGCATTTAACAAGCAAATATGACTCGATCCCCCCTCCCCCCTCACTGTCCTCCAGTCGCTATCCTCCATTGGGGAGTGCAGAAGAGCCCAGGGTCCATGAGGGCTATGCGGGCTGGTAGCCAAGAGTAAGCTGATGTTAGAGGCATTTAACAAGCAAATATGACTCGATCCCCCCTCCCCCCTCACTGTCCTCCAGTCGCTATCCTCCATTGGGGGAGTGTAGAAGAGCCCAGGGTCCATGAGGGCTATGCGGGCTGGTAGCCAAGAGTAAGCTGATGTTAGAGGCATTTAACAAGCAAATATGACTCGATCCCCCCTCCCCCCTCACTGTCCTCCAGTCGCTATCCTCCATTGGGGGAGTGCAGAAGAGCCCAGGGTCCATGAGGGCTAAGCGGGCTGGTAGCCAAGAGTAAGCTGATGTTAGAGGCATTTAACAAGCAAATATGACTCAATCCCCCCTCCCCCCTCACTGTCCTCCAGTCGCTATCCTCCATTGGGGGAGTGCAGAAGAGCCCAGGGTCCATGAGGGCTAAGCGGGCTGGTAGCCAAGAGTAAGCTGATGTTAGAGGCATTTAACAAGCAAATATGACTCAGTCCCCCCTCACTGTCCTCCAGTCGGTATCCTCCATTGGGGGAGTGTAGAAGAGCCCAGGGTCCATGAGGGCTATGCGGGCTGGTAGCCAAGAGTAAGCTGATGTTAGAGGCATTTAACAAGCAAAGAGAGAGAGAGAAAAAAAGAAAGTATGAGATATAAAGAAAGAAATAAAGAAAGGATAGAAGGAAAGATAAATGTTGTATGAATGAGAAAAGACAGGAGATAAAGATAATGTGAAAGAGGTGGGAAATGGAATGGAATGCTGGAAAAGGAGAGAGTGGAGTAGAAAGAGAGAAGAGAGTTGAATAGGGCCAGAAAGAGAGAAAAATTAGTAATGCAGAGAAAGAAACAAAGAAGAGAAGGAAAGAGAAAGAGAGAGGGAGAGAGGAAAAAAAGAAAGTATGAGAGATAGAGAAAGAAAGAATGAAAGAAAGGAGAGAAGGAAAGATGAATGTTATATGAAGGAGAAAAGACAGGAGATGGAGATCAGAAAGCAAAATGGTGGGAAAGTTGGAAAACGAGAGAGTGGAGCAGAAAGAGAGAAAAGAGATGAATAGAGCAAGAAAGAGGGAAAAATCAGTAATGCAGACAGAGAGAGGGAGAGAGAGAGAGAAAGAAAGAAAGAAAGAAAGAAAGAAAGAAAAGAAAGTAATAAAGAAAGAGAGGAGAGATGGAAAGAGAAAGAGAGGAAACAAAATAAAGAAGGAGAGAGAGGAGAGAGAAAAAGAAAGAAAGGAAATGAGAATGTAATTTGGAAAGAGAGATGGAGATAAGATAACAAAAAAATATAAAAAATAAAACAATATATCTATATATAGGAAAAAGCAAAGCAAAAAAAGCACAACTGAGGATTCCGCAATGAAAAATACAATTACACGATAGACACAAAAACTCCACACTAAAAAATATGTACCGCCGGTGATCACAGCATCACAGGAGCTTCCAGCAAAAAGAAGATTACTAGTGATCCCGGTGGTTTCACACAGCAGAGTAGCGGCCGGCCCTGGATTCTGTTAGACTGGCCAGCCATGTAGGGGGTGGAGCCTTGTATTCTTGCCCATGTGACTATTCTCCAGCTGCTCAAACGGTTCTACATTTTCATGGAACTGCATTATATGTGCTCAGTTTCCAATCAATACAGAGGCCCTTATGTCAGAAGGGATAGCGCCAGGTAGCGGCTGGTTAATGAGAGGTAGCGACAGGTAGCGACTGGTGAACGCCGGACACGGCAGCAATTACACATTTATCAAGCAGAATCTGTTTAGCGACTGGGATAGCGCCATGTAGCGTCCGATTCATCATTATTAGGGATGAGCGAATCGATCCGGACGAACCCGGATTCGATCCGAATTTCAGGAAAAATTCGATTCGGATCGAATCCGAATTTCCCCGCGATTCGATCACTCGAAGTTTTCCTTTAACATCCATTCATTTACATTACAGGCATTCTAAGATGGCGGGCGGGACATGTCTGGACATGTATCCCGCGCCAGTGCAAGCTGGGGCAGTCACATGCAGCCTATCAGCAGCCAGCAAGCCCGGTGACGTCACACAGCGGTATTTAACGGCGGCCATCTTGCTTTTCCTCATTTCTCTATTGCATTCGTGACAGACAGACAGAACGCTGTGTAGCTGAGGCAGTTAGACAGGCTGGAGACAGGCTGGAGACAGGGACAGACAGGGACAGGCTGGAGACAGGCAGGAGACAGGCAGGAGACAGACAGGAGACAGACAGAAAGCCAGGGAAAGGTAGGAAAAACGGAGCTGGCTGACAGGGAGAATTTTTTTTTTTCATCCAGCCTTTGTTAGCGTTTTCAGGCTGCTTATAGTAACTAACTGTGCATATATACTGAACTGATCTTAAGTCTGCTGTGAGGCATCCCATTCTGTGACTAAAGCAGCCTCTATTTAATAGCATAATAAACATTTGCACTTATTCTCATAGAAATCAGGCCTGATAAAGACACTTTTGCTGTGCATGCTCTCTGGTTTTTGTGGCACTGGCATCCCATTCTGTGACTAAAGCAGCCTCTATTTAATAGCATAATAAACATTTGCACTTATTCTCATAGAAATCAGGCCTGATAAAGACACTTTTGCTGTGCATGCTCTCTGGTTTTTGTGGCACTGGCATCCCATTCTGTGACTAAAGCAGCCTCTATTTAATAGCATAATAAACATTTGCACTTATTCTCATAGAAATCAGGCCTGATAAAGACACTTTTGCTGTGCATGCTCTCTGGTTTTTGTGGCACTGGCATCCCATTCTGTGACTAAAGCAGCCTCTATTTAATAGCATAATAAACATTTGCACTTATTCTCATAGAAATCAGGCCTGATAAAGACACTTTTGCTGTGCATGCTCTCTGGTTTTTGTGGCACTGGCATCCCATTCTGTGACTAAAGCAGCCTCTATTTAATAGCATAATAAACATTTGCACTTATTCTCATAGAAATCAGGCCTGATAAAGACACTTTTGCTGTGCATGCTCTCTGGTTTTTGTGGCACTGGCATCCCATTCTGTGACTAAAGCAGCCTCTATTTAATAGCATAATAAACATTTGCACTTATTCTCATAGAAATCAGGCCTGATAAAGACACTTTTGCTGGCCAAAGCCCTACTGGACCCTGCCAGGTCGATTCCTGCCCGGGGCATCCCATTCTGTGACTAAAGCAGCCTCTATTTAATAGCATAATAAACATTTGCACTTATTCTCATAGAAATCAGGCCTGATAAAGACACTTTTGCTGTGCATGCTCTCTGGTTTTTGTGGCACTGGCATCCCATTCCGTGACTAAAGCAGCCTCTATTTAATAGCATAATAAACATTTGCACTTATTCTCATAGAAATCAGGCCTGATAAAGACACTTTTGCTGTGCATGCTCTCTGGTTTTTGTGGCACTGGCATCCCATTCTGTGACTAAAGCAGCCTCTATTTAATAGCATAATAAACATTTGCACTTATTCTCATAGAAATCAGGCCTGATAAAGACACTTTTGCTGTGCATGCTCTCTGGTTTTTGTGGCACTGGCATCCCATTCTGTGACTAAAGCAGCCTCTATTTAATAGCATAATAAACATTTGCACTTATTCTCATAGAAATCAGGCCTGATAAAGACACTTTTGCTGTGCATGCTCTCTGGTTTTTGTGGCACTGGCATCCCATTCTGTGACTAAAGCAGCCTCTATTTAATAGCATAATAACCATTTGCACTTATTCTCATAGAAATCAGGCCTGATAAAGACACTTTTGCTGTGCATGCTCTCTGGTTTTTGTGGCACTGGCATCCCATTCCGTGACTAAAGCAGCCTCTATTTAATAGCATAATAAACATTTGCACTTATTCTCATAGAAATCAGGCCTGATAAAGACACTTTTGCTGTGCATGCTCTCTGGTTTTTGTGGCACTGGCATCCCATTCCGTGACTAAAGCAGCCTCTATTTAATAGCATAATAAACATTTGCACTTATTCTCATAGAAATCAGGCCTGATAAAGACACTTTTGCTGTGCATGCTCTCTGGTTTTTGTGGCACTGGCATCCCATTCTGTGACTAAAGCAGCCTCTATTTAATAGCATAATAAACATTTGCACTTATTCTCATAGAAATCAGGCCTGATAAAGACACTTTTGCTGTGCATGCTCTCTGGTTTTTGTGGCACTGGCATCCCATTCTGTGACTAAAGCAGCCTCTATTTAATAGCATAATAAACATTTGCACTTATTCTCATAGAAATCAGGCCTGATAAAGACACTTTTGCTGTGCATGCTCTCTGGTTTTTGTGGCACTGGCATCCCATTCTGTGACTAAAGCAGCCTCTATTTAATAGCATAATAACCATTTGCACTTATTCTCATAGAAATCAGGCCTGATAAAGACACTTTTGCTGTGCATGCTCTCTGGTTTTTGTGGCACTGGCATCCCATTCCGTGACTAAAGCAGCCTCTATTTAATAGCATAATAAACATTTGCACTTATTCTCATAGAAATCAGGCCTGATAAAGACACTTTTGCTGTGCATGCTCTCTGGTTTTTGTGGCACTGGCATCCCATTCCGTGACTAAAGCAGCCTCTATTTAATAGCATAATAAACATTTGCACTTATTCTCATAGAAATCAGGCCTGATAAAGACACTTTTGCTGTGCATGCTCTCTGGTTTTTGTGGCACTGGCATCCCATTCTGTGACTAAAGCAGCCTCTATTTAATAGCATAATAAACATTTGCACTTATTCTCATAGAAATCAGGCCTGATAAAGACACTTTTGCTGTGCATGCTCTCTGGTTTTTGTGGCACTGGCATCCCATTCCGTGACTAAAGCAGCCTCTATTTAATAGCATAATAACCATTTGCACTTATTCTCATAGAAATCAGGCCTGATAAAGACACTTTTGCTGTGCATGCTCTCTGGTTTTTGTGGCACTGGCATCCCATTCTGTGACTAAAGCAGCCTCTATTTAATAGCATAATAAACATTTGCACTTATTCTCATAGAAATCAGGCCTGATAAAGACACTTTTGCTGTGCATGCTCTCTGGTTTTTGTGGCACTGGCATCCCATTCCGTGACTAAAGCAGCCTCTATTTAATAGCATAATAAACATTTGCACTTATTCTCATAGAAATCAGGCCTGATAAAGACACTTTTGCTGTGCATGCTCTCTGGTTTTTGTGGCACTGGCATCCCATTCTGTGACTAAAGCAGCCTCTATTTAATAGCATAATAAACATTTGCACTTATTCTCATAGAAATCAGGCCTGATAAAGACACTTTTGCTGTGCATGCTCTCTGGTTTTTGTGGCACTGGCATCCCATTCCGTGACTAAAGCAGCCTCTATTTAATAGCATAATAACCATTTGCACTTATTCTCATAGAAATCAGGCCTGATAAAGACACTTTTGCTGTGCATGCTCTCTGGTTTTTGTGGCACTGGCATCCCATTCTGTGACTAAAGCAGCCTCTATTTAATAGCATAATAAACATTTGCACTTATTCTCATAGAAATCAGGCCTGATAAAGACACTTTTGCTGTGCATGCTCTCTGGTTTTTGTGGCACTGGCATCCCATTCTGTGACTAAAGCAGCCTCTATTTAATAGCATAATAAACATTTGCACTTATTCTCATAGAAATCAGGCCTGATAAAGACACTTTTGCTGTGCATGCTCTCTGGTTTTTGTGGCACTGGCATCCCATTCTGTGACTAAAGCAGCCTCTATTTAATAGCATAATAAACATTTGCACTTATTCTCATAGAAATCAGGCCTGATAAAGACACTTTTGCTGGCCAAAGCCCTACTGGACCCTGCCAGGTCGATTCCTGCCCGGGGCATCCCATTCTGTGACTACAGCAGCCTCTGTTTAAGACCATATAAGCATTTGCTCTTATCATATTTGAAATTAGCCTGATAAAGACACTTTTGCTGGCCAAAGCCCTACTGGACCCTGCCAGGTCCATTCCTGCCCAGGGCATCCCATTCTGTGACTAAAGCAGCCTCTGTTTAAGACCATATAAGCATTTGCTCTTATTATATTTATATTATAAGACACTTTTGCTGGGCATAGGCTTACTGCTGCCTGCCAGGTGCACTTCTGTTGAGGCATCCCATTCTGTAACATAGCATACCCCTCTTTATTTACACTAAGCAGCTCTCTTATTTACACTAAGCAGGCCTGTTGGAGGCTGAGTGTTACTGCTCACTTTTGGTGTGCATTATATTCTGTTTTATATAGACCCACTGCTGCCTGGGGGTTCTTAAAATATCACCTACTACCACGCCAGTTAGACTATGTCGGGCAGACAAGTGCCTGGAAGTGAAAAGAGGAGTGGCAGAGGCCAAGATTCCGCAGGCAGAACTCGCATCAGACTGGGGGCCAGTAGCAGCAGAAGTCACGCTGAGAGACCTAATCTGCCAGTATCTGCTAGCGGTCGGGTCTCCACAAGTAACGCATCTGCCGTGGTAGATTGGCTGACGCGCTCATCAACAACATCATCACAACTTACATCTGAGACCCCCAGTCTAGGGTCGGTAGGTTCCTCTGACACAACCCTGAGTTGGCATGCCCCGAGAGCAGTCCCTGTCCTCCCATTGCCTCTGTCCTACGCCGTTCCCTCCCCCAGCGACGTATCCTATGCTTTGGGTTCAGCTCCACTCTTTAGTGAGGAGGACGATCAGATACAGGAGGACAGTCAGCAGCTACTGCCCAGCCAAGAAATGGAGGTGGCTTCTTTAGCTAGGCAGACAAATAGTGATGTGGACAGTGTCGTGGGTGCTGCGAGCGTTCCAGCTCCTGCGCCAGACACTGTTGACGAATCCACGAACATCAGTGACGTACAGCCACAACCCGGTGATGATGATGATGATGACGATGAAGCCGATCGCACTTGGGAGCCGGGTGATGAAGGGGCTTCATCGTCATCATCAGGAGAAGAGGGGCGCAGGTTGCCCCGGAGTCAGCAGCTGAGGCAGCAAGGTGGTAGCAGTCAGCATGGGGGCACAATTCCAAAGGCTGGAGCCGGCCGGGGCCGGGGCCGGGGTAGAGCACCTGCTGTGCGGCAGTCTACCTTATCGGGAGGTAGTGGAGCAGGGGTTCCTGGAGTTGGCAACAGCAGCAGTGAATCAGTGAGGCCAGGGGGTGGGAAAAGTAGCTACTCGGCAGTGTGGCAGTTTTTCCTGAGGCATCCGCAGGAGGGTAACATGGCCACATGCAAGATATGTAGGCAAAAGGTGAAGCGTGGCCAGGGTCCAAATGTTGGCACCACGGCCCTGCGTCAACATATGATGCGTCACCATAAAACGACCTGGGAGAACCGAGGCTCCCAAGGGGTGGTCCAGTCTGCTTCCTCACCAAGTGAGCTCCCAATTTCTGCCAGCCAAGGCTGCAGCACCTCAGCCGAAGGCAGCTGTGCGTCACACCCATCCTCTGTCGCTCCTGCTCCTCCTCCTCCTCCTCCAAGTCATGCATCCCGCCAGCAATCCATCAGCGAAGCCATGTCCAAGAGACAGCAGTATGCGCCCACTCATCCTACGGCGCAGAAGCTGAATGTGCTCCTGTCCAAGTTGCTGGTGCTGCAGTCGCTCCCTTTTCAGGTGGTGGAATCTGCACCTTTCAGAGAACTGATGGCTTGTGCCGAGCCGAGGTGGAGAGTCCCAAGCCGTCATTTCTTTGCCAAGAAGGCAGTACCAGCGCTGCACACTTTTGTTGAACAGAAGGTGGGCCAGTCCTTGAGCCTGTCGGTGTGTAGCAAAATACATGGCAGCGCCGACATCTGGAGCTGTAACTACGGTCAGGGGCAGTACATGTCGTTTACGGCCCACTGGGTGAATGTGGTCCCTTTGCAGCAGCAACTTGGACAGGTCACGCCGCTTCGGCCTCCGCGCTCTCTGCCCATTGGGCCTGTGACACCGTGCGACTCGGCCTCCTCATCCTCCGCCATCTCCTCACCCTCCACTGTAGGCTCAAGTCTCAGTGCCCCTCCAGTCTACCATGTGTGCAGGGCACGGAGGTGTCACGCAGTGCTTCACATGGTTTGTCTTGGCGAACGGAGTCACACAGGGGAGGAACTGCTTAAATGTATTCATCAGGAAATCCAAACATGGCTTACTCCGAGAAAACTTAAAATGGGAATCATGGTTACCGACAATGGGAAGAACATTTTGTCTGCGCTGCGCCAAGGAAGCCTGACCCATGCCCCCTGCATGGCTCACGTCTTCAATCTGGTTGTCAAGCGGTTTCTGAAGTGTTCCCCCCATCTGCAGGACATCCTAACAACTTCACGGAAACTTTGCATGCACTTCAGCCACTCCTACACCGCCAAACACACCCTTCTTGAGCTACAGCGTCAGAATGGTATCCCCCAACATAGTCTGATTTGCGATGTTTCCACCCGTTGGAATTCCACCCTTCACATGTTGGACCGATTATATGAACAGAGAAAAGCCATCACGGATTTCCTGATGATCCAAGCAGATAGGGGGACTCCCCTGTGTAACTTCAATGTCAACCAGTGGCAGCTCATACGTGACACCTGCCGTTTGCTCAGGCCCTTTGAGGAAGCCACTTTATTTGTCAGTCGGCAGGATTACGGGATGAACGACGTGATTCCACTGCTTCATGTACTACAGCACATGTTGGAAACCATGGCTGGTCAGGGCACTGGAGACATGGCGTTTACATCTTACGGCCACATGAACCCCGTTGGAGCTGAACTGGAGGAGGAGGAGGAGGAAGAGGAGGAGGAGGAGTTGCCCAGCGAAACACAGTTTAGGCTTGGCGAAATGGCTGGTTTATCTAGTCAGCGGACAGGAGAGGAGGAGCAGGAGCAGCCAGAGGAGCTAGAGGTTTTTGAGGAAGGAGAGACAGAGGACCCGGGCACACCGTGGCAGTATGCAGTGGAGATGGAGACAGGTAGTCCATCCGAGTCACTTGCGCAAATGGCACGAAGCATGCTCACATGCTTGCGTAGTGACCCCAGAATTGTTTCCATCTGTCGGCGGGATGACTTCTGGCTGTCCACCTTATTGGACCCTCGCTTCCGGCACAAAATGGGGGCATTTTTTAAACCCACCGAGAGGGAGGACAAACTCAACTACTACAAAGACATTCTACGTAGGCAGTTGGCCGATGCCTATCTGCGCCATGGTCCATACTCTCGCAGGTCTGACTCGAGGGGACCTCTGCGCTCACCTTCCACTGCCATGGCCGCTGGGGGGGTTGGCAGCAGCAGCAGCAGAAGCTCCATCAGCAGCAGCAGCCTCAGTCTTCAGTCGCTAATGAGTAGCTTTCTACACCCGCATAGTGAGGCTACTCATGAGCAGCAGGAAGACCTGGAGCAGGACCTGAACCAGCAGGTCATGTCATACTTTGACATGACCATGCCAACACACCTTGAGGATCCGCTGGACTTCTGGGCAGCCAAACTTGATTTGTGGCCGCAACTAGCAGAGTTTGCCCTGGAAAAGCTGTCCTGCCCGGCAAGTAGCGTGCCATCTGAGCGGGTGTTTAGTGCGGCGGGGGCCATAGTTACGGCGAGGAGAACTCGTCTGTCAACTAAAAATGTGGAGAGACTCACCTTTGTCAAAATGAATCAGGGATGGATCAGCCAGGATTTCCACCCACCAATGCCTGATGCATGCGACTAGATTCAGCATGGTGCCACGTTTTACACTTTACAAATGGTGCAAAACATATTTATGTCTTTAGGCCATTTTTTGGGCTCCTGCTGCTGCTACTGCCAACTTCTGCCAACTCCAGGGTGTGATTCATCCAATTTTTGGGCTCCTGAAGCCAACTCCAGTGTATATTTGGGCTCCTGCTGCTACTACTGTCAACTCCTGCCAACTCCAGGGTGTGATTCATCCAATTTTTGGGCTCCTGAGGCCAACTCCAGTGTATATTTGGGCTCCTGCTGCTGCTACTGTCAACTCCTGCCAACTCCAGGGTGTGATTCATCCAATTTTTGGGCTCCTGAAGCCAACTCCAGTGTATATTTGGGCTCCTGCTGCTACTACTGCCAACTTCTGCCAACTCCAGGGTGTGATTCATCCAATTTTTGGGCTCCTGAAGCCAACTCCAGTGTATATTTGGGCTCCTGCTGCTGCTGCTGCCAACTTCTGCCAACTCCAGGGTGTGATTCATCCAATTTTTGGGCTCCTGAAGCCAACTCCAGTGTATATTTGGGCTCCTGCTGCTGCTGCTGCCAACTTCTGCCAACTCCAGGGTGTGATTCATCCAATTTTTGGGCTCCTGAAGCCAACTCCAGTGTATATTTGGGCTCCTGCTGCTACTACTGTCAACTCCTGCCAACTCCAGGGTGTGATTCATCCAATTTTTGGGCTCCTGAGGCCAACTCCAGTGTATATTTGGGCTCCTGCTGCTGCTGCTGCCAACTTCTGCCAACTCCAGGGTGTGATTCATCCAATTTTTGGGCTCCTGAGGCCAACTCCAGTGTATATTTGGGCTCCTGCTGCTGCTACTGTCAACTCCTGCCAACTCCAGGGTGTGATTCATCCAATTTTTGGGCTCCTGAAGCCAACTCCAGTGTATATTTGGGCTCCTGCTGCTGCTGCTGCTGCCAACTTCTGCCAACTCCAGGGTGTGATTCATCCAATTTTTGGGCTCCTGAAGCCAACTCCAGTGTATATTTGGGCTCCTGCTGCTGCTGCTGCCAACTTCTGCCAACTCCAGGGTGTGATTCATCCAATTTTTGGGCTCCTGAAGCCAACTCCAGTGTATATTTGGGCTCCTGCTGCTACTACTGTCAACTCCTGCCAACTCCAGGGTGTGATTCATCCAATTTTTGGGCTCCTGAGGCCAACTCCAGTGTATATTTGGGCTCCTGCTGCTGCTGCTGCCAACTTCTGCCAACTCCAGGGTGTGATTCATCCAATTTTTGGGCTCCTGAGGCCAACTCCAGTGTATATTTGGGCTCCTGCTGCTGCTACTGTCAACTCCTGCCAACTCCAGGGTGTGATTCATCCAATTTTTGGGCTCCTGAAGCCAACTCCAGTGTATATTTGGGCTCCTGCTGCTGCTGCTGCTGCCAACTTCTGCCAACTCCAGGGAGTGATTCATCCAATTTTTGGGCTCCTGAAGCCAATTCCAGTGTATATTTGGGCTCCTGCTGCTGCTACTGTCAACTCCTGCCAACTCCAGGGTGTGATTCATCCAATTTTTGGGCTCCTGAGGCCAACTCCAGTGTATATTTGGGCTCCTGCTGCTGCTACTGTCAACTCCTGCCAACTCCAGGGTGTGATTCATCCAATTTTTGGGCTCCTGAAGCCAACTCCAGTGTATATTTGGGCTCCTGCTGCTGCTACTGCCAACTTCTGCCAACTCCAGGGTGTGATTCATCCAATTTTTGGGCTCCTGAAGCCAACTCCAGTGTATATTTGGGCTCCTGCTGCTACTACTGCCAACTTCTGCCAACTCCAGGGTGTGATTCATCCAATTTTTGGGCTCCTGAGGCCAACTCCAGTGTATATTTGGGCTCCTGCTGCTACTACTGCCAACTTCTGCCAACTCCAGGGTGTGATTCATCCAATTTTTGGGCTCCTGAAGCCAACTCCAGTGTATATTTGGGCTCCTGCTGCTGCTGCTGCCAACTTCTGCCAACTCCAGGGTGTGATTCATCCAATTTTTGGGCTCCTGAAGCCAACTCCAGTGTATATTTGGGCTCCTGCTGCTGCTGCTGCCAACTTCTGCCAACTCCAGGGTGTGATTCATCCAATTTTTGGGCTCCTGAAGCCAACTCCAGTGTATATTTGGGCTCCTGCTGCTACTACTGTCAACTCCTGCCAACTCCAGGGTGTGATTCATCCAATTTTTGGGCTCCTGAGGCCAACTCCAGTGTATATTTGGGCTCCTGCTGCTGCTGCTGCCAACTTCTGCCAACTCCAGGGTGTGATTCATCCAATTTTTGGGCTCCTGAGGCCAACTCCAGTGTATATTTGGGCTCCTGCTGCTGCTACTGTCAACTCCTGCCAACTCCAGGGTGTGATTCATCCAATTTTTGGGCTCCTGAAGCCAACTCCAGTGTATATTTGGGCTCCTGCTGCTGCTGCTGCTGCCAACTTCTGCCAACTCCAGGGTGTGATTCATCCAATTTTTGGGCTCCTGAAGCCAACTCCAGTGTATATTTGGGCTCCTGCTGCTGCTGCTGCCAACTTCTGCAAACTCCAGGGTGTGATTCATCCAATTTTTGGGCTCCTGAAGCCAACTCCAGTGTATATTTGGGCTCCTGCTGCTACTACTGTCAACTCCTGCCAACTCCAGGGTGTGATTCATCCAATTTTTGGGCTCCTGAGGCCAACTCCAGTGTATATTTGGGCTCCTGCTGCTGCTGCTGCCAACTTCTGCCAACTCCAGGGTGTGATTCATCCAATTTTTGGGCTCCTGAGGCCAACTCCAGTGTATATTTGGGCTCCTGCTGCTGCTACTGTCAACTCCTGCCAACTCCAGGGTGTGATTCATCCAATTTTTGGGCTCCTGAAGCCAACTCCAGTGTATATTTGGGCTCCTGCTGCTGCTGCTGCTGCCAACTTCTGCCAACTCCAGGGAGTGATTCATCCAATTTTTGGGCTCCTGAAGCCAATTCCAGTGTATATTTGGGCTCCTGCTGCTGCTACTGTCAACTCCTGCCAACTCCAGGGTGTGATTCATCCAATTTTTGGGCTCCTGAGGCCAACTCCAGTGTATATTTGGGCTCCTGCTGCTGCTACTGTCAACTCCTGCCAACTCCAGGGTGTGATTCATCCAATTTTTGGGCTCCTGAAGCCAACTCCAGTGTATATTTGGGCTCCTGCTGCTGCTACTGCCAACTTCTGCCAACTCCAGGGTGTGATTCATCCAATTTTTGGGCTCCTGAAGCCAACTCCAGTGTATATTTGGGCTCCTGCTGCTACTACTGCCAACTTCTGCCAACTCCAGGGTGTGATTCATCCAATTTTTGGGCTCCTGAGGCCAACTCCAGTGTATATTTGGGCTCCTGCTGCTACTACTGCCAACTTCTGCCAACTCCAGGGTGTGATTCATCCAATTTTTGGGCTCCTGAGGCCAACTCCAGTGTATATTTGGGCTCCTGCTGCTGCTGCTGCCAACTTCTGCCAACTCCAGGGTGTGATTCATCCAATTTTTGGGCTCCTGAAGCCAACTCCAGTGTATATTTGGGCTCCTGCTGCTACTACTGTCAACTCCTGCCAACTCCAGGGTGTGATTCATCCAATTTTTGGGCTCCTGAGGCCAACTCCAGTGTATATTTGGGCTCCTGCTGCTGCTGCTGCCAACTTCTGCCAACTCCAGGGTGTGATTCATCCAATTTTTGGGCTCCTGAGGCCAACTCCAGTGTATATTTGGGCTCCTGCTGCTGCTACTGTCAACTCCTGCCAACTCCAGGGTGTGATTCATCCAATTTTTGGGCTCCTGAAGCCAACTCCAGTGTATATTTGGGCTCCTGCTGCTGCTGCTGCTGCCAACTTCTGCCAACTCCAGGGTGTGATTCATCCAATTTTTGGGCTCCTGAAGCCAACTCCAGTGTATATTTGGGCTCCTGCTGCTGCTGCTGCCAACTTCTGCCAACTCCAGGGTGTGATTCATCCAATTTTTGGGCTCCTGAAGCCAACTCCAGTGTATATTTGGGCTCCTGCTGCTGCTGCTGCCAACTTCTGCCAACTCCAGGGTGTGATTCATCCAATTTTTGGGCTCCTGAAGCCAACTCCAGTGTATATTTGGGCTCCTGCTGCTACTACTGTCAACTCCTGCCAACTCCAGGGTGTGATTCATCCAATTTTTGGGCTCCTGAGGCCAACTCCAGTGTATATTTGGGCTCCTGCTGCTGCTGCTGCCAACTTCTGCCAACTCCAGGGTGTGATTCATCCAATTTTTGGGCTCCTGAGGCCAACTCCAGTGTATATTTGGGCTCCTGCTGCTGCTACTGTCAACTCCTGCCAACTCCAGGGTGTGATTCATCCAATTTTTGGGCTCCTGAAGCCAACTCCAGTGTATATTTGGGCTCCTGCTGCTGCTGCTGCTGCCAACTTCTGCCAACTCCAGGGTGTGATTCATCCAATTTTTGGGCTCCTGAAGCCAACTCCAGTGTATATTTGGGCTCCTGCTGCTGCTACTGTCAACTCCTGCCAACTCCAGGGTGTGATTCATCCAATTTTTGGGCTCCTGAGGCCAACTCCAGTGTATATTTGGGCTCCTGCTGCTGCTACTGTCAACTCCTGCCAACTCCAGGGTGTGATTCATCCAATTTTTGGGCTCCTGAAGCCAACTCCAGTGTATATTTGGGCTCCTGCTGCTGCTACTGCCAACTTCTGCCAACTCCAGGGTGTGATTCATCCAATTTTTGGGCTCCTGAAGCCAACTCCAGTGTATATTTGGGCTCCTGCTGCTACTACTGCCAACTTCTGCCAACTCCAGGGTGTGATTCATCCAATTTTTGGGCTCCTGAGGCCAACTCCAGTGTATATTTGGGCTCCTGCTGCTACTACTGCCAACTTCTGCCAACTCCAGGGTGTGATTCATCCAATTTTTGGGCTCCTGAGGCCAACTCCAGTGTATATTTGGGCTCCTGCTGCTGCTGCTGCCAACTTCTGCCAACTCCAGGGTGTGATTCATCCAATTTTTGGGCTCCTGAAGCCAACTCCAGTGTATATTTGGGCTCCTGCTGCTACTACTGTCAACTCCTGCCAACTCCAGGGTGTGATTCATCCAATTTTTGGGCTCCTGAAGCCAACTCCAGTGTATATTTGGGCTCCTGCTGCTGCTGCTGCCAACTTCTGCCAACTCCAGGGTGTGATTCATCCAATTTTTGGGCTCCTGAGGCCAACTCCAGTGTATATTTGGGCTCCTGCTGCTGCTGCTGCCAACTTCTGCCAACTCCAGGGTGTGATTCATCCAATTTTTGGGCTCCTGAGGCCAACTCCAGTGTATATTTGGGCTCCTGCTGCTACTACTGTCAACTCCTGCCAACTCCAGGGTGTGATTCATCCAATTTTTGGGCTCCTGAGGCCAACTCCAGTGTATATTTGGGCTCCTGCTGCTGCTGCTGCCAACTTCTGCCAACTCCAGGGTGTGATTCATCCAATTTTTGGGCTCCTGAGGCCAACTCCAGTGTATATTTGGGCTCCTGCTCCTGCTGCTGCCAACTTCTGCCAACTCCAGGGTGTGATTCATCCAATTTTTGGGCTCCTGAAGCCAACTCCAGTGTATATTTGGGCTCCTGCTGCTGCTGCCAACTTCTGCCAACTCCAGGGTGTGATTCATCCAATTTTTGGGCTCCTGAGGCCAACTCCAGTGTATATTTGGGCTCCTTCTGCCCCTCATAGTGATGCCACTTCAACTCTCTGCAATTGTGCCGCTCTGCGATTCTATTAGCGATGCCTCTGATCTGCATGTGATATTTCTTCAAAGTATTATTTAACAAACCCAGCACGCATCCTGTGCGTGTTACAGCAAGGCTGAATGGTTTACAACCCTATTGAGGCTGTAGGAGGCTCAGAAATAGCCGTTTTTAATAGCGATTCGTCGCGAATTTATTCGGGTCGAAACGATTTTTGTCGGAAAATTCGGCGAATCAGTCGAATCGAATTTTTCAAAAGTTCGCTCATCTCTAATCATTATCACAGCCTCAGCGAACAGTGCCAGCGTTCAGCCTTGCACAGCGCCAGGTATGACCTCTCGCTACCTGTCGCTCCCCATACATTTCAATGGACGATAATTTTCTTCTCTTTAAACTGGGTTTTTGTTGTTTTTTTTAAAATCACAAATAATTCTGTGACCTCTCCTGACATTGAATAAGCAGTTTTGTGACGATTTTTTCATGTTTTATATATTTCTTCAGAAATGACATCACAGCTCTGCCATTAAAGTGTCATGTTACAATGTTGTTACAATGTAATTCCATATGTTTTCGCTTTGTTACTGGTGGATAGATGCTGAAAAACAGACTTTAATCACACAGCCTCCTGCGCTCTGGGCTTCAGAGAAGCATGTTTCTGCGCCAGAGATTTGTGAGGCTGTTTTTTTGCTGAATATGGTGTGAGTCGGTCGCTATGAGCAGTCGCTAACATGCGCTCCCATACAGCGCTGTACTGGTCAAATAGCGACTCCTCACAATGTATTCAACATTACTGAACAGCGACTGAGTCGCTATAAACTAGCGACCCACGGCTGAGCACAGCGACTACTAGCGGGCGCTCTGAAAATGCCGCTACAGGCGCTCATCTGTCGCTACCTGGCGTTAGTGATGAATCAGCCTGCCCGTCGCTATAAACTAGCGACCCACGGCCGAGCACAGCGACTACTAGCGGGCGCTCTGAAAATGCCGCTACAGGCGCTCATCTGTCGCTACCTGGCTTTAGTAATGAATCAGCCTGCCCGTCGCTATAAACTAGCGACCCACGGCCGAGCACAGCGACTACTAGCGGGTACTCTGAAAATGCTGCTACAGACGCTCATCTGTCGCTACCTGGCGTTAGTGATAACTCAGCCTGCCAGTTTCCGGGGGACGGATCATGTGCAGATTACATCTCATGCCGGATGTTCCTGTTTGGAGTCTGGGGACCTATTTGTAGGGCCCGGGGCGGTTGTATGTCATATAAAATGTCACATTTATAGCCTAATACCAGGAATATATTGAATTTTAGAGGAACATTGACTGTGCATTTTATTATAGGTTGCCAGGTGAAAATATGATTTATATTAATATTTGCTGCAAATCAATCTCCAATATTTCTACTAGAGATTAATACTAAGAAGGCTTGTTTTAAAAGTACTGTCCACAAAACTTCTGGGGATTTCTTATCCTCAGGTAACAATATTGGACTAAAAACACTTATTAAAAGTGGAAAGAGGAGTGTGTACTTTACCTGGTGCCGTATCTGTCCAGCTGCCGAAAGATGCTCCTTTGTCCTGGAGTTTCCAGCCTTTTTACAGCAGATCACCGAAATGGCTCAGGAAGATTTCACCGCTCAGCCTCTCCCCCCGTTTTACTGGAAAAAGCATTAATACCATAGGACAGACACTGATTCAGAAGTAATAGATTCTCTGTGGAGATTATAATTTGTGCCGTGTTCTATAAACAGACTGTGCTATCTATCCTGAATTTCAAAGTCTCAGTGGGCAGCGTCACACAATTACCGTGTCCCTCGCTGTGCCACACTACCTACCTATCTTAATTCCACTAAACAGCACAAAACAAACACAAAACCAAACAGCAAAATTAAATCATAAGACAGAAAAACATTACTCATACAAAGTAGATTCGATGATTACATTTTATAGTGTGAAGCCTTAAACAAAACGGTGCCATTTCTCTGAATTTCGAAGTCTATGCACCCAGCATACAACCTACACTTCTCTGTGCACCTATGCTAATTATGCGCCATTGACTTATCTTAATTCCCTAAATAGCACACGTTTTAATAAAACAAAATGCACAAATAAAACTAAACAAAGGGTGGCTCGCCAGTGAAAAGGGGGAAATATGATTTATATTAATATTTGCTGCACATTAATCTCCAATATTTCTACTAGAGATTAATACTATAAATATTGCAAATACTGGTAATCGTATCAGCCCAGCGGCCACTAATTTGATACAAACCGATGGTCACTGAGGCTCCTCACACATCCAGTGACATGTCCTAACAAGAAATATATTTAATACTTTAAATACTTTGCACATACAATCTATTGTGTGAGAAATTATCCAGCAAACACACAGTAAGATTTATAAATTAAAACGGGTTTAATTTACTAGCACAGTAAATAACCTTACTAGCCCAATATGTTCATGAAGTTTCCCAGATAACCTTAAATATTATAGGCAGTTGTTACATTTCACGACTTCCTCCGAGTATGAAATGCCATCGCATGTCATCCTCGACTCATGACTTCGAGTATGAAATGCCATCACATGTCATTCTCGACTCATGACTTCCTCCGAGTATGAAATGCCATCGCATGTCATCATCGACTCATGACTTCCTCCGAGTATGAAATGCCATCACATGCCATCATCGACTCATGACTTCCTCCGAGTATGAAATGCCATCGCATGTCATCCTCGACTCATGACTTCGAGTATGAAATGCCATCACATGCCATCATCGACTCATGACTTCCTCCGAGTATGAAATGCCATCACATGCCATCATCGACTCATGACTTCCTCCTAGTATGAAATGCCACCTCATGTCATCATCAACTCATGACTTCCTCCGATTATGAAATGCCATCACATGCCATCATCGACTCATGACTTCCTCCTAGTATGAAATGCCACCTCATGTCATCATCAACTCATGACTTCCTCCGATTATGAAATGCCATCACATGCCATCATCGACTCATGACTTCCTCTGAGTACGAAATGCCATTGCATGTCATCATCGACTCATGACTTCCTCCGAGTATGAAATGCCTTCACATGCCATCATTGACTCTTGACTTCCTCCGAGTATGAAATGCCATCACATGTCATCATCGACTCATGACTTCCTCCGAGTGTGAAATGCCATCACATGTCATCATCGACTCATGACTTCCTCCGAGTGTGAAACGCCATCACATAACATCCTCGACTCATGACGTCCTCCGAGTATGAAATGCCTTCACATGCCATCATTGACTCTTGACTTCCTCCGAGTATGAAATGCCTTCACATGCCATCATTGACTCTTGACTTCCTCCGAGTATGAAATGCCATCACATGTCATCATCGACTCATGACTTCCCCCGAGTGTGAAACACCATCACATGCCATCATCGACTCATGACTTCCTCCTAGTTTGAAATGCCTTCACATGCCATCATTGACTCATGACTTCCTCCAAGTATGAAATGCCTTCACATGCCATCATTGACTCTTGACTTCCTCCGAGTATGAAATGCCTTCACATGCCATCATTGACTCTTGACTTCCTCCTAGTATGAAAGGCCATCACATGCCATCATCAACTCATGACTTCCTCCGAGTGTGAAACGCCATCACATAACATCATCGACTCTTGACTTCCTCCGAGTATGAAATGCCTTCACATGCCATCATTGACTCTTGACTTCCTCCTAGTATGAAATGCCTTCACATGCCATCATTGACTCATGACTTCCTCCGAGTATGAAATGCCATCAAATGTCATCATCGACTCATGACTTCCTCCGAGTGTGAAACGCCATCACATAACATCATCGACTCATGACTTCCTCTGAGTATGAAATCTCCGTCCCTCTCCCAGCCCTTCCTCCCTCTTTCTTCCAAATCCTTCATGAGACCTCAGACTGGTTCACTCCTCAGTGCTTGGGGCCTAAAAGGAGAAGTTCAGCCTTCTACTGGCACTCCTGCTACTGGATCCAGGAAATATGACCACAAAGAATGTCTCTAGAGATGAGTGAATCAAATTCGACGAATCCGAATTCAGGAAAAATTTGATTCTAAACTAATCTGAATATCGCCGCGTTTCGATCCCTCGAATCGTTTCCTTAAACTCCATTTAGTGCGGTCCAGGCCATCTAAAATGGTGGATCCACATGTCAGGACATGTCCCATGGGACAAAGAATCCTGAGTAGGCATCACATGCTGCCTATCAGCAGCCAGGCTCCCCGGTGATGTCACACCCCTATATAAGTGGTGGCCATCTTGCTGACCTCCTGATCTACACCATCGTCCATCGTCTCGCAGGTCTGACTCTGGGGTCCTCTGCGCTCACTTTCCACTGCCATGGCTGCTAGGGAGGGGTGGGGTGGCAGGAGCAGTACTAGCTCCATCAGCAGCAGTCTGAGACTTCAGTCGCTAATGAGTAGCTTTCTTCACCCGCATAGTGAGGCAACTCATGAGCAGCAGGTAGACCTGGAGCAGGACCTTAAGCAACAAGTGGCGGTATACCTTGACATGACCATGCCAACACACCTTGAGGATCCACTGGACTTCTGGGCAGCCAAACTTGATCTGTGGCGGCAACTAGCAGAGTTTGCCCTAGGATAGCTGTCCTGCTCTGCCAGTAGTGTGCCATCAGAGGGGGATTAGTGCGGCAGGGGCCATTGTAACCACAAGGAGAACTTGTCTGTCCATGGAAATTTGTGTCTGGCCTTTCACAGTAACTAGGCCCTAAAGACTTTAACAGAAAAAGAATAGTGCAACTCTTAGATATATGTATGTGGTGTGCACTGATAAAGGCAGTTCAATGCTCTCCAGTAGGCTTTAAAACTGTCTTTTTGGACAACAGCAGCAGGTGTGTAACTATGGATAGACTGACCTGTGTGAAGATGAATCAGGCCTGGATCAGCCAATATTTCCACCCATCAATGTCTGATGCATTAGAGTAGATTGATAATGGTGCCACACCAACACTTGAGAAATATGGATCGTGCAAAACAGATTTAAGGCGCTGCTCTCCGGTCACAGACATTCCCCCGCATCAGACCACAAGTAATTATCAAGGAAATTGTTAGGGCGAGTGCCGCACACCCATCTCTCCCTCCTTACCGGCTTCGGGCGGCGGGTCCCCGGCTTCTCTCGGCCGTCCTCCGCCTCACTCTGTCTCCTCCCTGGTGCACGCACGTCCCCGTCCACTATGGGGCACGCGCGCCGTTTTTTTTTTTAAATTTAAAGGGCCAGTTCACCTTTGAATGGTGGCTGCTCATTCCACTTCCCCTATTTAAAGGGGCACTTCCTTCCATTTAGTGCCGGATCTTGGTCTTCCTATGGTTACTGATTGTCAGTTGTTTCCTGTATTGCTCACCCGTGTACCGACCTTTGCCTGTCCCCGACTCTGAACCTTCTCTGCCCGTCCCGACCTTGGCTACTTACCTTCGACCTCGTGATTGTGCTGCCAGCCCTGACCTCTGCTTGAACTTGACTTCGCCTTTTGCCTACCTCCTCGGTACCACGCATTACCTTGGCTGACTGTGTGTCTGAGCCGCTGTTTGGGGGTAGCGACCTGGGGGTCACTCGCCACTACAAGTCCAACCTCCCTTGCGGCGGGCTCTGGTGAATACCGGTGGCCTCTTAGACCCCGCTTCCCTGACACGGCACTAGCTATCAGTACACAGCCAAAGCGGATCCACACCTGTGCCACCACATCCTGCCAGTGACAGAAATTCATTATGTAAAGCTTAACTTTTGATAACACATTTTTATATGTTCTCTTTATGCTGCTGCCAACTCCAGGGTGTGTCTTTCAGGCAATATATGGGCTCCTTCTGCTGCTGCCAACTCCAGTGTGTCTTTCAGGCAATATATGGGCTCCTCATGCTGCTGCCAACTTCAGGATGTGTCTTTCAGGCAATATATGGGCTCCTTATGCTGCTGCCAACTCCAGTGTGTCTTTCAGGCAATATATGGGCTCCCCATGCTGCTGCCAGCTCTGGGATGTGTCTTCCAGGCAATATATGGGCTCCTCATGCTGCTGCCAACTCCAGTGTGCCTTTCAGGCAATATATGGGCTCCTTATGCTGCTGCCAACTCCAGTGTGTCTTTCAGGCAATATATGGGCTCCTTATGCTGCTGCCAACTCCAGTGTGTCTTTCAGGCAATATATGAGCTCTTTATGCTGCTGCCAAGTCCAGGGTGTGTCTTTCAGGCAATATATGGGCTCCTCATGCTGATGCCACCTCAAGGCTCTGTAATTGTGCCGCTCGAGACCTTTTTTGTTTTCCGAAACAATTTTTTTGGGAAAATTTGGCAAATCGACCAAAATCGAATTTTTCAAAAATTCGCTCATCTCTAGTCACTGCCTCTGGAATCATACAATATACTTTCCTAAGCCTTGTCTGTTGCCGGGAAATATCCAGCCCAAAACCAGCCCAAGAGCTTGTAACGTAACCGAGAGACACAGACGTATGATTTCCCATGAAAGTAAAATGAACCGGCTCAAGTTAAATAGATTTTAATGCAGGAAATGCTCACTAAGCAAAAATACAAGTAATGCCAATTTATATACAGGTCTGAATAGTGAAATACAGGTGCGACTTATGAACAGAAATGTACAGATAAGCAGGGCCCCCAGGGAGAGGTGGGGACAGCCTGTGATTTCCGATCCATGCAGCACATAACTGTGAGCTCCCCCAGATAGTGACAAAGGGACCAAACTTCATACCCCTTATGCTCAGGTCTCTTGCTCCCCATCCCCTCTGGGAGGAGGGCTGTTCCCTTCATCCTAGCTCATAGCCCGGAGAACTATCAGAACCATTTTTGGATCATTTGGGTAGGAAGGTTGTAAGACCCAAGTTCTGGGGATAAATGGCCCAGTCAGGTCTTGGGAACTTTATAGATGAAAACACAGTGGGTTGGTATGATTCTGGACCCAAGTTCTTCATATCTCGGGCCCTGAGCCCCCAAGAATCATTTTAAGTTTATGTATGGATGGGTTGCAGATTGTGATTATGGTGCTGACTTATGGGGAAAGCTCATTGAAATCCTGCAGTTCCCCAAAATGGTTTGGTTCCGATCATCGTCTCATCCTAAACTTTCAAGTGGTCATGAGAGGCCTGTGGCACAGAAGGAGCCATCGGATCAGCAGAGGTGTGAGATAGTGGAGGGCTTGGTGGGGGGGGGTCTTTGAACTGGGCACTGTCTGGGTTTGCTCATCACAAGTTTCGATTCCCCTTCGCTTCCTCTTTCTGCAAGGGCTTTTGGGAATTGGATCTTTTGTTAGAAGGAAGTGGATTGAAAAAAGGGAGACGAAAAGGGGGCCAGGGCTTCTCATAGATGTGGAAATATCAGTTGTCATCATTTTCCCCACAGTATCTCAAACACATTTTGACTTACATGTGAAGATGTTATCGGTCTCTTCTAATTACACTCGTAAAACAGAAATAATTCTACTAATTAAATGAATCGCTGCAATTCTCTTTAATCGGCCAACATTTTATTCAAATCTGGATCCTTTCCATGTGACTCATATCTGTTAATCCCATAAACGGGCCACCACACAACCTCACCTCACGTGTTTGACCATTTAAAAAGAAGAGGGCTCGGACAGAGAGGACACCGAGGAGGAGCGACGTCCAGTAGAAGATGGAGTCTTGCAAGGACATGAAGCGCTACCACGAAGTCCCATTTGACCACAAATTGTTCGTGGACAGCTTCTTCTCTCCAGCTTGTGGTCAGCCGGTGATGGATCAGCTGGTGGGCTTCCCAATGAGGATTATCTCCAAGCTGTGCATATCAGGTATTCGCCAAATTATATTACATACGAGTTCACTCAGATTTTATGTTTTACTTCCAAGCGGCCAATGAGCGGGATCGCTCAGCACCCTGACGCAAGCGGGTAAAGAGGAACCCTGGTTTGACCCAAAATGACTTTTGGTGAGCACGCTGAAAAGAAAAGTAAGGGGCGATTGTGGAGTATGCGAATTATACATTAACGTTAGCATTTGTTCATAATGAGGCGGTGTGATCCTGATTTGGGATACACTGTTCCAAACCCTGCTACACATGTAGCAATCTGTCAAAGGGCAAAGGAAGTCACCTGAATTCCTAACACTCAAAATAGGGTGTGGGCGAAGAACCCTGCCCTGTCTACAGGAAACAGACCATGACAATAGACACCTATCACACCTAGCTGGCAACAAGCTGTGTAAATGAATCCTTGAATTCCTAATTAGGTCTCCAGACTCAGACACCGCAAATACACATTGGACACATGAGCATTGGATAATATTTCTGGGAAGCATTGTAATTCTTGTAATATGTCAGTTATGACTATATTAATAAGAGGGTCCTGTTCAGGACTATGCGGCCTTTCATTTTATATCAAACATGGCATGTGTGTATTGTCCAGAGCCTGATAATCCACATATTATCGGACTCTGGATGATATACATTTAGTGTTTGGGTTCATTTAACTAGGAAATGAATGGGGATCATGAATTTCTTGGTTACAATATGATAACATGCATATTGTGGGAAGTATACCCTTTATGAAATATACATCTAATCTCATAGAGACCTGATGTGGGCCGACCTTGGCAGACACTCCCACGATGTGGAGAATGCTGGCCACTCCCCCTATTGTTCAATACATTAAGCTGTATGCAGGGGGGAGGCAGTCGGTCAATGGATGAATGGGCCTCTTACCAGGATGATGGAACAACCATGAGTATCTAAGTATCTTTGTCTCTCTCTTACCATTACAACATTTATTGTACTGTAGAAGGTTATTTACTGTGCTTAAACCCGTTTTAATTTATACATCTAATTTATACATTTAATTTATACAAGTATTTAAGGCATAAATATATTTCTCCTTAGGACAGGTCACTGGATGTATTAGGGACAGCCTCAGCGGACATTGTTTTGAATCACATTAGTGGCCGCTGAGCTGATTGATTGTTAGTATTTGCAATATTTATAGCATTAATCTCTAGTAGAAATATTGGAGATTAATGTGCAGCAAATATTAATAGTAATCATATTTTTTTCCTATTTCACGATCGTTACCCGTCACATCGCAGCTCATCCCACTGTAATATCTCACAACGAAGCCATTGAAAAGCATTTAAGATTCCAAGATAACACGATGCACCAGTGCAATAAATGCACGGTTAGAGAAGAACATTGGTGGCCCTGGAGTCAAGAAGAGCCCTTGCCATTCCTGTGCACTTCGGCCACATCCCCGCTCACCTCTACGTGTGCACGCACCCGTGCCCTACCTTTCTGAATGGGTGGCACGGACACACCATGGCTGCACGGTGGGCTGGGGATGCGGCTGGCGGTGGCACTCGGCTCTCTTTGGCTGCCTCGGCTGATGAGCCATCCCCAGCCGAAGGGAGCTGAATGACAGCGCGACGTTCAGCCAATCAGCACACTCGCTTTCGCCCAAGTCTGTGCTGTGGGAGAGGAAGGAAGGTGAGTTAAAGGCAGCGACCTGGGAGTACATACAGCTGGGCATCCCAAGTAGGGATGCCGCCGGTATGGACATAGTGACGATTGCACTTATACGCAAGAAGATTTACAGAATCGCTGCCAACGTCCAGCAGAAGCTTCACGTGCCCAAATATGCAGTTGTATCAGTAAGCCAGGGGCATAGCTGAGCGGATGGCATGAGGTGCATGCGCCCCGAGTGCAGCAGGTCAGGAGAGTGCAAAAGGGGGGCCTGATCACAGGTGGGGGGAGCCATTTTGAATCTTTGCCCCGGGTGCCAGAAAGCCCAGCTACATCTCTGCCCAGGGGCTAGGACCGAAGCCCAGGATTTTCACTGAACTGTTGGACTGGGAAACAAGGTAAGTGTATGCAGCATGGAGGGGGCGAGGTCGAGGGCTGAAGTATATAGTTGAGTGTCATCAGCATATAGATGGTACTGGAAGTCGAATCTACTTACCTCACCAAATAATCAGCATGACCGCCGCTTGCAGAACACGTATGTCACTGAGTTTTGATTTATAACCATTTGGATGAAGAACAGCAACTCAACAGGATAATTATTCCAATGATTACAGTTCTTAGAGCTGCTCCAAGCTTTGTCCTTAAAGAACTTCTGTCACTAAATGATACAAGTAACTTAATAGATTGGATCCAGTGCCATCCGCCATCAGACACTGGGGTCATACTAATGATTGGTTGGAGCAAGGTGCATTCTGGGTGTGCTTCCTGTGTGATTCAGCAATAGAGATGCTGACTAGGCAGAGACTGACACTGGTTAAGGGAAGTATTGCTTTGCTATAAATAAGATTGTTTTAAAGCGAGTTCAGGAGCTTTTGCGAGTTCTGGTTGTATTTTCAAGTGAGGTTGTATTATAAGTGAGGGGACTTTTCATTATAAGGAACTTTATATTGGGGGTCTTTTCATTATAAGGGACTTTATACTGGGGGACATTTCATTATAAGGGACTTTATATTAGGGGACTTTTCATTAAGGGACTTTATATTGGGGGACTTTAAGTGTTTATTGCCTAAGTGTTATAAAGCTAAAGTTAGAAGTTAAAAGCCAAAGTTGCTGCAACTGTGAGCACTAAAGTTGTGTTTTCACTGCTGTTTTTGTAACTGTGATAACGGCCTGCAACCTTTGAGGTCTACTTCAGTGCACAGTTTGTCATATGTATACACTTCAGGAGCAGCAGTTCCAGGGTGAATACCGCTGTGGTAGTTGTGAGCAAATTGCAACCTTGGAAGCTCGGGTTAAAGATCTGGAGGAGCAAAATGCAACACTGAGGGGGATTGACAATATGGAAAAGGGCATCCTGCTCACTGAGCAGAAATGAAGTGGGGTAGAAACAGAGGGTGGAGTAATGGGTCAGGAGGAGCAGGAAAGTAGCTGGGTTAATGTAGATAGAGGGAGTAGAAAGGGTGCACAGAAAAGGAAGGATATACCTGCAGCCTAGCAAAATTGCCAAGTTGGGTAATGATGCAAGAGTGTCAGTCTCAGAAATGGCAGCCATAGCGGATACTGCTCTCCCTAACAGCCGGGAGAACAGCCCAGCTAGTGAGCGGGTGGTTGGGGCTGCAGGTAGGACTAGACAGTTAGTGGTCATAGGGGATTTTATTATCAGGAGGACTGATAGAATAATTTGTCACCAAGACCGCCTCAACCGAATGGTTTGCTGTATGCCTTGTGCCAGGGTTTGGCATGTGGTGGAAAGGGTGGATAAGTTGCTGCTGTGGTCCAAGTGGGGACCAATGACAGAATTAATGGAAAATGGAGGATCCTTAAGAATACATTTAGGGATTAGGCACCAAGTTGAAGTGAAGGACCTCCAAGGTTGTATTCTTTGGAATACTGCCTGTGCCATGCGCTACACATAAACGACAGCGGGAGCTTAGAGAGTTAAATGCATGGCTCAAGTCCTGGTGCAGGGCCGAAGGATTTGGGTTCCTAGAGCACTGGGCTGACTTCATTGGGGTACAAACAGTATTTTACAGATAATTTGCACCTAAATGGAAGGGGGACACTGTGCTAGGTAAGAGGATACTAGAGGGGGTGGTGGGTTATTTAAACTAAAGATGAGGGGGGAAGGCAAGAAAGAAAACAAAGTGGACAGTTTACTTAGGGGACAGCATATGATGGTGGGTGGAGAATTAGAAGAGGGGAGGACAGCTATGATGGATAAGGAAATACATGTGTAGCAAACTAGCAGTGACAAATTAGGCAGATGCATTACTGCAGAAGCTAATACTAAAGCTCAATGTGTCAAACTAGGTAGGATGTTCACAAATGCCAGAAGTCTCGCAGGTGAAGTGGGGGACCTGGACTTTGAGCTTCTTGGCTCTGCTTCTGCACATAGAACCCCCAAGCTCAAGCTGCCTTGTTGTGTAGTACTGCAGGCATTCCCTGCTGGCCTCCTCCCAGCTCAGCCATTGTTAAACCTTGCCTTTTAGCTCCTAAATTCCAGCTTACTGGAATCTGCAATTCATCAATACCTGACACTCTGGCCTTCCCTTCTGCTGTGTTTCCCCTGTAACCACTATCAGGGGAAGCCACAGGTGGTCTGTGTCTACTGTGCCGATTCTCATCAAGGAGTGAGACATTCCCTTTCTTGTGCTGCTGAGAGAATTGTTAATGCTGAATTCCTGACCTTATGTTCATGGACTCTACATATATATATTTATATATTAATGTTTGCAGGTGACATCAGGGGCGAAGTCCTGATTGACATGTCGGTCGGCCCCCTTCTCTTTGGGATAATCCCGATGTGCGAGTCCTTCTCCGAGGTCATCATGTTGGACTTGAGTGACTCGGCATTGAAGGGAATAGAAGCATGGAGGAAGAAAGAAGAAGGAGCCACCGACTGGTCCTTCGCCTCACAATATATGAAGGAGCAGAATATAAGCAGGTGATTTGCATATTCATTTACATATTAAAATGCCAACCGCTTGCTGCCATGATACACGGTTTTATAAATATATATATGTGGTGACTTTAGAAGCACGTATCATTCCTGCATTTTTGTCATCCGCCAAAAGGTATAGATCTAGTTCAATGAAAAGGCAGCAAGGAGCTTACCTAAAGCCTTTGGCATAAGCTGCTCCTCCATTTTCTGCAGCGCGCTGTATAGGCCGTAGAAATCTCGAATATTTTTCTTTCCATTTTTCCCCGACCACGCCCCCAATGTTGTCGTACTTTATACACCTCTCCCTCAGTATTACCACTGTAAGCAATGCCTGGCAAGCCACAATGGTTGTGCTTGCAGGACTCATGTTGGGAGCTCTGAAGTAGAGGGGTGGTCATAAGGCAACCTTTGTAGTGGAAAGGAAAGAAGGGAAATACTTTGGAGCCCTGCTATGGCATCTACATTACACTGCAGTAAAGGGAGGAGTTTTTATGAATCTCTCTGGGTTGGACGGAAGAGAGTAGTCGCTGACTCTCTAAGGCAGCGTTCCTCAACCTGTGGGCCTGGACCCTGGCAGGGGTCAAACGACCAAAACACAGGGGTCGCCTAAAGCCATCGGAAAATACATATTTCCGATGGCTTTAGCCGCTGAGAAGTCGCACTACCGTCTGCAGCAGCACTATTAAGCTGGAACGCACGCCGTTATGGATGCGCATTCCAAACTGAATGCCACGCGCATGCGCAGACGTGATTGCATAATCCGTCCGGGCCTAAGGGGCTCCACAGTCCATAGCAGGGCAAGTGGAATGTAGTTCAGGGAGCGGGGATGAAGGAGGCGGCATGGCTGGGTAAGTTTGCACCTGGAGAAGATGCCAAAGGGGCGGTAGAGGCAGTTTTTTCCGCCCCCCCCCCCCTTGTTCCATGGGCCTGACGGCAGGTGCCTGCACTGCCCCTATGGTATGTATGCCCCTGTTTAGATGCAAGTATTACCGGCTTACATTAAGGGCCTGCAAACAGAAACATTATTCCAGGCTGTAATACCTGTGTGTGTGCATGTAAAATGGCACGAACAAGCTAGACATATTTCAGGTTTGGTGATGGGACCAGGGGGACCAGCATAAGATATTGGGGGACAACAATGGGCGGAAGGACCGCACCGGGTCACGAAAAAAGAGGAGTGGGCTCGCTGGAGGATGAGGACACCGGACCACTGTGATCACCACCGGAGATGGGGTAAGACCCTCCGGACAATGGGGCCTTCACCCAGCACTGGATAGAGGAAGGAGGTAAGTTAATTTTTTATTTTAAGCAATTTTTAAAAAATTTTGTTTTGGAATAAACTAAATTTTTTTTTTTTGGGGGGGGGGGGGGGGGATATGACAAATAGCCCTAATTGAATATATTCACTCATCCTTAATGTTTACCTAGAGTTGCCCTTTAATTTACTGTCTTGGTTCTTTTCAGGGAGCAGTGGAAGGAGAAGGAGGAGGCGCTCAGGAGTAAAATCTCTCGGGTCTCCCAAGTGAGTTTCAGCAAGGATCGGCCCAGTGACCTGAGCTCGCTGCCGAAGGCCGACTGCGTTCTCTGCCTGTACATGCTGCACCCGGTGAGCGAGGACTACGATGCCTTCTGCTGCAACGTCCAGAGGCTTGCCTCCCTGCTGAAACCCGGCGGCGTCCTGCTGCTGCTCGGGTCAGAGCACGCCTCCTTCTACAAGCTGGGGGAGGACCGCTACTTCCTCCTAGACATAACGAAAGAGCAGCTGACCAAGGCCGTGGAGGGGGCCGGCCTCACCATCCAAGCCCAAGAGACCCTCAAGAACGAAGCAGCCAATGATCACAGCAAATACGATACGTTGGAGTTTGTTAAGGCCGTCAAGGAGTGTTAGGCCTGAGACGGCCCTGCAACGTTCTGGCTTACATAGAAAAAAATCACACTGTACTTACCTAACCTCCCCCGAAGCTGATCAGTCCTAGCAGGACTATATGAGGTCCTGGTGGTCTAAGCCAGTAGATCATGTTCAGGTCATATCTCTGGTTCTAGCAAACCACGGTTGTAGTTTAGGAGCCAGGGATCACAAGGATGGATTTCCATACCTGCCAAGTGTCCCTGATTTGGTGGGGCTGTCCCTCTTTTGAGTCCATGTCCCCTTGTCCCTCGTTGTACTTCTCTGTCCTTCTCTGTCCCTCTTTGAGGTGTAACATACAGATCCGCATCAATAAATGATTCATTTGCCTATTCAAAGTGTTTTTTTATTATTTTAACTGTTACATTCCATCTCCTATCCATCCCTCAAAGTGGGGGCTTGGCTTCATCCAACCCTCAATGAAGGGGTGTGGCTTTATCCATACCTCAATGAAGGGGTGTGGCTTCATCCATACTTCAATGATGGGGCGTGACTTCATCATCCCTCAGTGAGGGGGCTTGACCTAATTTAACAAATGTCACTTTTTCCCACCCTGAAAAGTTGGTAGGTGTGGTTTTCAAAAAAGAGATTTTTTGAAGATGGCAACCTTAAAGAGGAGCATACAGTATACACATAAGATACAGAGAACATACAGTATATATATAAGATATAGGGAACATACAGTATATACATAAGATGCAGAGAACATACAGTATACACATAAGATACAGAGAACATACAGTATACACATAAGATGCAGAGAACATACAGTATACACATAAGATACAGAGAACATACAGTATACACATAAGATACAGAGAACATACAGTATACACATAAGATACAGAGAACATATAGTATACACATAAGATACAGAGAACATACAGTATACACATAAGATACAGAGAACATATAGTATACACATAAGATAAAGAGAACATACAGTATACACATAAGATACAGAGATCATACAGTATATACATAAGATACAGAGAACATACAGTATATACATAAGATACAGAGAACATACAGTATATACATAAGATACAGAGAACATACAGTATACACATAAGATACAGAGATCATACAGTATATACATAAGATACAGAGATCATACAGTATATACATAAGATACAGAGATCATACAGTATATACATAAGATACAGAGAACATACAGTATACACATAAGATACAGAGATCATACAGTATATACATAAGATACAGAGATCATACAGTATATACATAAGATACAGAGAACATACAGTATACACATAAGATACAGAGAACATACAGTATACACATAAGATACAGAGATCATACAGTATATACATAAGATACAGAGAACATACAGTATATACATAAGATACAGAGAACATACAGGATACACATAAGATACAGAGAACATACAGTATATACATAAGATACAGAGAACATACAGTATACACATAAGATACAGAGAACATACAGGATACACATAAGATACAGAGAACATACAGTATATACATAAGATACAGAGATCATACAGTATATACATAAGATACAGAGAACATACAGTATATACATAAGATACAGAGAACATACAGTATATACATAAGATACAGAGAACATACAGGATACACATAAGATACAGAGAACATACAGTATATACATAAGATACAGAGATCATACAGTATATACATAAGATACAGAGAACATACAGTATATACATAAGATACAGAGAACATACAGTATATACATAAGATACAGAGAACATACAGTATACACATAAGATACAGAGATCATACAGTATATACATAAGATACAGAGATCATACAGTATATACATAAGATACAGAGATCATACAGTATATACATAAGATACAGAGAACATACAGTATACACATAAGATACAGAGATCATACAGTATATACATAAGATACAGAGAACATACAGTATACACATAAGATACAGAGAACATACAGTATATACATAAGATAAAGAGAACATACAGTATACACATAAGATACAGAGAACATACAGTATATACATAAGATACAGAGAACATACAGTATATACATAAGATACAGAGAACATACAGTATACACATAAGATACAGAGAACATACAGTATATACATAAGATACAGAGAACATACAGTATATACATAAGATACAGAGAACATACAGTATATACATTAGATACAGAGAACATACAGTATACACATAAGATACAGAGAACATACAGTATACACATAAGAGCAGACTAGATAGACTGTATATAGTATATAGTATATATTTAGTATATAGGGATGGTAGTCCATATATCACAGTGTATTCAATTCATTGTAACCAATACCATTAGTATTTCAAATACATCACAAGTACATTTCTAAATTCATGAATTAAATACTATAGTGCGCAGTGCAAAGCATCCCTAGCAGCACAGTGTAGATACATTTAGCAGCTTATAATATGATTCCAGCATTTGCATATTGCAGCAAATAACATATTGCACTGACCCTTCAGTGATTTGTATCATCCCATATATACAATGTAACCAAGACCAGCACAAAACATAAACTCTAATAAACCCAAACACTTCTATTTACCCAGCATAACCTGCGATTACACACAGGCTGATTCATTACTAGCGCCAGGTAGCGTCAGATGAGCGTCTGTAGAGCGGATTTTAGAGCGCCCGCTAGTAGTCGCTGTGGTCGGCCGTGGATCATTGTTTCAGAGCGCCTCTGTCGCTGGCCGGCATTGATGAATATGATATGTTAGTAGCTATACTACACTGTATGTGAGCGCACTGTAGCGCGAGCTCAGTGCGACCGACTCACACCACATTCATCAAAAAAATAGCCAGTTCCGGCGCTCAAAATCGGGTCGATGTAGCCCAGAGCGCCAGACACTGTGTGATTAAAGTCTGATTTTGAACACGTATCCACCAGTAACAAAGAGAAAACACATGGAATGACATTGTTATAACATTGTAACACTTTAATAGCAGACATGTCAGGACAATTCTGCATAAAAATATTATTAATCAAAAAAGTTTCCAAAAATGTCATTTTCTTGCCCAGGAAACATGTCAGAAGGTTTGTGTGTGTTTTTTTTTTTTTTTAGGGAAACAAGAAAAATTGGGACCAGGAAAGGGATTTAAGGATCGTCCATAGAAATGTATGGGAGACGCCAGGTAGCGACAGGTAAGACGTGGCGCTCTGCAAGGCTGAACGCCGGCGCTGTACGCTGAGCCTGGGATAATGATGAATCGGACTCTACATGGCGCTGTTCCAGTCGCTCACCAGATTCGGCTTCATAAATGTGGAATTGCTGCCGTGTCCGGCGTTCACCTGCCGCTACCTGACGCTTACAAGGTGCTACCTGGCGCTAGAGCTTCATGAATAAGGCCCTTGGTGGAAATGTCCTGCAGCAAAAAAGTTCTGGACCAAAATTTCTGACTTAGGGGTTTATTCATGAAGAGATAGCGCCAGGTAGCGCCTCGTAGCGGCAGGCAGCGTCTGTTGAATGTTGGGCGCTGTACGCAAAACATTTATGAAGGCGATTCTGGTGAGCCACTCTAACAGCTCCATGTAGCGTCTGATTCATCATTACAGGCGTCTCAGAGTATAGCGCCGGCGCTCTAGCTTCCAGAGCGCCAGGTGTTACCTGTCGCTACCTGTCGCTCTCCCATACATTTCACTGGACCTCACTCTTCTACTCTTTAAACAGGGTTTTCTTTTTTTTTTTTTTTTTTAATCAAATCACTGTGTGACGTCTCCTGGCCGAGAAAGAGTCATTTTTTAAAACTTTTTGTGACTTTTTATATTTTTATGCAGAATTGTCATTACAGGTCTGGCACTAAAGTATTAATGTCACAGTGTTATAACAATGTCATTCCATGTGTTTTCGCTTTGTTACTGGTGAATATGTGATCAAAAACAGACTTTAATCACATAGCGTCCGGCGCTCTATGCTATAGCGCCCAGATACAGAGCGACGACGCTGTGTGTGTCTTTTTTTGTTGAATATGGTGTGAGTCGCTGAGAGTCGGTCGCAATGAGCTGGCGCTACCTCTCGCTCCCTGAAGCGCTGTACTGGTGTTAGAGCGCCCAACATACATCACGTTCTTCAATGCTGGCCAGGTTAGTAGAGCGACTGAGACGCTCTGTTACAGCGCCCGATAGCCGATTACAGCGTTTGCTAGCGGTCGCTCTTAGCGCCTCTGTACAGACGCTCATCTGTCGCTACCTGGCGCTAGTAATGACTCAGCCTGCCCGTATCTTATCTATTCGCGTTCTTCTCCTGAATAGACATCAGAGAAACACCCAGAGGAACATAGAAAACTGTCTCAACTCATAAAACATATTTTACCAGCAGCGAAATGAACGAACAACTTCCTGGAAAAACAATCAACTGCCATTATATGAACTTTCATCCAGAGAAGGAAAAACAAGTGACATAATATCTGCTACAGAAAATCATCCAATACATCCAAACCCACATCAATATAAACGTCTGTCATTATATAATATATTATCAGCTTGTCTCTGCATCTGCCCTCCCTCCCATCTACTTATTACCTTCATTTATCCTATCTTATATGTTTCCCACACCCTGTACATACAGATTGCCCACATTAATCCGGACCCTCACCCTGAATAAGAGCCTATCTTATATGTTTCCCCCCTGTACATACAGATTGCCCACATTAATCCGGACCCTCACCCTGAATAAGAGCCTATCTTATATGTTTCCCTCACCCTGTACATACAGATTGCTCACATTAATCCGGACCTTCACCCTGAATAAGAGCCTATCTTATATGTTTCCCACACCCTGTACATACAGATTGCCCACATTAATCCGGACCTTCACCCTGAATAAGAGCCTATCTTATATGTTTCCCACACCCTGTACATACAGATTGCCCACATTAATCCGGACCTTCACCCTGAATAAGAGCCTATCTTATATGTTTCTCCCCTGTACATACAGATTGCCCACATTAATCCGGACCCTCACCCTGAATAAGAGCCTATCTTATATGTTTCCCACACCCTGTACATACAGATTGCTCACATTAATCCGGACCCTCACCCTGAATAAGAGCCTATCTTATATGTTTCCCACACCCTGTACATACAGATTGCTCACATTAATCCGGACACTCACCCTGAATAAGAGCCTATCTTATATGTTTCCCACACCCTGTACATACAGATTGCCCACATTAATCCGGACCCTCACCCTGAATAAGAGCCTATCTTATATGTTTCCCACACCCTGTACATACAGATTGCTCACATTAATCCGGACCCTCACCCTGAATAAGAGCCTATCTTATATGTTTCCCTCACCCTGTACATACAGATTGCTCACATTAATCCGGACCTTCACCCTGAATAAGAGCCTATCTTATATGTTTCCCACACCCTGTACATACAGATTGCCCACATTAATCCGGACCCTCACCCTGAATAAGAGCCTATCTTATATGTTTCCCACACCCTGTACATACAGATTGCCCACATTAATCCGGACCCTCACCCTGAATAAGAGCCTATCTTATATGTTTCCCACACCCTGTACATACAGATTGCCCACATTAATCCGGACCCTCACCCTGAATAAGAGCCTATCTTATATGTTTCCCACACCCTGTACATACAGATTGCTCACATTAATCCGGACCTTCACCCTGAATAAGAGCCTATCTTATATGTTTCCCACACCCTGTACATACAGATTGCCCACATTAATCCGGACCCTCACCCTGAATAAGAGCCTATCTTATATGTTTCCCACACCCTGTACATACAGATTGCTCACATTAATCCGGACCTTCACCCTGAATAAGAGCCTATCTTATATGTTTCCCACACCCTGTACATACAGATTGCTCACATTAATCCGGACCTTCACCCTGAATAAGAGCCTATCTTATATGTTTCCCACACCCTGTACATACAGATTGCTCACATTAATCCGGACCCTCACCCTGAATAAGAGCCTATCTTATATGTTTCCCACACCCTGTACATACAGATTGCCCACATTAATCCGGACCCTCACCCTGAATAAGAGCCTATCTTATATGTTTCCCACACCCTGTACATACAGATTGCCCACATTAATCTGGACCCTCACCCTGAATAAGAGCCTATCTTATATGTTTCCCACACCCTGTACATACAGATTGCTCACATTAATCCGGACCTTCACCCTGAATAAGAGCCTATCTTATATGTTTCCCACACCCTGTACATACAGATTGCCCACATTAATCCGGACCCTCACCCTGAATAAGAGCCTATCTTATATGTTTCCCACACCCTGTACATACAGATTGCCCACATTAATCCGGACCCTCACCCTGAATAAGAGCCTATCTTATATGTTTCCCACACCCTGTACATACAGATTGCTCACATTAATCCGGACCCTCATCCTGAATAAGAGCCTATCTTATATGTTTCCCACACCCTGTACATACAGATTGCTCACATTAATCCGGACCTTCGCCCTGAATAAGAGCCTATCTTATATGTTTCCCACACCCTGTACATACAGATTGCTCACATTAATCCGGACCTTCGCCCTGAATAAGAGCCTATCTTATATGTTTCCCCCCTTGTACATACAGATTGCTCACATTAATCCGGACCTTCGCCCTGAATAAGAGCCTATCTTATATGTTTCCCCCCCTGTACATACAGATTGCCCACATTAATCCGGACCTTCACCCTGAATAAGAGCCTATCTTATATGTTTCCCACACCCTGTACATACAGATTGCCCACATTAATCCGGACCTTCACCCTGAATAAGAGCCTATCTTATATGTTTCCCACACCCTGTACATACAGATTGCCCACATTAATCCGGACCTTCACCCTGAATAAGAGCCTATCTTGAAGTTTCCCACACCTTGTACATACAGATTGCCCACATTAATCCGGACCCTCACCCTGAATAAGAGCCTATCTTATATGTTTCCCACACCCTGTACATACAGATTGCCCACATTAATCCGGACCCTCACCCTGAATAAGAGCCTATCTTTTATGTTTCCCACACCCTGTACATACAGATTGCCCACATTAATCCGGACCCTCACCCTGAATAAGAGCCTATCTTATATGTTTCCCACACCCTGTACATACAGATTGCCCACATTAAAAATTATCCTACCTGCACCTACTGCATGCTATGAGCCTTTAAACATCCAAGATGGCGGCTCATGGAGCATCAGGCAGCCTGCAAACAGGAAGTGTCTTCTGACTGTGTCGCTCTGCATTCTGGGATTGCTGTCCTTTTCCCTGACCCCAGCTCTGCTCTGTCTGTGCAAAGCACAGCTATAACCCCGCCCCCTGCACTTTATCCTGCTCTCCTTTCTTCAATATGTGATGCTTCTGAGTCAAGATGGCGGCGTCCGTATCCTAGAGTCTTGAACAGAGTTGCAGCCCAGTGGGGGAAAGAATAATAAGTAAGTGACTAAAAACTTAAAATATATTAATTTTAGATGCTGGGGAATCATTTTATAAGCGTTTGGGCTTTTCTATAAATCACGCTGAAGGTCCGGGTTAAGTAATGTTATGAATTTGCTCTTTTATCTCAACTCAACTAATTTAATATCGTCTCTAACCAAATTATTTCCTTACCTCGAGCTTTTATTATCCATAATACTTGTAACAACAGTAATATATTTTATTATATATACATAGACATATATATCTAAAATATATTACTGCTATTAAATATATTACAATTTTTTTTTCACTGAAATTGATTGTATAACGGGCTATATTATTAGGCTCTTATTTAATAAGGGATAGCGCCAGGTAGCGGCTGGTTAATGAGAGGTAGCGACTGGTGAACGCCGGACACGGCAGCAATTACACATTTATCAAGCAGAATCTGTTTAGCGACTGGGATAGCGCCATGTAGCGTCCGATTCATCATTATCTCAGCCTCAGCGAACAGCGCCGGCGTTCAGCCTTGCACAGCGCCAGGTATGACCTCTCGCTACCTGTCGCTCTCCCATACATTTCAATGGACGATCCTTTTCTTCTCTTTAAACAGGTTTTTTGTTTATTTATTTTTTTTCCAAAAAATCACAAATAATTCTGTGACCTCTCCTGACATTGAATAAGCAGTTTTTTCACATTTTTTTCATTTTTTATATATTTCTTCAGAAATGACATCACAGCTCTGCCATTAAAGTGTCATGTTACAATGTGGTTACAATGTAATTCCATATGTTTTCGCTTTGTTACTGGTGGATAGATGCTGAAAAACAGACTTTAATCACACAGCCTCCTGCGCTCTGGGCTTCAGAGAAGCATTTCTCAGCGCCAGAGATTTGTGAGGCTGTTTTTTTGCTGAATATGGTGTGAGTCGGTCACTATGAGCAGTCGCTAACATGCGCTCCCATACAGTGCTTCACTGGTCAAATAGCGACTCCTCACAATGTATTCAACATTACTGCACAGCGACTGAGTCGCTATGAACTAGCGACCCACGGCCGAGCACAGTGACTACTAGCGGGCGCTCTGAAAATGCTGCTACAGACGCTCATCTGTCGCTACCTGGCGTTAGTGATGAATCAGCCTGTTATACTTTTTCGTAACTTTACAATAAAAATATTGAAAGAGAAAATCAACGATAAACAATACTCTGCACACACACATGTTGTATCCTCAAACATTTCTTGTTACAACGTTCCAAAGTCAGAAAGATAGAAAGCAGAGGGGGCGGTGCCGGAGGTGGATTCTATACAGGTCACATGTGTGTCAGGCTCCTGTAACATGGCATGAAAACTGGAAAGGCCAGACTTAGATCAGCCCAGGGAAGCGGGTCAGGGGGGGGGGGGGGGGGCGAGCGCTGTGCTGGATCAGCACACACATGATAAGACAGCGAATGGGATGCCGGGATTATATAACACACACATGCAACAATTCCCAAAATCAAACGTTAGCATTGTGCACACTGTGCAATCTTGAGATCTTCAGAGCTTTTCATTGGCTCCAGTGTTGATATAATTTAATTAGTTAAAGTGGAACAAAACCTAGCTGCGGCCAGGTCTGGAATCTAAAAGATGCTAGGCTTGTGAGCCTAGCAGCTCCAAGAACATACAGACCTGCCGGCTCATGGCCGAGAATCTGAGCCTAGGAGCCCAATAAACATAAAGGCCTACTAGCTTACAGTCAAGGATGGGGGCACAGAAGCCCCAAAAACATAGAGGCCTGTTAGCTTATGATGAAGCATGTAAGCCTAGCAGCTCCAAGAACATAGAGACCTGCTAGCTCATGGTCGAGAATGTGAGCCTAGAAGCCGAAGGAACATAGAGGCCTGCTAGCATACAGTCAAGGATGGGGGCCAGAAGCCCCAGAAACATAGAGACCTGTTAGCTTATGATAAAGCCTAGCAGCTCAAAGAACGTAGTAACCTGCTAGCTCATGGTCAAGAATGTGAGCCTAGAAGCTGAAGGGACATAGAGGCCTGTTAGCTTATGATGAAGCTTGTGAGCCTAGCAGCTCCAAGAACGTAGAAACCTGCTAGCTCATGGTCGAGAATGTGAGCTTAGAAGCCGAAGGGACATAGAGGCCTACTAGCTTACAGTCAAGGATGGGGGCCCAAAAACCCCAGAAGCATAGAGGTCTGTTAGCTTATGATGAAGCTTGTGAGCCTAGCAGCTCCAAGAACATAGAGACCTGCTAGCTCATGGTCGAGAATGTGAGCCTAGAAGTCGAAGGGACATAGAGGCATACTAGCTTACAGTCAAGGATGGGGGCCCAGAAACCCCAGAAACATAGTGGCCTGTTAGCTTATTATGAAGCTTGTGAGCCTAGCGGCTCCAAGAACATAGAGACCTGCCGGCTCATGGTCGAGAATGTGAGCCTGAAAGCCAAAGGGACATAGAGGCCTACTAGCATACAATCAAGGATGGGGGCCCAGAAGCCCCAGAAACATAAAGGTATGTTAGCTTATGATGAAGCTTGTGCGCCTAGCAGCTCCAAGAACGTAGAAACCTGCTAGCTCATGGTCGAGAATCTGAGCCTAGAAGCCAAAGGGACATAGAGGCCTACTAGCATACAATCAAGGATGGGGGCCCAGAAGCCCCAGAAACATAAAGGTATGTTAGCTTATGATGAAGCTTGTGCGCCTAGCAGCTCCAAGAACGTAGAAACCTGCTAGCTCATGGTCAAGAATGTGAGCCTAGAAGCTGAAGTGACATAGAGGCCTGTTAGCTTATGGTGAAGCTTCTGAGCCTAGCAGCTCCAAGAATGTAGAAACCTGCAAGCTCATGGTCAAGAATGTGAGCCTGGAAGCCGAAGGGACATAGAGGCATATTAGCATACAGTCAAAGATGGGGGCCCAGAAACATAGAAACCTGTTAGCTTCTAATGAAGCTTGTGAGCCTAGCAGCTCCAAGAACATAAAGACCTGCTAGCTCATGGTCGAGAATCTGAGCCTAGGAGTCCAATAAACATAAAGGCCTACTAGCTTATAGTTAAGGATGGGGGCACAGAAGCCCCAGAAACATAGAGGCCTGTTAGCTTATGATGAAGCAAGTAAGCCTAGCAGCTCCAAGAACACAGAAACCTGCTAGCTCATGGTCGAGAATGTGAGCCTAGAAGCCGAAGGAACATAGAGGCCTACTAGCATACAGTCAAGGATGGGGGCCAGAAGCCCCAGAAACATAGAGGCCTGTTAGCTTATGATAAAGGTTGTGAGCCTAGCAGCTCCAAGAACGTAGAAACCTGCTAGCTCATGGTTGAGAATGTGAGCCTAGAAGCTGAAGGGACATAGAGGCCTGTTAGCTTATGGTGAAGCTCGTGAGCCTAGCAGCTCCAAGAATGTAGAAACCTGCAAGCTCATGGTCGAGAATGTGAGCCTAGAAGCCGAAGGTACATAGAGGTCTACTAGCTTACAGTCAAGGATGGGGGCCCAGAAGCCCCAGAAATATAGACACCTGTTAGCTTATGATGAAGCTTGTGAGCTTAGCAGCTCCAAGAATGTAGAAACCTGCTAGCTCATAGTCGAGAATGTGAGCCTAGAAGCCGAAGGGACATAGAGGCTACTAGCATACAGTCAAGGATGGGGGCCCAGAAGCCCCCGAAACATAGAGACCTGTTAGCTTATGAGGAAGCATGTAAGCCTAGCAGCTCCAAGAATGTAGAAACCTGCTAGCTCATGGTCAAGAATGTGAGCCTAGAAGCCGAAGGGACATAGAGGCTACTAGCTTACAGTCAAGGATGATCTTTTCCTCGAGCCCACAACACCAGGCACTATACCTATACCTATAGGAGGGATATGTGACCGGTGGTGCGCGCCCCATTCAGGTTTTTCTGCTGCTCTGAGCTCAGAACAACAAAGAGAAAACCTGAATGAAATGCAGGATGTTAATTTAGCGACCCCATATGTGCCGTGCAAGGGCGGACTGGGGTCAAAAATCCCTGGAATTTACCAGCCCCTGGGTGGCCTGAGACATCTCTGCTGAGACCCCCGAACCATGATGACGGGGCTATAGCATTGGGATTCAATCCTTGGCTTGTAGGTAAAGTGAGGCTAGGTACAGGGGGCTGGAGTTCCTTGGCTTGTGGGTACAGTGGGGCTGGGTACAGGGGACTGCGATTTCTTGGCTTTTGGGTACAGTAGGGCTGGGTTGGGGGCTAGGGTTCCTTGGCTTGTGGGTACAGTGGGGCTAAGTACAGGGTGCTGGGGTTCCTTGGCTTGTGGGTACAGTGGGGCTGGGTACAGGGGGCTGGGGTTCCTTGGCTTGTGGGTACAGTAGGGCTGGGTAGGGGGCTGGGGTTCCTTGGCTTGTGGGTACAGTGGGGCTGGGTACAGGGGGCTGGGGTTCCTTGGCTTGTGGGTACAGTGGGGCTGGGTATAGGGGGCTGGGGTTCCTTGGCTTGTGGGTACAGTGGGGCTGGGTATAGGGGGCTGGGGTTCCTTGGCTTGTGGGTACAGTGGGGCTGGGTACAGGGGGCTAGGGTTCCTTGGCTTGTGGGTACAGTGGGGCTGGGTACAGGGGGCTGGGGTTCCTTGGCTTGTGGGTACAGTGGGGCTGGGTACAGGGGGCTGGGGTTCCTTGGCTTGTGGGTACAGTGGGGCTGGGTACAGGGGACTGGGGTTCCTTGGCTTGTGGGTACAGTGGGGCTGGGTACAGGGGACTGGGGTTCCTTGGCTTGTGGGTACAGTGGGGCTGGGGTTCCTTGGCTTGTGGGTACAGTAGGGCTGGGTAGGGGGCTGGGGTTCCTTGGCTTGTGGGTACAGTGGGGCTGGGTACAGGGGGCTGGGGTTCCTTGGCTTGTGGGTACAGTGGGGCTGGGTACAGGGGGCTGGGGTTCCTTGGCTTGTGGGTACAGTAGGGCTGGGTAGGGGGCTGGGGTTCCTTGGCTTGTGGGTACAGTGGGGCTGGGTACAGGGGGCTGGGGTTCCTTGGCTTGTGGGTACAGTGGGGCTGGGTACAGGGGGCTGGGGTTCCTTGGCTTGTGGGTACAGTGGGGCTGGGTACAGGGGACTGGGGTTCCTTGGCTTGTGGGTACAGTGGGGCTGGGTACAGGGGACTGGGGTTCCTTGGCTTGTGGGTACAGTGGGGCTGGGTACAGGGGGCTGAGAGGGAGACTAAGGAGGCAGGGATTGAATGTGGGTGTTACAAGCAGCAGCCCAACTGGCCCCAAAACAGTGCGGCCCACCGGGCATTGTCCTGGGTCTCCCTATTGGCTTGTGGGTACAGTGGGGCTGAGGCCCCTCCAAACTATAACATTGAGGGATGGCTTCCTTGGCTTGTGGGTACAGTGGGTGTGGGTACAAGGGGCTGAGAGGCAGACTAAGGGGGGCAGGGATGGAATGTGGGTGTTACAAGCTGCTGCCCAACTGACCCCAAAGCAGTGCAGCCCACCGGACATTGTCCTGGGTCTCCCTATGGCCAGACCGCCCCCTGGTTCCATGGGAATGAGGAAAAGGTGAGTTTATGGGAAATCCCGGCGGAAACACACATCGAAGCATCCAGTGGCGAACTTGGGCCAATAATCAGTCCGGGATTTTACCAGGACCCGGCCGCCCCATGACCAGCCAGTGGCATATCTGCTGCTTCCTGGCCTTTCACCCAGTGTGCTCCAAGCCTTAGGCTATATGATAAGGGTGAGGACATTGGCTGGGGTTGCTTGGGTGAGGCAATAGAATGGGGAAGGGGATGGGGGGGCTGGGATTGGAGGGAAGTGTTAGAAACGTTAGCAGCTCAGACTGCCCTAAAGCAGTGCGGCCCAGCAGGAATTTGCCCTGTTCTCCCTATGGCCAGTCCGCCCCTGGATTCTCCAGACAGGTGGAGCAACAAAGCCTGGTTTGTGTCATTAAGGTGCTGTCACGCTCTGGTAACTCCAGCCCTCTAGGTAAGCCCTCAACCCCCAATCTCCGCAGCCGGCTTCACCTGTAGGAGCCCCCGCTTGCCGGGACGCAGAATACGCCTGCCCGGGATCGGTTGCCCCCAGGACCTCAATGGCTCAAAGGATGAGAGCTTACTGGTTTAGAGGTCTGAAGAACCAATGGCTAAGAGCGGGTGTAGCAGAAGTCCAGAGACAGGCCAGAGGTTAACACGGGGAGTCAGAGTTCGCAGCGGTACAGAGGGGTGAGACAGCTGGAGGTCTAGGTACAAGGCAGAGGTCGGCAACGGAGATCAGATCGAGATTGGTCGGTTCAGGCAGAGGTTGGCAACTGGAAATCAATCGAGCTTCAATGCACAAGACAAGCTTGGTACTAGGCGCTATAACAGGCACTGACACACTGCAGTGGCAATCCCTTTATAGGGGTAGACCCAGCTGGATTGGACAGGGAGGCAGTGGCTGTGATTGGTGCACTTTGAATCTGTGAGCTGATTTGTGCATTTCGGCCCTGTGGTCTGATTGGTGCACTCAGAGAGCTCTGGGCTGATTGCCCCAGCTGAACTCCACAGGCATACTGCTGAGAGCTGCACCTCCTAGGTTTCGCTCTTTTAAACAGCCTCCAGTGGCCATTCTGTGTATTGCACCACCGGAGGACATGAGCTGACTGTACACGCGTGCAAGCACAAGTTGAATGACAGTGGGCAAGGGAGGAGGGCTTGCTTGGAGACACATGCGCCGCTGGGGATGGCACCCGAGGCAGAAGCGGCTGCTGGGCAGGAGGATCCCCAGCCAGTTGCCTAGGGACACCACGGGCACGGGCTGAAGGCGAGTCATTCATGACAGGTGCATTCTGCAGTTTCCTGGGATGTTACAAGAAGGGCTGGACCTTCTAGAAAGTTCTTCGTGTTTTACATAAATACGAGCTGCAACAATAAACAACAGGTCACTCTGAGAAACTGTACCTTGTGTGCGTGTCATAGTTACTTAAGGGCAGTCTCCGGCATGCTGTGGGGTTCGAATGGCACTTTATGCAGGAGAACTAAGATGCCAGCACAGGGGCAGGGCCCTTCCATCATCCCCTACTTACCTTTTGGACATCCGGCTGCTTCAGGGCCCAATACTCACCCCGTTGCCTACTTAGCTGGCGCTGCTCTTCAATGTCCCACGGCTATCTCGCAGCTCCACAAAGTCTTGCGGCATTTCATGTTGGCACATTGCATCTTCATAGGCACTGCTCAGGCGTGAGAACGAGGGCCGCATTCAGCGCCCGATGGGATGCAAGATGGCACCACGTGTTAGGAGGTTGCCCGGAAGACCCAGAAGATGGATCCCCCAGCGACAGGGCCAGCTCCAGGTCTATGTGGGCCCTTGGGCGGCATGGTCTCAGTGGGCCCCTTTGTAGTGAAGAGTCGCGTCACATCACCGAGGGACGAAAATCTGGATGCCCCCTAAGGATCAGGCAATTTGGACCAAAACTCTAGTTTTGTTCTACATTGAAGCGCACCAAACCGCTTTAAACATGACATCGGAGTCAAATCTAGATCCTCCTGATTTGGATGCCCCTGTGTGTGACCCCCTCCCCTCCTTTGTTCATTACTTACCACGATCTGGTGAATGCACTGTGGGATCGCCAGTTTGAGTTAACGGCCAAACCAGGGGGGTTCCTTCACAAACAGGGGCGTCCCAAATTGAGATATTCCTGTAAAGCGGACCAAAACCCAGGGGAGGAATTGCTTGCATAGTGTGTATGAGAGAGATCCCAGGGGTTTTCACACAGTAGGGTATCACAGATTGGGATGCTCCAGGGATAGGAAATCAGCAGAACAAAACCCAGCACTTCCTCCCCTGAGTCCGGTCCTATCAGTGACCCTTGCCAGGTGCTGACGCCAGCCCTGCCCAGCGAGGTGCGTAAACACTCCCCAATTGTGAAACCGAAGGTGGGGGGCAGCAGTCCGGTGAGGTTTGGGGGAGGTTTGTACCTCCTCCGAATTTCCTCTTTAAGGTTGTCATCTTCAAAAACTATCTCTTTATGAAAACCATACCTACCAACTTTTCAGAATGAGAAATATTTGTTAAATTAAGCCACGCCCCTCATTGAGAGATAGATGAAGCCATGCCCCCTCATTGAGGGATGGATGAAGCCACACCCCCTCATTGAGGGATGGATGAAGCCACGCCCCCTCATTGAGGGATGGATAGGAGATACATTGTAACAGTTACAACAATAGAAACACTTTGAATAGGCAAATGTATCATTTATTGCTGCAGATCTGCATGTTTCATCTCAAAGAGGGACAATATGTAAATGAAGCCATGAAGCCACGCCCCCTAATTGGGGGATGGATGAAGCCACAACCCTTATTCAGGGATGGATGAAGCCACGTCCCCTCATTGAGGGATGGATGAGGCCACGCCCCCTCATTGAGGGATGGATGAAGCCACACCCCCTCATTGAGGGATGGATAGGAGATACATTGTAACAGTTACAACAATAGAAACACTTTGAATAGGCAAATGAATCATTTATTGCTGCAGATCTGCATGTTACACCACAAAGATGGACAGAGAAGGACATAGAAGTAGGGACGGGGGACTTGGACTCAAAAGAGGGACAGTCTACCCAAATCAGGGACACCTGGGGCTATGGAAATCCAGCCTTGTGATCTCTGGCTCCTAAATTACAACCGTGGTTTGCTAGAACCAGAGAGGTGACCTGAACATCATCTATTGGCTGAGACCTCCAGGACCTCATAAATAGTCCTGCTGGGACTGATCAGCTGCGGGGAAGGTTAAGTAAGTACAGTATGTTTTTTTTCTATGTAAGACAAAAAGTTCGGGCCTAACACTCCTTGACGGCCTTAACAAACACCAACGTATCGTATTTGCTCTTGTCATCGGATGCTTCGTTCTTGAGGGTCTCTTTGGTTTGGATGGTGAGGCCGGCCCCCTCCACGGCCTTGATCAGCTGGTCTTCCGTTATGTCCAGGAGGAAGTAGAGGTCATCCCCGAGCTTGTAATAGGAGGCGTGCTCTCCCCCGAGCAGCAGCAGCACGCCGCCGGGGTTCAGCAGGGAGGCAAGCCTCTGGATGTTGAGGCAGAAGGCGTCGTAGTCCTCGCTCACCGGGTGCAGAATGTACAGGCAGAGAACGCAGTCGGCCTTCGGCAGCGAGCTCAGGTCACTGGGCTGATCCTTGCTGAAACTCACTTTGGAGACCCAAGAGATTTTACTCCTGAGCGCCTCCTCCTTCTCCTTCCAATGCTCCCTGAAAGAACCGAGACGGTAAATTAAAGGGTGACTCTAGGTAAACATTCGGGATCAGTGAATCTATTAAAAATTCGATTGGCGCGCTTCGTCAAATTTACCCCCCAAAATTTAGTTTATTCCAAATAAAATTTGGAAAGAAAAAAAATGTTCTTAGCTTCTTCCTCTATCCAACTGTCAGGCCGGAGAGTTCTCTAATATGAACTCTCCACCGGGGAGCAGAAAGTTTTGGCCAGAGCAATGACACGACAAGGAAGTGCAGTAAACAGGGGGGTTTATTAAGTCAAAAGGAACAACAAAAATATCTTCAATTGAGAAAATGGGACAAAAAACAAAGCTAACTAAAGGAGATAACTAACAAGGGAAAAACTGAAGCCCCAAGGTGCTGGCGCACTCACCTGAAGGCTCTAAGCAGATGATACAACTCAGGTACAGCTCAGGTACAGATACAGATACGGATTAGGGTTCCAACAGCTACAAGGACGTCACCAATGCAAACAATAAACAAAATCCTGCTGCACCAGGTGGAGGGCAGATCCTACTTAAATAGCCCGACACACCAGGTGCAGCAGATGATGGGGAGAGAGCATCCAGGGCTCTGCTGACACCAGCTGCTGGCTACCGGAACAGCAGATGGGGTAATTGACCCCAGCCACCAGCCAGGTATCAGCCGAACCCGGGGTTCTAACACCAATACTGGGCAAAGTCCCCTTTGTCCGGCGGGCCACTCCCCATCTCTGGTGGTGACCGCAGTGGTCGGGGGTCCTCATCATCCTCTTTTTTTTTCAGGACCCTGTGCGGTCCTTTCTCCGGTGCCCATTGCTGTCCTCCATCATCTTAAGCTGATTATCTGCCAGGCCACTTCCAATTTACACACAGAGAGACAGGGGTCTCCTCTCTTTAGCCCACAGCCCCCTTATTACCACTCAGCGGGCCTGGTATACAGGGTTAAAAGGAAAAGCCCGGTGGACCCCTCGTTCCAGGGTGGATGGGGGGTTGCTGCCGCTGATGGGGGTCTGTGGTGGTGGGGGTTTGCTGCCACTGATAGGGGACCCGTGGTGGCCTCATTAGGGCTATGTAAGCACCTGTATCTAAATGTGGGGTGGGACAGTTCTACTGGTGAGCCCCTAGCCTCAGGGTGGATGGAGAGGTCTCCTCTTGTTACGTGACCCGGTGTGGTCCTTCCTCCAATGCCCATTGCTGCCCTCCATCATCTTAAGCTGATTATCTGCCAGGCCACTTCCAATTTACACACAGGGAGACAGGGGTCTCCTTTCTTTAGCTCACGGCCCCCTCATTACCACTTAGCGGGCCTGGTATACAGGGTTAAAACCCAGTGGGCCCCTAGTCCCAGGGTAGATGGGGGGTTGCTGCCACTGATGGGGGCCTGTGGTGGCCCCATCAGGGCTATGTATACCCCTGCATCTAAATGTGGGGTGGGCCAGTTCTAGTGGTGGGCCCCTAGACCCAGGGTCGATGGTGGGGGTTGCTGGCTCCTCTTTTTTTTTTTTCGTGACCCGGTGCGGTCCTTCCTCCAGTGCCCATTGCTGCCCTCCATCATCTTAAGCTGATTATGTGCCAGGCCACTTCCAATTTACACATAGGGAGACAGGGTCTCCTTTCCTTAGCCCGCAGCCCCCTCAGCGGGCCTGGTATACAGGGTTAAAAGGAAAAGCCCGGTGGGCTCCTAGTCCCAGGCTGGATGGGAGATTGTTGCTGCTGACGGGTGCCTGTGGTGGTGGGGTTTTGCTGCCACTGATGGGGGGCCCGTGGTGGCCCCATCAGGGCTATGTATGCCCCTGCATCTAAATGTGGGGTGGGGCAGTTCTACTGGTGGGCCCCTAGTCCCAGGGTGGATGGTGGGGTTGCTGGCTCCTATTTTTCATGACCCGGTGCGGTCCTTCCTCTGGTGCCCATTGCTCCCCTCCATCATCTTAGGCTGCCTATCTGCCAGGCCACTGCCAATTTACACACAGGGAGACAGGAGTCTCCTTTATTTAGCCCATGGCCCCCTTATTACCACTCAGCGGGTCTGGTATACAGGGTTACAAGGAAAAACCCAGTGGGTCCCTAGTCCCAGGGTGGATGGGGGGTTGTTGGTGCTGATGGGTGCCTGTGGTGGTGGGGGTTTGCTGCCACTTATGGTGGCCCCAGCAGGGCTATATATGCCCCTGCATCTAAATGTGGGGTGGGGTAGTTCTACTGGTGGGTCCCTGGTCCCAGGTGGATGGTGGGGTTGCTGGTTTCTATTTTTCATGACCCGGTGCAGTCCTTCCTCCGGCACCAATTGCTGTCCTCCTACATCATAGGCTGATTATCTGCCAGGCCACTTCCAATTTACACACAGGGAGACAGGGGTCTCCTTTCTTTAGCCCACGGCCCCCTCATTACCACTCAGCAGGCCTGGTATACAGGGTTAAAAGGAAAAACCAGCTGGCCCCTAGTCCCAAAGTGGATGGCGGGTTCCTGCCACTGATGGGTTTGCTGCCACTTAGGGGGCCTGTGGTGGCCCCATCAGGGCTATGTATACCACTGCATCTAAATCTGGGGTGGGCCAGTTCTACTGGTGGGCCCCTAGTCCCTGGGTGGATGGTGGGGTTGCTGGCTCCTCTTTTTTCGTGACCCGGTGCTATCCTTCCTCCGGTGCCCATTGCTGTCCTCCATCATCTTAAGCTGATTATCTGCCAGGCCACTGCCAATTTACACACAGGGAGACAGAGGTCTCCTTTCTTTAGCCGGCAGCCCCCTCAGCGGGCCTGGTATACAGGGTTAAATGGAAAAACCCAGTGGGTCCCTGGTCCCAGCGTGAATGGTAGGGTTGCTGGCTCCTCTTTTTCGTGACATGGTGCGGTCCTTCCTCTGGCGCCCATTGCTGTCCTATATCATCTTAGGCTGATTATCTGCCAATTTACACACAGGGTGACAGGGGTCTCCTTTCTTTAGCCCGGGGCCCCTCATTACCATTCAGCAGACCTGGTATAGAGGGCCCCTGGTCCCAAGGTGGATGGGGGGTTGCTGCCGCTGATGGGGGCCTGTGGTGGGGGGGTTTGCTACCACTTATGGAGGCCCACTGGACGATTGCCCAATGCTAGAAATAGGAAGGAGGTGAGTTTTTTTAACCTTTTTTTACGGTAAAATAAACCATAAACCATCAAATTGACCATTGCAAGAAATTCGAATCCATTCGCTCATCCCTGGAAAAGTCAGAATTTGAACCCTTTAAAAATGTGCCCCTTTTTTCAGGATTGATGCGTGCTTCTAAAGTCACCACATATCCATAAAACCATGTATCATGTCAACAAGCAGTTGGTATTTTAATATGTAAATTAATATGCAAATCACCTGCTTATATTTGGCTTATCTGCATATTGTGAGGCGAAGGACCAGTCGGCGGCTCCTTCTTCTTTCTTCCTCCACGCTTCAATTCCCTTCAATGCTGAGTCACTCAAGTCCAACACGATGACCTCGGAGAAGGACTCGCACATCTGGATTATCTGGAAGAGGATGGGGCCGGCCGACATGTCAATCAGGACTCCGCCCCCAATTTCACCTGCAAAAATTAATATAAAAATATATGTAGAAGAGTCCATGAACACAAGGTCGGGCATTCAGCATCAACAATTCTCTCAGCTGCACAAGAAAGGGAATGTCACGCTCCTTGGTGTGGATCGGCCAATGTAGACACTGCAGGCTACTGTTAGCAGTACCACCTGCAGCTTCCTCTGATAGTGGTTACAGGGGAAACACAGCAGAAGGGAAGGCCAGAGTGTCAGGTATTGATGGATTGCAGATTTTGGTGAGCTGGAACTCAGGAGCTAAAAGGCAAGACTGGGTTAATTTTGGCTGAGCTGGGAGGAGGCCAGCAGGGAATGCATGGAGTAGTATACCACAAGGCAACTTCATAGTGGGGGGTTCTACGTGCAGATGCAGAGCCGAGAATCTCAAAGTCCAAGTAAGTACAAAAACACAGCAGGCCATTCAGAGTTCAGGTGAGTGCAGGGACTGGAGCTGGGTGTGTAGGGTTCTGGTAGTGCAGGAACAGAGCTGAATGTGTATAGTTCTGGTGCGTGCAGCAACAGAGCTGGATGTAAGGGCATAAGGGCAGACTAGATGGACCATATGCTCTCCTTCTGCCATCAACCTTCTATGTTTCTATGGATGTGTAGGGTTCCACGCCATAATATGGAGATGTATATCTGCAGGCAACTTCCAAGTGCCTCAGGCCTCCTTTTATAGGCCACTAGCCCCAGGACACTTCTGCACATGCTCAGTAACGCGAGCCCAGCACTGAGCCCTGGGGTACACCGCTTACAACCGGGGGCCATCTAAAGTAGGGATCATTACCCACAAGAGTTACAAGCTGTATTTTATAATCCTGAAGACCTCAATTTCCCCAATAAGCATCTATGGGGGGAGTGTCACACTGCACCATCCAGAGATCCCACATCTACCGCCGCCCCTCAGCCCATGGCTTCTACTAACCTCCTCATAGAAGCCAATCAGGTTAGTCTGGCAGCTTCTTCCCTTAGTAAAAGCGTGGTGGTTGACACTTATAATATTATAGATAGTTACATATTCTTATATGTAGTCCCTTAATAGCCCCTCAAGCAATTTTCGCACAAGGGATGTTAAACTTACAGGTCTGTAATTGCCTGGAGAAGACCTAGAATCCTTTTTAAAAATGGGCCCCACATTTGCCTTGCGTCAGTCTCTTGGCACTATACCAGTTGTTAGCAAGTCTTTAAAGATCAAGAACAGGGCTGATGAGATAACTGAGTTTAAGACTTTAAGAACTCTCGGGTAAAGTCCATCCGGTCCTGGAGTCTTATTCACATTTAAATGATTTCATTTTTCTTGGATGATATCCATTATTAGCTTGTTAAGTATTATACTTGGTCTATTGCTATCAGTGGCATCCCCTGTGTTGGCTCCTTGCTCCTCTCTTGTGTACACAGAGCTAAAGAATCCATTTAACAGCTCCGTCTTCTCTTCATCCCCAGTGACCATGTCCCCATTATCATTATTTAGGTCATCTACCTGTTTTGATTTAGTCTTCTTTGAATTTATATATTTTAAAATTTGTTTTGCTTTCTTTGACCACATCTCTTTCATTTTGTGCTTTCGCCAATCTTATTTCTTTCTTACAGGCTTTATTTACCAAGGGGTTTAATTTTAGCCGCTTATATTTGTTACCCATAGGAATACATTTTGCAACGTTGGTACTCACAATTGATTTAAAGAACTCCCATTTGTCATCTGTATCCTTATTCCTGAACAGATGCTCCCAGTCAATGCCCTGGAGTTCTGCTCTGAGCCTGGGGAAGTTGGCCTTTTTAGCATTCAGTGTTTTTGCCCTCACAGACCGGAAATCTTTCTTACAGTTTATGTTGAATACAACTGTGAATTGTAGCGATAACCTTTATCGCCGGAGGGCTTCTCCGCCAGAGACGTCCTTTTCCCAATGGTGAGAGGTGCTGCAGGAATTCCAGAGTCATCCATGAGGGAAACAGGAACAGCTCTTACAAGGGCTAGTGAATTGTAATATAGCGTTTCCCCCAATAGGAGACGGAACTCAGTATTGAGGGTGAAGATGAACTTTCTTTTATTAGTGCCACCCTGTGCCTTATATGCAAGTCTCCATGCAAGGGGACCTCCCCCGTGGACCTGATGGAGAACTGCATGACAAACGCACAGACCAATGGGAGCAGGCCACACAATCCCTCAACTCTGCCGGTAACACAAACAGCAACACAATAGCAGTCTGTAACACAATCAACAACACAATGACATTGCAGTCTGTAACACAATCAACAACACAATGACAGTCTGTAATAGTATCAGCAACACAATGACATTGTCTGTGACATGCTCAAGAAAATGAAAGTAATGAGTCTATGCAAAAACAGTGCCTTTAAAATCCAAAAGGCAGAGAGTCTGTCACAACAACTATATTGTGGTCACTGTTAACAAGATTTTTATAGACTTGTACTGTCCCTATCAGGTCATCATTATTTGATATCACCCCTAGTAGGTGCCTCCACGAACTGATTCATATAATTATCTTGTAGCAAGCTGAGGAATGCTCTCCCCCTTGTAGTAGAATCAGAACCCTGTCTCCAGTTGGTTCCTGGGTAGTTGAAACCCACCATCATCCCCACTGTACCAACCTGTGACACCCGCTCTATCTGTTTATGCAGCTGACTCTATTTCCCCAGTTATGTTCGGGGGTGTTTGGGGGTCTATTACACCAAATTGTAATTTAACATTGTTTCCATCGCCCCACACTTCTACCCACAAGGATTCTACATCCTCACAATCTTCTTATCCCCTTATTTATATATGCTTTGAATTCTTGCTTTACATAGAGACACACTTCACCCCCTTTCCTTTTTGCTGTGTCTTCAACAGAGAGCAAAACCTTGAAGATTGACAGTCCAGTCATGTGTGGAATCCAGCCATGTCTCAGCCACACCAATAACATCAAGATTTTCTTCCAGTACCAGAGCCTCAAGCTCCCCCACTTTACTTGCCAGACTTCTGGCATTTGTGAACATACACTTTAAGTTCCTATCTAGATTGACACATTGAGCTTTAATATTAGATTCTGCAGTAATGCATCCGCCTAATTTTTTACTGTTGGTTTGCAACACATAGATCTCGTTAGCAATCTCTCTCAGTGTTGCATTTTTCACCTCCAGATCTCTATAAAGTCCCTTGTAATGAAAAGTCCCCCAATATAAAGTCCCCTAATAATGAAAAGTCCCCTCAATTATAATACAACCTCGGTTGAAAATACAACCAGAACTTGCAAAAGCTCCTGAACTCACTTTAAAACAATCTTAATTATAGCAAAGCAATACTTCCCCTCACCAGTGTAAGTCTCTGCCCTGTCAGCATCTCTATTGCTGAATCACACATGAAGCACTCCCAGAATGCACCTTGCTCCAACCAATCATTAGCATGACCCCAGTGTCTGATGGCGGATGGCACTGGATGACGCTATTAAGTTACTTCTATCATTTAGTGAAAGAGGTTCTTTAAGGACAAAGCTCGGAGCAGCTCTAAGAACTGTAATTATTGGGATAATTATCCTGCTGAGTTGCTGTTCTTCATCCAAATGGTTATAAATCAAAACTCAGTGACATACGTGTTTTGCAAGCGGCGGTCATGCTGATTATTTGGTGAGGTAAGTAGATTCGACTTCCAGTATCATCTATATGCTGATGACACTCAACTACACTAACATTATGCCCTCTCTGCTGTCTCTAATATTATATCCTCTCTGCTGTCTCTAACATTATTTCTTCTTTGCTGTCTCTAACATTAAGTCCTCTCTGCTGTCTCTAACATTAAGTCCTCTCTGCTGTCTCTAACATTAAGTCCTCTCTGCTGTCTCTAACATTAAGTCCTCTTTGCTGTCTCTAACATTAAGTCCTCTCTGCTGTCTCTAACATTATTTTCTCTCTAAGGCAAATCCTCGGAGCACCTCGAGGAACTTCAATCATTGGGATAATTATCCTGTCAAGTCGCTTTCTTCCTCCAACCGGTTACAAATCAAAACTCAGTGACTTGGCTCTTCTGCATCTTGCATGCTAATGAGCTTGTTTACTTGTGGACCAAAACGTGACTATCCCATGTTTGGATCTGTACCCTTGGAGAAACCCCATCAGTTGCCCCATATACACACCTTGCCAGCATTCCCATACTGTGGCTTTGCTCAAATCAGCTTCTTTGGCTGGACATATAAAACCGTCACAAAATCTCACTAAGCAGTGAATACGGCTCATAGCGCGGGAGGGGTACTTAAAGCGGATCTTCAGTCACAATAAAACCCCGCCCGGCCACTCTTCCCTGGCGCAGAGGCAGGATGAGGTTGTTACAAAGAAAATAAACCCTTACCTTATCCAGGGGCACACTGCCTGCCGCAGGCACACACCCTGCTAAAGGGATAGCGAGGAAGCAGCGCTGCTCACACATGCACTATTGGACCAGGGCTGAAGGTGAGTATATCAGGCAACCTGGGAATTTTTACACAGTAGAGTATCCCGATTCTGGATGCCCCCGTTGAGAGAATCAACCGGCCCAGGAATCTTATAGATTCCTTGTCCGATCTTCGTGGGCTTTGGTCCCCTTTGCAGCCAATCAGCACTCTCGCTATGACTCGGCTCCCTTTGGTGCTGCTGATCGCTAAGCAGCCAAGCGCCGCCAGCCGCTTTCCCCGCCGACCTTACAGCCGTGGCATGCCTGTGCCGCATGGCTAGAGATGAGTGGGAATGCAGCCGGAGCACCCTGGTGCGGCGAGGGCTCCAGGAGAAGGTGAGTGAAACTGGCAATCGGGGGGGGTTCACACAGCGGGGCATCCAAATTCTGAATGCTTCAAGGAGTGGAGCTCAGACGGCCTCCGATGATCCTCTTTACCCATTTATTGCACTGGTGTTATCTTGAAATCTTAAAAGCTTTTCAATGGCTTCCTTGTAATGTATCACACTGGGATGAGCTGGGATGTGACGGGTAACGATTGCTACATGTGTAGGGCACAGGTAAGCATCTCCCAAATCAGGATCACACCGCTTCATTATGAACAAACGATAATGTTAATGTTTCATACACTTGGCGCTGAATGGAGACGAGTGACAGCGAGAGTGCTGATTGGCTGCAAAAGTGGACCCAAACCCACACTCACCCCTAACTCTTCTTTTCAGCGTGCTCACCAAAAGACATTTTGGGTCACATCAGGGTTCCTCTTTACCCACTTGCGTCAGGGTGCTGAGTGATCCTGCTCACTGGCCGCTTGGAAGTAAAACATGAGATCTGAGCGAACTCGTAAGTAATATAATTTGGCAATTACCTGACTTGCACAGCTTGGAGATAATCCTCATCGGGAAGCCCACCATCTGATCCACCATCGGCCGACCACAAGCTGGAGAGAAGAAGCTGTCCACGAATAATTTGTGGTCGAATGGGACTTCGTGGTAGCGCTTCAAGTCCTTGCAAGACTCCATCTTCTACTGGATGTCGCTCCTCCTCGGTGTCCTCTCTGTAAGAGGCCTCTTCCTTTTAAATGGTCAAACACGTGAGGTGAGGTCTTGTGGTGGCCCGTTTATGGGATTAACAAACATGAGTCACATGGAAAGGATCCAGATTTGAATAAAATGTTGGACGATTAAAGAGAATTGCAACGATTCATCTAATTAGTTGAATTATTCTTGTTTTACGAGTGTAATTAGAAGAGGCCGACAACATCTTCACATGTAGTTAAAAATGTGTTTGAGATACTGTGTGCAAAATGATGACAACTGATATTTCCACATCTATAAGACACCCTGACCCCCTTTTCATCTCCCTTTTTCATTCCATTTCCTTCTAGCAAAAGACCCAATACCCAAAAGCCCTTGCAGAAAGAGGAAGCCCATATAAGGATTAAGGGGAATTGACACTTCCAATGAGCGATGAACAAACCCAGACAGTCCCCAGGTCAAAGACCCCCCACCATTTCACACCTCTGCTGATCCGATGGCTCCTTCTGTGCCACAGGCCCCTCACGGCTACTTGAAAGCTTAGGATGTGATTGGAGCCAATAGTTTTTGAAGAACTGCAAGATCTCTGTGAGCTTTCCCCATAATTCATTACCATAATTGCAATCTGCAACCCATCTATACATAAGCTTAAAATGATTCTTGGGGGCTCAGGGGCCGAGATATGAAGAACTTTGATCCAGATTCATACCAACCCACCATGTTTGTATCTATAAAATTCCCAAGACCTGACTGGGCCATTTAACCCCAGAACTTGCATCCTTCCGACCCAAATGATCCAAAAATGGTTCTGACAGTTCTCCTGGCTATGAGGCATGACTATTAGAATCGCTGTCGCAGACCAGCACAGTTACAGAGCCTTGAGGTGGCAGCAGCATGAGGAGCCCATATATTGCCTGAAAGACACACCCTGGAGTTGGAAGCAGCATGAGGAGCCCATATATTGCCTAAAGGCACACCCTGGAGTTGGAAGCAGCATGAGGAGCCAATAAATTGCCCGAAAGACACACCCTGGAGTTGGCAGCAGCACAAGAAGCCCATATATTGCCTGAAAGACACCCTGGAGTTTGCAGAAGCATGAAAAGCCCATATATTGCCTGGAAGACACACCCTGGAATTGGCAGCAGCATGAGGAGCCCATATATTGCCTGAAAGACACACCCTGGAGTTGGCAGAAGCACGAGGAGCCCATATATTGCCTGAAAAACACACCCTGGAGTTGGCAGAAGCACAAGGAGCCCATATATTGCCTGAAAGACACACCCTGGAGTTGGCACCTGCACAAGGAGCCCATATATTGCCTGAAAGACACACCCTGGCATTGGCAGCAGCATGAGGAGCCCATATATCATCTTAAAGACACACTGGAGTTGGCAGCAGTATGAGGAGCCCATATATTGCCTGAAAGACACACCCTGGAGTTGGAAGCAGCATGAGGAGCCCATATATCGCCTGAAAGACACAGTGGAGTAGGCAGCAGTATGAGGAGCCCCTATATTGCCTGAAAGACAAACCCTGGAGTTGGCAGCAGCATGAGAAGCCCATATATTGCCTGAAAGACACACCCTGGAGTTGGCAGCAGCATGAGGAGCCCATATATTGCCTGGAAGACACAGTGAAGTTGGTAGCAGCATGCGGAGCAGCATAAAAGGAACATATAATTTTTTTAGTAAAAGTTAAGCTTTACGTAATGCATTTCCTTAATAATTACTTGTGGTCTGATGCGGGGGAATGTCTGTAACTGGAGAGCAGCGCCTTAAATCTGTTTTGCACTATCCATATTTCTGAAGTGTTGGTGGGGCACCATGATCAATCTACTCTGATGCATCAGATATTGATGGGTGGAAATATTGGCTGATCCATGCCTGATTCATCTTCACACATGTCAGTCTCTCCATAGTTACACACCTGCTGCTGTTGTCCAAAAAAACTGTTTTAAAGCCTACTGGAGAGCATTGTACTGCGCTTATCGGTGCACACCACATACGTACATCTGAGAGTTGCACCACTCTTTTCCGGTTAAAGTCTTTAGGGCCTAGTTACTGTGAAAGGCCAGACACATTTTTCGTGAAGAGATAAGTTATCCTTGTGGTTGCAAAGGTCCCTGCCACACTAAACCCGTTCTGATGGCACACTACTGGCAGAGCAGGACAGCTTTCCCAGGGCAAACTCTGCTAGTTGCGGCCACAGATCAAGTTTGGCTGCCCAGAAGTCCAGTGGATACTCAAGGTGTGTTGGCATGGTCATGTCAAGGTATAACACCATCTGCTGGATAATGTCCCACTCCAGATCTACCTGGAGCAGGTCTATCTGCTCATGAGTTACCTCACTATGCGGGTGAAGAAAGCTACTCATTAGGGACTGTAGACTCAGGCTGCTGCTGATGGAGCTGGTACTGCTCATGCGACCCCTCCCCAGCAGCCATGGCAGTGGAAAGTGAGCGTAGAGGACCCCCGAGTCAGACCTGCGAGACGATGGACAATGGCATAGATCAGTAGGTCAGTTTGTCCTACCTCTTAGTGGGTGTAAAAAAGGCCCCCATTTTTACACAACAGCGGCAGGTGTGTAACTATGCCTGGCCTTTCCCACTAACTAGCCCATCAGCACTTGAACATGAAACCAAATGTAAAAACTGTCAGATGGCCTGAAATGGGATGCCCCTGGTCAGAGTGATTTAAATGCACTACAGCAAGCTTTAAAACGTGGTTTTGGTAGAAAAGCAAAAGCAAAATAGGCAGGTGGGTGTGATCTGTAACACTAACTAGGCTTGTTGCAATGCCTGGGAATAAAACCAAATGCAAACACACTGTCAGATAGCCTGAAATGGGATGTCCCTGGTGAAAGTGAGTTAAATGCACTACAGAAAGCTTTAAAACATGATTGTGGTAGAAAAGCAAGAGCAATGTAGACAGGTGCTCTTGCTAAAAACAAATGCAAAAACACTGTCAGATGGCCTGAAATGGGAAGCCCCTGGTCAAAGCGAGTTACATGCACTACAGAAAGACTTAAAACATGGTTTTGGTAGAAAAGCTAAAGCAAAATAGGCAGGTGGGTGTGATCCGTAACACAACTAGACTTAAAAGGCCCGGGCATAAAAACAAATGCAAACAACACTGTACACTGTTTCTCTCTGTCACTGTCTCTCTCTGTCTCTTTCTCTGCCTCTCTCGTTCTCGTCCTCTCTTTTTCTTTTACTGTCTTTTTCTCTCCCTGGCTCTAACTCTCCCTGACCCGTTCTCGCCACACTACACTGCAGAAATGAGAGCCCACAATATGGCCGCTGCTTATATAGGGCTGTGACATCACCGGGGAGCCTGGCTGCTGACCCAGGATTCTTTACCCCATGGGACATGTCCTGACATGTGGATCCACCATTTTTGATGGCCTGGACCGCACCTAATGGAGTTTAAGGAATTGATTCGAGCGATCGCATCGATATTCGGGTTTCATTTAGAATCAATTTTTTCCTGAAATTCGTATCTAATTCGTATTTGTCAGATTCGATTCGCTCATCTCTAGAGATGTTTTTTGCGGTCATATTTCCTGGATCCAGTAGAAGGGGTGCAAGTAGAGGGCTGGACTTCTCCTTTTAGGCCCCAAGCACTGAGGAGTGAACCAGTCTAAGGGCTCACAGAGGATTCGGAAGAAAGAGAGAGGAAGGGCCCCATGCTGGGAGAGGGAAGAAAATGGTATGTGATGGCATTTCATACAAAGAGGAAGTCATGAGTCGATTATGGCATGTGATGGCATTTCATAGTTGGAGGAAGTCATGAGTCGATGATGACATGTGGTAACATTTCATACTCGGAGGAAGTCACGAGTTGATGATGGCATGTGATGGCATTTCATATCCTGAGGAAGTCATGAGTCGATGATGGCATGTGATGGCATTTCATACCCTGAGGAAGTCATGAGCCGATGATGACATGTGATGGCATTTCATACTCGGAGGAAGTCATGAGTCGATGATGGCATGTGGTGGCATTTCATACTCGGAGGAAGTCATGAGTCGATGATGACATGTGATGGCATTTCATACTCGGAGGAAGTCATGAGTCGATGATGGCATGTGATGGCATTTCATACTCGGAGGAAGTCATGAGTCGATGATGACATGTGATGGCATTTCATACTCGGAGGAAGTCATGAGTCGATGATGACATGTGATGGCATTTCATACTCGGAGGAAGTCATGAGTCGATGATGGCATGTGATGGCATTTCATACCCTGAGGAAGTCATGAGCCGATGATGACATGTGATGGCATTTCATACTCGGAAGAAGTAATGAGTCGATGATGACATGTGATGGCATTTCATACTCGGAGGAAGTCATGAGTCGATGATGCCATGTGATGGCATTTCATATTCGGAGGAAGTCATGAGTCGATGATGACATGTGATTACTTTTTTTACTCGGAGGAAGTCATGAGTTGATGATGACATGTGATGGCATTTCATACTCGGAGGAAGTCATAAGTCTATGATGGCATGCGATGGCATTTCATGCTTGGAGGACTTTCTTTTCCTCTCTTTCTCTTTTCTTCTCTCAACTCTTTCTTTATTACTCTCTGACCTGGAGCCATAACTGCCATTGCTCACATAGCAACACAGTTACAGTAAATAGGTGACGTACAGTAGTTAAACTGCTACATTGCTACATACTGACACACTGGTACAGTTACATATCATTACATGGGAGTAATTCACTAATATGTGACAAGTCTGGCATCAGAGCCCAGATAAGTGCCAGGTCATATAGAGCAATGGAGGGTTGTAAGCCGCCCCAAACAAGTGGCTCCGTATATGAGTTGGTTTGGGGCAAGAGAGGAGAGCGCATGCGCAGAGGCATCCCACAATAGCACGAGGACTAGAGATGAGTGAACCGAACCCCTAGAAGGAGGATTTGCTTTGAATTTCGGGGAAAGAAAGTAATAACTCACCTGCTCCCTCGCTGTCCTCCAGTCTCTTTCTTCCCTAGGGAGAGTGCAGAAGAGCCCAGGGTCCATGAGGGTTATGCGGGCTGGTAGCCAGGAGTAAGCTGATGTTGTCTCACTCTGCTGGTAAAAAAGCCCCTCCCTGCGGACGGGAGCGAGACGTCATAAGCCATGCACTTCATATGATTTCTCCTGCTGTCAGGAGGGCGCGGGAGACAGTTGCCAATGGATTAGAGGTAAGTATAGGGGGAAAAAGAATAAAATATGTTTTCATTGTCTGTGTGTGTTTACATTTGTGAACTGATAAGTCCTTGAGACTCCTATACCAGTTCATAGGGCAGGAGAGGCCATCAAGTCACCTACCTGCAAGCCCCATTACCTGCATCCTCAAAGCCCAGGGGGGTGCAGAAAAGCCCAGGGTCCGTGGTGGCTTTGTGGGCTGTAGCGCCCTGGTTTACCAGCCCCCATAGTGGGTGCCTGGGCTGGTTTTAGTTGGATAGGGGGGCTTTTTCTGCTGGAAGTAAGCTGGTGTCATCTCACTTTGCCGGTATACAAGGCAGAACTCCTGCCTCATTACCTGCATCCTCAAAGCCTAGGAGGGTTGCAGAAGAGCCCATGGTCTGTGAGGGCTATGCGGGCTGGTAGCCTTCAAGGCCTGGGGTCCTCTTGTCTGTCTTTGCAACCTGGTCTACCAGCCCCCATAGCTTATGCCCGGGCCGGTTTTGCTTGGATTGGGGGGCTTTTTATACCAGGGGTAAGCTGATGATGTCTCACCCTGCCGGTATAAAAGGCCCCTCCCTGAAGTTGAGACTGAGATGTCAGAACCCCCTCCTCATTACCTGCATCCCCAAAGCCTAGGGGGAGCTGAAAAGCCCAGGGTATGTGAGGGCTATGTGGGGTGGTAGCCTTCAGGGACTGGGACCGGCTTCTCTGCACCCTGGTTGACCAGCTCCCCATAGTGGGTACACGGGCTGGTTTTTCTTGAATAGGGGGTCATTTTATACCGGGAGTAAGCTCATGTTGTCTCACTCTGTGGGTATAAAATACCCCTCCCTGCAGCGGGAAGCGAGATGTTAGAACCCCCCTGACTCCTTACCTGCATGCCCAAACTCTAGGGGGGTGTAGAAGGGGTCCGTGAAAGCTTTGTGGGCTGGTAGCCATCAGGCCTGGTGCCAGCTGCTCAGCCTCTGTGCCCTGGTTTACCAGACCCCATAGTGGGTGCCCGGATAATTTTCTTGGATAAGGGGGACCACACAACTTTTACTTTTATATTCTGAGTGGTTTAGCCCTTAACATTCTAAATGACACAGGCTCCAGGAGGGGGGACCCCATGCCTTTATTTTTTAATTTGTGTCCTGCGCCGTCCGCTGCTGCTGTCAGCGACACCTGGAGATATATGGGTTGATTCAAAGAAACATGTAACAGCTTGGATTTGGCTCACGATCATCCTATTTTTCCCGTCCGCTCGTGCGTTCGTATGAACTTGCGAGTGATTCAATAAGCAAATACGTTTCTATCCTAAAAGATACGTCCGTTCGTATGATATCTCCCGAACTTGCCTCAGTCAGTTGCCAATCGTAAAAATCACGTTCATGTGCTCACCTGTTGCGGCGGCAGCCTGTTTTTTCGGCTGCTTCCATCGTCAACCTCTTCCAATTACTTGCGTTTGCCTCTGGTTTTCATTGGTTTTTGGCCTCTTAGATTCGTGCGTTCGTATGTTTATAAGATCTTGCGCATGCGCACCCTCAACCAGAAACTTACCTAAACCCCTTAGCGCTTGCATCCAACTTCATTTCTCTGTCCCTCAAACTTACCTAAACCCCTTAGCGCTTGCATCCCACTTCATTTCTCGGTCCCTCAAACTTACCTAAACCCCTTAGCGCTTGCATCCAACTTCATTTCTCTGTCCCTCAAACTTACCTAAACCCCTTAGCGGCTGCATCCCACTTCATTTCTCGGTCCCTCAAACTTACCTAAACCCCTTAGCGGCTGCATCCAACTTCATTTCTCGGTCCATAAAACTTACCTAAACCCCGTAGCGGCTGCATCCCACTTCATTTCTCGGTCCATAAAACGTAAGAATATCACATAATTTACATATGTCTATATGTTTCTAAGTGTGTTGTTTCTGGTTTGTGTAATTTTTTGGGTGTGTGCATATTAGAAAAGACACATTTCGGAAGGCTTAAAATATAATTTATTTTAAATATTTTCTTTGTTTTTTTTTGAATAATTGTAAATACTTTTATTTTTTTTTGGTTTTTTTTTGGTAAACCTTTTTTTTTTTTTTTTCAAGTAAAAACACATATAAATATTTTGTATTTTTTTAACAGTAAAACACCTTTTTTTTTTTTTTTTTTTTTTAAAAAAAACAACTTTTTTGGTTTTTAACCAAAACGATTAAACAATTGTTAAAATGTGAAAAAATTTAAAAACAACTTTAAGAAAGGAGCCAGGACCAAGGGCACTAATCCTCCTCGTCTTCTTCATCTGTTGGCCCCAACGTCGCCTGTATGGCCAGCAGCTCGGCCACCAACTCCTTAATTCTTTTTTTTTTTCCCGCCAAGGTTTGGGGGATCATCCCTGTAACCAATAGAGAAAGAAACATAAATAGGAGTCCCAGACCGGTTTGTATGCTGGAAATAGATTTAGGGTTAATCAAATACATGTAAATGCATGACATATGTCCTTCTTCAAAGGGATACAGTTAATGCATTTCCCACAGGTAAGTGTTTAAACTCCTTAAACCGGACCTTCAACATTATTTAATGAAAACCAATAACTATTCACAAATGATTCTGCACCACCTCAAAGTTATTTAGGGTTTTTTGGGGATTACAGCGCCGCCATCTGGACTCTGAAGCATAACACTTAATGAGGAGTGGAGAGTTGGATAAAGTACAGGGGAGTAGGTTACAGTGGTGCGTTGGGAATCCCGAGCATAGCTGGGTTGAGGGAAAGGTCATCACTCACACAATGCATGGCAGCACCTTCCTTTTTTCAATCTGTATCCCATGCTGCCTGTAAATATTGTGCATTCCATATTCCCCAATATTGGTTTTGTTCAGTCTAATAACATGCATTAGATGGGTGAAGGGTGTTTTTCCATGTTTCTAATCTGTAGGTACAGTGTGATGGCTAAGTCTTTGGTTCTTAATACTAGTTAGGGTCCTCTTTAAGCTAACGAAGTGCCCACATTAAAGTGTGAACTACACATTGGCTACGCCTTTAGTTATGTGTGTGTTATTAGCTAACCAAACATTAATATGAATAATGGCATGGAGACTTACGGAGTTGGTGGCCGACAGATGGCTGGTTGGGGCCAACAGGCTGCCCTTGGTCCTGGCTCTGCTGTGAAGAAGTCCCTGGAGAAACATGTGACATTTGGTTAGTACTTGTAGAGAGTCACTATTCCCAACATATCTGGCTCCCAGTCTGGCTGACATCACTCACCTTCGCCAGGATCGACTTCAAGCATCTCTGCTGCCTCCTCCTCCACTATCTCACCCGCTCCTGAAGCTTCTACAAATACATAATAAAGGATAACTTAGTTTTTGGCCTGCCATGTATATCTTTGTGCCTATACATGAAGAGTGACATACCAGAGCCTTCCCCATGCGTGGCCAGGTATGACTCCACGCCCACGCGCCTTGGCCCCTCCTCTGTGGTAAGGTCCAGGGGCTGGTCTGAGGAGGCCACAGAGGAGGGGTAGGTCCGTCGCCCGGGAGATCCACCACCTTCACTCACAGATGCAGAGTCATGCAGCACTGGTCGGCCTGTACGTCTCCGGGTGCGGCGAATTCTGAAATCCATTTCCAACACTACCAAAGAAAAGTCATTATAAATAAAGGCCTAACTTATACATTTGGAACATATACCATGCAATTGCTTTGTACTTACTTGGGAAATGGATCCCAAAATACCTCCGCACCCGGGGCATGTGCAGACGTTTCAGGTCCGACCAATGCTGCATTATCTGGGTGTGAGTGAAGGTGGTGCTGGTCACACGGTGGATCTCCGCGATGATCTCCCGGGCGATGTCCCTTTTCTCGCACACATTGGGCGCGAAGTCATACCGGCGCTGAAGCATGATCTGAAAAACATAATGGACACAGAGCTTTTACTTTTACACACAGACCCATATGTGTTGCATCACAAGTTGATAATTTAATGTCATTAACACACACATTTCGAGTGGCCGCCATTTTTGGGGAGTGCCTTAAAGAGGACGTTGACTGTGATTGACAGTCTGGTCTTATGTTATATGTATCACACACCATGTACATACAGATAATAGCCAACATCAAGAATCAGGCCACCTGCATCTATGGCATGTTAGGATGGTTTAAACATCCAAGATGTAGCCTAATGCTTAGGCTTTTGGACCACGTGTGTGGCTTCCCGTTGTGTTTTTATGGCTTAGGAAAACAGTGTTCCTCAAACATCCGCATCAAGGTCCGAGACAGGCCAGGTTTGCCAGCTCGCCCCGCTACTCCACAGGTTAATTAACTGTTGCTAAGCCGGAGCAATTGGCCGAATTAGGACATCAGCATAGACAGTTGAAAACGTGGCCAGGCTCGGCCCTTGAGGATGAAGTGTGAGGAGCCAGTGATTAAACATTAAGAGACCCCAAACTAGTTCCAAACGCATCATTTACATTTAGGCCATCATTGACTATTCGATTAAAATGCACAGGCAGCCACTTACCAGCATGAGGATCTCTTCCTGTTGACGGGTGAAGATAGTGGGCGCCATCTTTATGCTTCTTCCAGGCAGCAGATAAGTGAAACCCCAGCGGTTTCCTGGTTCCGCTCGAACGTACGTTCGTACGAGCGCGTAGTCGTGCGCATAGGCGTCACACGCTGGGCTCATTATTTAAAGGTCCCTGCACCCAAAGCTCATTCTCTTTGAGCATTTGTGTACGATGGCACCAAAAAAGGCGATGAGCAAGCGACCCCAGCCAAGCAAGACCGCGGAGGGCCCCACAACAAGGTCCCAGCAAGCTGGCCGAAAACTGAGAGCCAAGACTCCCACCTCGGCCCCACCAAGGGACCCTGGACCCTCAGGTACCAAAAAAAGGGGCCCCAAGCCCCGTGCCCCTCCTGCAGCCAAAAAGCTGGCAACTGCAGCACCCACCACCTCTGCCCCCAGAACAGGCAGCACCAGTGAGCCCACACCGGCCATGCCTTCAAGTAGGGCAGTTCGGAAACCCATGCCCCGCAGCAGGGCCCGAACCCCATCCAGGGCCCAAACCCCATCCAGGCCCCGAAGCACAGCCAGAGGCCGAAGAACCCAATCCAGGGCACGAAGCCCAGCCAGGGCCCGAACCCCATCCAGGGCCCGAACCCCATCCAGGCCCCGAAGCACAGCCAGAGGCCGCAGATCCCAAACCAGGGCCAGAAGCCCCTACAGGGCCCGCCGAACACAATCCAGGGCCAGAAGCCCATCCAGAGGCCGCAGATCCCAAACCAGGGCCAGAAGCCCCTACAGGGCCCGCCGAACACAATCCAGGGCCAGAAGCCCATCCAGAGGCCGCAGATCCCAATCCAGGGCCAGAAGCCCCTACAGGGCCCGCCGAACACAATCCAGGGCCAGAAGCCCATCCAGAGGCCGCAGATCCCAATCCAGGGCCAGAAGCCCCTACAGGGCCCGCCGAACCCAATCCAGGGCCAGAAGCCCCTACAGGGCCAGAAGAACACCATCCAGGGCCAGAAGCCCCTACAGGGCCCGCCGAACCCAATCCAGGGCACGAAGCCCCGACAGGGCCCGCCGAACCCAATCCAGGGCCAGAAGCCCCTACAGGGCCAGAAGAACCCAATCCAGGGCCAGAAGCCCCTACAGGGCCAGAAGAACCCAATCCAGGGCCAGAAGCCCCTACAGGGCCAGAAGAACACCATCCAGGGCCAGAAGCCCCTACAGGGCCCGACGAACCCAATCCAGGGCCAGAAGCCCCCGACCTGGCACCAGCCGGGAACAGAGCCCCCGACCTGGCACCAGCCGGGAACCTAGCCCCCCAAGAGGGCCCCGAATTGCCCCCATGACCACATCTACACCTGGAAGTTCGGTGGCCAGCCACGCAAGAACACCCAGTCCCTTGGCCAGTCCAGTCCAGTCATTGGGAAGCCACCAATCCGGCCATTCCCCTACCCAGCCCCAGGCCATAATGTCACCACATGTGTCTGCACACATGGAGGAGCAGCCAAGCCAACCATCTGGCCGCACATTGCGCCGCGGCCAGTTGAGTGGGAGATTCTCCCATGACCAAAATATGGCATTGGCTAGTGGCCTTACATTATACTATGACGAGCTATATGGGAGCAAATCCAAACACACCACCAAGCAGCGCAAGATGGAATTGTTTGAAACCATCCTCCGACAAGTAAATGCAGCGGGGGAAGAGAGGAAAGATGTGTCCCAAATTCAGAAGAAAATCTCTGATCTGAAGTATGCTGTACGGCAAAAAGAAATTAAAAGGCATAATTACAGGTAACTAAATGTTTACGCTAAATCTAATGTTTTGGATGTACTGTATGCACCTTTTCTGAGTACCAAACGATTTTCTCTTTTCAGCCTGAAAACTGGCGGTGGCTTTCCATCTAAATTGGAGTTTACCCCTGCTGAGGAGATTGTGCTGGGACTTCTCCATCCGGTCGCGGTCGGTGGACATGCTGGTCTAAGGGACACAGACTCACCGACCCGTACCCACGGTGAGTACTCTTAAATCTGCATGTTTGGCTGTTTGCTAAATAATCTACAGTTCACTAGTAACAAGCTAACGGGATGCCCCTATGGTTTGCCTTGCTTGGCCTCGCACTACTGTGGCTGTTTGTGTCCTCTTTTTGTCCCTGGGAATCACACATTTAGGCCCACAGCCATTATGGCAAAGTTCAAATGTCCAATTGGATTGTTAAAGTCATGAAGTTTCGCAAGATAAGTGAGATATTTGGAATCAATCACAAAACACACATCATTATGTATGGGTTGCCTTTTGGTTGTGTGAGTTGTGTTTGAGTTAACAATTTAATTAGCCACCCACAAACATATCTGACCTAGAGCAGCGAGACTCAACTGGCGGCCCGGGGTCCCAATGCGGACCTTGGCACCACATTCAAGGACCCCTGCCCAGACAGCCCTGCACTCAGTTACTTCTGTGTTGACGTGCTCAGAGCTGCCCCCTTGATCGGCGATGTAGTGGTTGGTCTCCTGCCCAATGTCATGGCTCCCTGAAACATAGCATTGCAATATGAAGTACTGCACAGGAAGTGGCATTGCAAGGTACACAGTAACTTTTTAAAAATTTCTCTGGCCACAATCGTGTCCCGCTGCCCCTGCTCTGGCCCATCTGCCACAGTCCCCCCATGCCCCCCCCCACATAAGCCCCATACATTTGTAACAGATTGGCTCCATCCATCCCATCACCATCAATACGTTAACTCCCCCCTTTAGCCATCCAATCCCTGTCCCCTCAGCTCTGGCCCATCCAGCCCAGCAAGGGCAAGCAGCCTTTATTAGTTGGCACTTTGAAATCTCCAGCCCCTCCACCAGTGTATTTATTTTTAACTAGACACCCCCTGCGTCAGCACCATGGCCAGACATTCACCTCTCACCACATACCTTGAAATGGGCGTTTCAAACAATTGTTTGAGTACCCCGGACCTAGCGAATGGTAGGCTAAATCCAAAAATGTGGCTTGAAAGTTGTATGCTGACTGGGTACACTTCATGACTTAGAACTGAGGTCACTTAGCAGTTTTTCAGAGCCATTGCACCTATGTAAACTTGCGTGTGTTTGAACAAAGGTCACCATTGCTCTAGAGTTGAATAATATTACAAATAGAGCTATATTTGATTACCTATCCTAAAAAAGGTTATGTGTGTGTGTTTACGTGGTTTGTTTTTCTCTTCTTCAGCCCAGCATGATCCCTCAGCAAGGGTAAACTCACCCCCCAGTTTGGTTATGCCTACCAGGTCCGTACAGCATAGGAGCCCAGATCAGAGATTTTCGGTAAGTTAATTTAGTAGCATAAATACTAACAAGTGCTTAAGAATGTGTTAAACTGTTGAAATCCAAAATTTGGACGCCAACTTAGCCTTTTTTTTTTGATATGTCCCTACAGACCCGCACACTCATGGAAGAGATCCAGGACATGGAGGAAGATGATGATGTCTCCGTACAGGGCACGTCGGATGAACTCCCCCTGGGTCCCAATTTGGAACTGCTCCATAATGTTTCTCTGGCCAATCCTCAGCAGCAGAGTGAATCTCCATCCATTGTGCTTGCACATGGGGAGACTGACACTACAGTCCCCAGTGTTCACTCTGCTGCTGAGGATTTGCAAAGCAGGCCGGTTGCTGTTGAGGGTACGACACCACGCGGCAGGGCACGCCCAAGAGCCAGGGTAATTGTGCGGCGGACTCCATTACGCCGCCCCACAATTTCCCAGGGGAGGCAGAGTGCCCTGCTTCAATTATGGACCCAAGAAAGGGAGTCTTATCAGGCACAGCTCGTTACAGAGCGTGAGGAAAGGCATGCCGACATGGTCAACATCCATACCAGTCTACAGGGCATCCTCGCGGAGTTGCGTACCCTCAACAGCAACGTGGCCAATGCAAGTAATGGCATCCAGTCAGCCATGGCTGAGATGACCAATATGCAGAGAAACATTGTGGAGCAGTTTCAAATTCACAATGCTGCCATGGCCCAGGCTAGGTCCCATTCCCATGGACCTCCACCTGGACCTCCACCTGGGTATTATGGGCAGCCACCCTATTAAGCCATGGGTGTGTGGGACATCTTTTCTCTTAACCCCCACTGTATTTACTTGTCCTTTGAGGTTTCAAACAATCCATTTTGTGTTGCTCTGGCAGGTTGTGTTTTGTATTTGCTCCCATATAGCTCCTTAGAGTAATGCTTAAGGCCACTAGCCAATGCCATAGGTCTATGTGGAGTGTATCTGGCCACTTATGGCTTTAAATATGTATTTGGTTGGTGCTCCTCCTGTTTGCAGACATGTTTGTGTGACATTATGGCCATGCCCAAATATCCCTGGGCACAGGCAAGATTAATGACTGGACTAGGCTGGCCTTTGGACTGGGTGTCCTTGTTTGGTTGTGCCACTCACTTCCAGGTGTAGATGTGCTCGATGTTTTTTTTGTAATGTTATCCATTTGTAACCACAGATGTATGTGGAATGTTTTCTGTTAAGCACTATAATTTTTCCTTTTCAAAGTAAAAAAAAAACTTCACTTACAATACTTGTGGCGTTTTTAGTGGGAACACATTTTAAACAACTTGGGCTAAACCAGATAATTTGGGTTTGAAGAGGTGTAACAATGCAAAGCTAAAGCAAAGGAAACTACATGAAATACATTAGGCAACAATTAAGGTCTAAATGTTTTACTTAGAGGTAATGCCACATTACGGCAAAACAACATATGTAACCAAAAGGATAACACAGACATACAGAATGGTGAGACAGGGAAAAAAGTTAAGTAAAATGCTGCCTGATCAGGTTGGCTCGAACAGATTGGCCAGACTCACTGGGGGGCCCCACAAAATTCTCGACTTCATCCTCGACGGCTGAAGAGGGCAGGCTGTCCACATAACGTGGGACACGTTCCAGGATGGCAAAATTGTGCAAAACAGCACATGCCATTATAATGTCGATCACTTTCTTGGGATCATATTGCAGGGCCCCCCCAGTATGGTCAAGGCAACGAAAACGTGTCTTCAGAAGCCCAAAGGCCCTCTCCACAACAGCCCGGGTCTTGCGATGCGCACGGTTGTACGCTTCCTGAGAGGCATCCTGGGGCCGCAGCACAGGCGTCATGAGCCAGGGGAGAAGTGGGTACCCGGAATCACCTTAAACAGACAATTAAATGTAATCAAAATTAAAAAGGCAACACAACCAACACCAAAAATTTCACAGATATCATAATGATGTAAGGTAAAGTGTGCCCAAAAAAAAACAGGGCACATTAGGGCCAAAAAAAAATCCACTAAGGTATAACCTAAATAAAAATGGCACTTCTATATACCAATTAATTAACAAACATCTGCACGGCCAAGGGTATTTGTATTTTACATATATTTGTAGTTTTCAGACATGTTACAATTAGGATGCTGCGGAGGGCCTATCCACATTTCACTGGAAACTACAATGTATGCAGTTTAAGTCCACTTTGACATTTAAAGACCAATAGTACAAAAGGAGCCAAAGGTCAAAGATCCTTGGGTATAAACTCCAAACCAATATATTTAGGGACAAGGAACTTACAGACATCCTAACTAAAGGGAAAACATTCTGAAGGCCAAAGCGAGGCAAGCATTTGTTTGGGAAGTTCATAATATATGACCCAAGAAAAAGGCAGTTGGACGCTTATGTAAAGAATTCAAAAACAAACATATCAACAAATACAAGATTAATGCCACATTTAATAACACACAAATAGGACACACTTACCAAGCAGCCATGCCCCCGAAAATTCACCTGCCTCAAATCTCCGAAACAACCCAGATCGCCGGAGGATATAGGAGTCGTGGGACGATCCGGGGTAGCCGGCAAGGACACTCATAAACCGCATATCCGGACCAACCACGGCCTGGACATTAAGCGAGTGTCCCATTTTACGATTCCTTAAGGCAAAAACATACAAAAAGGGTAATTGATATTTGACCCAAAATAATAAATTAACCACAAAACATGTCTGCACTCTATTGGGAAATACTAATGAAAAGCCGAGATAAAGCAGCTACACAAATGAGGGATAAACAAATATGCTGCCGCAAAGGAAAACAGGTGACATGACACGTTGGGCACCATAATAACCAATCTCAATACCTATATATATACTCGTCGGCAGCCCTAGGTACGAGTGCCACATGTGTGCAGTCAATTGCACCAATAACGTTGGGCATGTCGGCCACATTATAAAACCCAAGCTTAATGGCGTTTCTGGCTGCCATATCATCAGGAAAATAAATATATTTTTGAGTTATGGCAGCCATGCCTTCCAAAAATTTAGACAGTGCGCGGCTCAGCGTAGGCTGTGACATCCCCACAGAGAGGGCACCCAGCCTCTGGAACGAGCCGTTCGCCAAAAATTGCAGGCAGCCAAGCATCTTGGTCATACCTGAAATTGCATGCCCCTTCCTTGTGGTGCGGGCTAACCATGGCCGCAGCTCACTATATAATTTATGGAGGGAAGCGCGATTAAGCCTGGTCAGCTCGAACAGCTCAACATCATTCATGCTATCGATGTTCATGCGACGACGCAGGGGCAATCTGCTCTCAGACATCTCGATCAACTCAATGCCAAAAAGCATAAGCCCTTGATGTGCCACAAACTCGCTCCGCTCCATCCTACTCCCGAGGCCAAATAGCTGCCGGCAAACATTTCGTAAAGCAGCTCTTTAATGGGCTTCAAAACAATTAGCAATCACCTCTCTGAATTGGGCGCAAGCCCATGTGAAGGACGTAAAAAATAGGATCGGACGCAAATAATACGATTTGGACGGGAAAAACACACGAACTAACGCAAATTATACGATTCTCGTACGAAATGCGTATGTTCATATACGTCTATGCGCGAACGATCGTGCGAATACGAAATGGCCAAAAAAACAAGAAAAAATGACAAACACCCACCCAAACTTACGATTCTCGATACGAAATCAATTAACTTTGGCTCTGTGAATCGAGGGGTATATGTTCTCTGTATCTTATGTATATACTGTATGTTCTCTGTATCTCAGGATAGATGGAGGCTTTTCCCAGGCATCTGCTCTTTCACATTTACTGTCAATTTCTAAACCACCTCTGCTGGAAGTTTGTTCCTGGCATCTACTACTCTTTCTGTAACATAATATTTTCTAACATTGCTCCGGATCCTTCCTCCTGTCACATATTTAAAGGTCTCCATCATGTCCCCCTCTCCCTTCTTTCCTCCAGACTGTATTAAGTTCTTTAAGTCTTTCCTGATATGTTTTAAGTTTAAGTCCTTCCACCATTTTCGTTGCCCGCCTTTGGACCCGTTCTATTTGAATAATGTCTTTTTGCAGGGGAGGTCTCCAGAACTGCACACAGTATTCTAGCTGTGGCCTCACCAGGGCTCTATACAGCGGCATCACAACCTCCCTCTTCCTGCTGGTGATGCCTCGAGCTATGCAGCCGAGCATCCTGCTTGCTTTCCCCACTGCCTGGCTACACTGTCCAATCATCTTGCAGCTATCAGTAATCAGTGTCCCTAAATCTCTCTCCTCCGAGGTCCTGGATAACACAGTGCTGCCCATACGGCGCTCAGACCTTGCTCCTCCATGTTCTTCTGGAGACACCTCCATGCAGGGGAGGTCCGGGGTATTTATGGTGGGGAGGGGCTGGGGGGTCACCGGTGATGCTGAGCAACAGGAGGAAGAAGTGATACATTTCATCATTTAGGTTTGTCTTGGGTTTAAAGAGGAACATCGGAGGCCCTGGATTCTTGAAGTGCCCCATCGGCCCTGAAATGTGTAATAATATTCCAGGGCTGCTGGATTCCCTCCCCCCGGGGCATTCAAAATCGGGATGCCCCGCTGTGTGAAACCCCCCGAGTCACCCGGAAACTCGCCTTCTTTCTCGGTCCAACGGCGCATGTGCGAGCTGCGGCCGCATCCCCGCTATCCCTCTAGCAGGGCTCTTGTGATTGGCCGGCGTGGGCGCGCTCCCTGTTAGAGGGAAGCCGGGGATGCGGTCGTCAGCGCACTCGGAGATGAAGGCTTAGATGAAGGGATGTCAGTGGATCGGAGCGCACTGATTGGACGAGCGGCCGCGCATGCATCGTAGGACTGGGAAGAGGTGAGTTTGTCTCGGCGACCGCATCCCCTGTTTCCCTCTAGCAGGGCCAGGCGTTTGTGATTGGCCGGCGTGGGCGCGCTCCCTGTTAGAGGGAAGCCGGGGACGCGAGCGTCAGAGCACCCGGAGCCGCTGGCCTTAGACGAAGACGGGCAGGCTGATTCATGACTAACGCCAGGTAGCGACAGATGAGCGTCTGTAGCGGCATTTCAGAGCGCCCGCTAGTAGTCGCTGTGCTCGGCCGTGGGTCGCTAGTTTATAGCGAGGGGCAGGCTGATTCATCACTAACGCCAGGTAGCGACAGATGAGCGTCTGTAGCGGCATTTTCAGAGCGCCCGCTAGTAGTCGCTGTGCTCGGCCGTGGGTCGCTAGTTTATAGCGACGGGCAGGCTGATTCATGACTAACGCCAGGTAGCGACAGATGAGCGTCTGTAGCGGCATTTCAGAGCGCCCGCTAGTAGTCGCTGTGCTCGGCTGTGGGTCGCTAGTTTATAGCGACGGGCAGGCTGATTCATGACTAGCGCCAGGTAGCGACAGATGAGCGTCTGTAGCGGCATTTCAGAGCGCCCGCTAGTAGTCGCTGCGTTCGGCCGTGGGTTGCTAGTTCAGAGGGACTCAGTCGCTGTGCAGCAATGATGAATACATTTTGGGGAGTCGCTATATGAGCAGTACAGCGCTGCATGGGAGCGAATGTTAGTGACTGGTCGGTGCGACCGACTCACAACATATTCATAAAAAAAAAAGAAACAGCCGCACACAACGCCGGCGCTCAAAAATGCTTCGCTGTAGCCCAGAGCAGGAGGCTGTGCGATTAAAGGCTGTTTTTGAACATGTATCCACCAGTAACCTTGTGACATGAACACTTTAATGGCAGACCTGTGATGTCAATTCTGCAGAAATATATTAAAAAAATAAAATATTTAAAAAATGGCTTTTTCTCGGCCAGGAGAGGTCACAACATTATGTGAGAATAAAAAAAAAAAAATAATAATAAAAACACCCTGTTTAAAGAGAATTAAAAGTACGTCCATAGAAATGTATGGGAGAGCGACAGGTAGCGAGAGGTAAGACGTGGCGCTGAACGCCGGCGCTGTACGCTGAGGCTGGGATAACGATGAATCGGACGCTACATGGCGCTATCCCAGTCGCTCAACAGATTCTGCTTCATAAATGTGTAATTGCTGCCGTTCACCTGACGCTACCTGACGCTATCCCTTCATGAATAAGGGTCTTAGATGAAGGGATGTCAGTGGATCCGAGCGCACTGATTGGACCAGCGGCCGCGTATGCACCGTAGAACCGGGAAGAGGTGAGTTTGAGCTACTGGGATAACGCCATGTAGCGTCCGATTCATCATTTTCCCAGGCTCAGCGTACAGCGCCATGTCTTACCTCTCGCTACCTGTCGCTCTCCCATACATTTCAATGGACGTTCTTTTACTTCTCTTTAAACAGGGTTTTTATTAATTTTTTTTTTTTTTTATTCTCACATAATGCTGTGACCTCTCCTGGCCGAGAAAAAACGCCATTTTTTTAAAATATTTTATTTTTTATATATATTTCTGCAGAAATGACATCACAGCTCTGCCATTAAAGTGTCATGTTACCATGTTGTTACAATGTAATTCCATATGTTGTCGCTTTGTTACTGGTGGATAGATGCTGAAAAACAGACTTTAATCACACAGCCTCCTGCGCTCTGGGCTTCAGAGAAGCATTTTTCAGCGCCAGCGCTGTGTGAGGCCATTTTATTGCTGAATACGTTGTGAGTCGGTCGCACTGACTGTTCCTCTTTAAACCCAAGACAAACCTAAGGGCCTTAGATGAAGGGATGTCAGTGGATCGGAGCGCACTGATTGGACCAGCGGCCGCGCATGCATCGTAGGACCGGGAAGAGGTGAGTTTGTCTCGGCGCCCTGGGGGGGTGTCACACAGCGGGGTATCCCCGATCAGGGTGCCAAGAACAGGGACAAGAACCAAAACCAAGGTTAGCCTAAATCCTGGGTTATGGTCCACTTTAAGTGAAGTGGGTTAAAGTGTCATTTGTGATTGGCCGGCGCAGGCACACTCCCTGGGCAGCGGAGGAAGAGGGCGCCAGCGCGCGTGGATCCGCTCGCATTAGATGAGCCCCGAGCGCACTGATTGGACGAGTGGCCGCGCATGCGTCATAGGGCCGGGAAGAGGTGAGTTTGTTTCGGGCGATCTGGGGGAGTTTCACACTCTTTGATCGGGGTGCCCCGGGGTCAAGGACCAGAATCCTGGGTTTTGGTCCACTTTAAGGGCCGCCCGAGTTACTGTCCGTGGGGGTTTACCGAATTGGGATGCCCCACAGTGTGAAAGCCCCCAGATGCCCAGATCCGCTCACCTTCTCCCGAGCCCTTCGCGCCGGCGAAGTTTGAGGCTGTTTTTTTGATGAATGTGGTGTGAGTCAGTGGCACTGAGCTGGCGTTACGGTTCGCTCACATACAGCGTAGTACTGCGACTCACACATCATATTCATCAATGCCGGACAGCGCTCTGAAACAATGATCCATGGCCGAGCACAGCGACTACTAGCGGTCGCTCTGAAATCTGCGCTACAGACGTTAATCTGTCGCTACCTGGCGTTAGTAATGGATCAGCCTGTTTGCCGATTAGCATGCTCGCTCTCACCCGAGTCTGCGCTGTGGGAGGAAGGTGAGTGTATGGAGCGACCCGGGGACACACACACAGCACGGGGCATCCCAATCCGGGAACAACGCGCGGGAAACGTAACTTCCTGCGTATTCAAATAGTTTGACCTAAAGGGGGTTTCACACTCTTTGGTCGGGGTGCCCCGGGGTCAAGGACCAAAATTCTGGGTTTTGGTCCACTTTAAGGGCTCCCGGGCCGCCCGAGTTATTATCCGTGGGGGTTTCCCGAATTGGGATGCCCCACAGTGTGAAAGCCCCCAGATGTCCAGATCCGCTCACCTTCTCCGGAGCCCTTGCCACACACAGCTGTCGCATCCCCCGCTCACCCCTAGCCGTGCCTTTCTGAATGAGGACACGTCATAGCTGCAAGGTGAGCGAGGGATGCGGCTGGCAGCGCTCTCGGATCGGGTGCTAACCATCAGCCACAATGAAGGGAGCCAAGTGACATCGAGCGCGCTGATTGGCTGAGCCTGCTGCTTTGGGCCTTATTCATGAAGTTATAGCGCCAGGTAGAGCCTGTACAGTGGCAGGTAGCGGCAGGTGAACGCCGGGCACGGCAGCAATGACACATTTATCAAGCGGAATCTGTTGAGCGACTGGGATAGCGCCATGTAGCGTCCGATTCATCATTATCCCAGGCTCAGAGTACAGCGCCATTGTTCTGCCTTGCAGAGCGCCACGTCTACCTGATGCTCTCCCATACATTTCAATGGACGTTCTTTTATTTCTCTTTAAACAGGGGGTTTTTATTAATTATTTTTTTTTTTTTATTCTCAAATAATGTTGTGACCTCTCCTGGCCGAGAAAAAGCCATTTTTTGACAAATTTTATTTTTTTTATATGTTACATGTTACAATGTTGTTACAATGTAATTCCATATGTTTTCGCTTTGTTACTGGTGGATAGATGCTGAAAAACAGACTTTAATCACACCGCCTCCTGCGCTCTGGGCTTCAGAGAAGCATTTTTCAGTGCCAGAGATTTGTGAGGCTGTTTTTTTGCTGAATATGGTGTGAGTCGGTTGCACTGACCAGTCATTCCCATTCGCTCCCATACAGCGCTGTACTGCTCATTATAGCGACTCCCCACAATGTATTCATCATTGCTGCACAGCGACTGAGCTGCTCTGAACTAGCGACCCACAGCCGAGCACAGCGACTACTAGCGGGCGCTCTGAAATCTGCGCTACAGGCGTTAATCTGTCGCTACCTGGCGTTAGTGATGAATCAGCCTGTTTGCCGATTAGCATGCTCGCTCTCACCGGAGTCTGCGCTGTGGAAGTGGGAGGAAGGTGAGTGTATGGAGCGACCCGGGGACACGCACACAGCACGGGGCATCCCAATCCGGGAACAACGCGCGGGAAACGTAACCTCCTGCGTATTGTTCCTCTATAAATCTGATCTACCAGAAAATTCCCGAAGTGACAATAGAAAGTTTACACAGCAGGAAGTTGGCCGAGATTTAACAGCGATTGTTTGTATTCAGTGCCCGGGTTACGCCAAGGAGGAAACGCGATCCTTGGCACGCGGCGCGGGCGTGCGAGGGGACCGGCGAGTCTCTGCAAAGTCAGTGGGATCTCATTACAAATCTCGATACAGCAAGAAAAATGCTGTTACTCCAGTCACACCGGCCCCGGCATAAGAAACGAGGGTGTGTGCGATTCAGCAACGCGTTTCGTTTGTTTTTCTTTTGTTCATTATTCAGATAAATGCAATAAAAAGTGTGACATCACAAAAAGTGCGTCTGAAGATTTGTGTATTCTCAGTGAGATATATTATTTTTTTTTAACAGCTGACTTGCTGGTGAAAAAGTGCCCTTGATATTATTATTATACATTATATATTATATTATTATTATTATTATTATTATTATTATTATTATTATTATTATTATATTATATTATTATATTATTATTATTATTATTATATTATATTATTATTATATTATTATTATTATTATATTATATTATTATATTATTATATTATATATTATTATTATTATTATTATTATTATTATTATTATTATTATTATTATTATTATATTTATATTATATATTATATTAGTATTTTTTTTTACTTTTTTATTAGAGCAAAGTTAGGCCCTTATTTATGAAGGAATAGCGCCAGGTAGCGACTGGTGAGCGGCCGGTAATGACGTGCTCCACCACGAGAACGCCGGCTCCCCACCACAATCACACATTTATCAAGGCAATCTTGCTTAGCGACTGAGATAGCGCCATATAGCGACTCATTCATCATTATTCCAGCCTCACCCCACAGCGCCAGTGCCCGACCTTGAACAGCGACAGGTATGACCTCTCGCTACCTGGCGCTCTCCAATGCATTTCAATGGAACAATCTTTAAATATTCATAATTAATTGTTATTATTTTAATTTTTTTTTTAAATGTGAAAAATTCTGTGACCACTTCTGCCATGTTAGAAGCACAGCGACTACTAGCGGGCGCTGTGAAAATACCGCTACAGTCGCTCAACTGTCGCTACCTGCCGCTATTAATGAATCGGCCTCTATGTATATCCCATCCTTTTTTAACAGCTGACTTGCTGGTGAAAAAGTGCTCTTGATATTATTATTATACATTACATATTATATTATTATTATATTATATATTATATAATTATATATTATATTATTATATTATTATTATTATTATTATTATTATTATTTTATATTATATATTATATTACTATTTTTTTCTTTTTTATTAGAGCAAAATAAGTATATCCCACCCCTTTTTTAACAGCTGACTTGCTGGTGAAAAAGTGCTCTTGATATTATTATTATACATTATATATTATATTATTATTATATTATATATTATATTATTATATATTATATTATTATATTATATTATATATTATTATTATTATTATTATTTTTTTTTTTTTATATTATATATTATATTAGTATTTTTTTCTTTTTTACTAGAGCAAAATAAGTATATCACACCCCTTTTTTAACAGCTGACTTGCTGGTGAAAAAGTGCTCTTTATAATATTATTATTATACATTATATATTATATTATTATTATTATATTATATATTATATTATTATTATATATATATATATTATTTTTAACTTTTTCATTAGAGCAAAGTTAGTGTATCCATGATCCCACCCTCCTCCCCCCGGAGGCCTCAAGCCATAGGGGCTGGTAACCCACGGTCTGGATGCTGAGTGGCCATTCTCCAGCCTCATCGTCAGTATTGTACTGGCTGATCATTGGACCAGCCCCAAGCACTGTCCGAAGCTTACCATCAGGGTCATACAAGAGATGGAAAGACTAACAGGTAAAATCCTCTCTAAAGACAAGGACACGCTCCCATCGACTGGAGAAAAGAAATTCAGTCTCCGGAGGCGACAATCAATTTTTACCATAAGAACTATAAATTTGTGGAATAGTCCTGCACAGAAGCTTGTTACATCATCAGCCGCTGACAGCTTCAAAAAGGATATGATGCTTATTTGGAAGAAAACATTTTCACTTACTATTAGCTGTTCAGTATCTGTATCAGTAAAAAAAGGCAAAAAAAATAAAAATAAAAAATAACTTCCCTACTGCAACACCCTTGGTTAAACTTGATGGACATCTGTCTTATTTCAACCATATTAACTATGTAACTATGTAACGTGGCAGGTTGATTCATCACTAACGCCAGGTAGCGACAGATGAGCGTCTGTAGCAGCATTTCCAGAGCGCCCGCTAGTAGTCGCTGTGCTCGGCCGTGGGTCGCTAGTTCATAGCGACTCAGTTGCTGTTCAGTAATGTTGAATACAATGTGAGGAGTCGCTATTTGACCAGTACAGCATTTTTCACATTAAAAAAAAAAAAAAAAAAAAAAAAATTAATAGCAATTAATTATTAATATTTAAAAAATTGTTCCATTGAAATGCATTGGAGAGCGCCAGGTAGCGAGAGGTCATACCTGTCGCTGTTCAAGGTCGGACGCTGGCGCTGTGGGCTGAGGCTGGAATAATGATGAATGAGTCGCTATATGGCGTTATCTCAGTCGCTAAGCAGGATTGGCTTGATAAATGTGTGATTGTGGTGGGGAGCCGGCGTTCTCGTGGCGGGGCCCGTCATTACCGGCCGCTCACCAGTCGCTACCTGGCGCTATTCCTTCATAAATAAGGGGACATAGACACACACACATGGGCAAGAAGAAGTTGCACCAAGCTAAGAAATCAGTTAGGACGTGTGATCACCTATTAGCTAAAGTCATGAACAAAAGAAGGAGGTGAGTAATTACTAATCACTAATGCTCCGAGAGAGAGAGAGAGAGAGAGAGAGAAGGAGAGAGAGAGAGAGAGAGAGAGAGAAGGAGAGAGAGAGAGAAGGAGAGAGAGATAGAGAGAGAAGGAGAGAGGAGAGAGAGAGAAGGAGAGAGAGATAGAGAGAGAGAGAGAGAGAGAGAAGGAGAGAGAGAGAGAAGGAGAGAGAGAGAGAGAGAGAGAGAGAGAGAGAGAGAGAAGGAGAGAGAGAGAGAGAGAGAAGGAGAGAGAGAGAGAAGGAGAGAGAGAGAGAGAGAGAGAGAGAGAGAGAGAGAAGGAGAGAGAGAGAGAGAGAGGAAGGAGAGAGATAGAGAGAGAAGGAGAGAGAGATAGAGAGAGATAGAGAGAGAGAGAGAGAGAAGGAGAGAGAGAGAGAAGGAGAGAGAGAGAGAGAGAGAGAGAGAGAGAGAAGGAGAGAGAGAGAGAGAGAGAGAAGGAGAGAGAGAGAGAGAGAGAGAGAGAGAGAGAGAGAGAGAAGGAGAGAGAGAGAGAGAGAGAGAGAGAAGAGAGAGAGAGAGAGAGAGAGAGAGGAGAGAGAGAGAGAGAGAGAGAGAGAGAGAGAGAAGGAGAGAGAGAGAGAAGGAGAGAGAGAGAGAGAGAGAGAGAGAAGGAGAGAGAGAAGGAGAGAGAGAGAAGGAGAGAGAGAGAGAGAGAGAGAGAGAAGGAGAGAGAGAGAGAGAGAGAAGGAGAGAGAGAGAAGGAGAGAGAGAGAGAGAGAGAGAGAAGGAGAGAGAGAGAGAGAGAGAGAGAAGGAGAGAGAGAGAGAAGGAGAGAGAGAAGGAGAGAGAGAGAGAGAGAGAGAGAGAAGGAGAGAGAGAGAGAGAGAAGGAGAGAGAGAGAGAGAGAGAAGGAGAGAGAGAGGGGGAAGAGAGAGAGAGAGAAGGAGAGAGAGAGAGAGAGAGAGAGAGAGAGAGAGAGAGAGAGAGAGAGAAGGAGAGAGAGAGAGAGAGAGAGAGAAGGAGAGAGAGAAGGAGAGAGAGAGAGAGAGAGAAAGAGATAGAGAGAGAGAGAGAGAAGGAGAGAGAGAGAGAGAGAAGGAGAGAGAGAGAGAGAGATAGAGAGAGAGAGAGAGAGAGAGAAGGAGAGAGAGAAGGAAGGAGAGAGAGAGAGAGAGAAAGAGATAGAGAGAGAGAGAGAGAGAGAGAAGGAGAGAGAGAGAGAGATAGAGAGAGAGAGAGAGAGAGAGAGAGAGAGAGAGAAGGAGAGAGAGAAGGAGAGAGAGAGAGAGAAAGAGATAGAGAGAGAGAGAGAGAGAGAAGGGAGAGAGAGAGAGAGAGAAGGAGAGAGAGAGAGAGAGATAGAGAGAGAGAGAGAGAGAAGGAGAGAGAGAGAGAGAAGGAGAGAGAGAGAGCGCCACATAAATAACATAAAATATGAATCAATGGATTTAAACCAAAAACCACATATACCACACAAAGCGCAAAACTAAAAATACAAGCCCCCCCCCCCCCATCCCCTCATGCAATTGTCTCAAGTATAAGCAGAAATTTATTGGCATAAAGAAGGTCCGGAGACAAACCCTCAATAGAGAAAAAAGGATTTTGCAGCCAGAAGATTAGAAAGCCCTCAACCACGCGGGAGGCTGATTCACTACTAGCGCCAGGTATTGCCAGATGAGCGTCTGTATAGCGGCGCTTAGAGCGACCACTAGTAGACGCTGTAAGCGGGTGTCGGGCGCTGTAACCTAGCTTTGCAATCACTGTAGTAACCTGGCCGGCATTGATGAATGTGATGTGTGTTGGGCGCTTTAACACCAGTACAGCGCCTGCAGCGAGCGAGAGGTAGCGCCAGCTCTGTGCGACCGACTTTCAGCGACTCACACAATATTAAAGAAAAAGCTACACACACACACACACACACACACACACACACACACACACACAGTGTCGGCGCTCTAAATCTGGGCGCTGTAGCATAGAGCGCCAGGCGCTGTGTGATTAAATTCTGTTTTTGAACACATATCCACCAGTAACAAGAAAGAACAGAAACAGAAAACACATGGAATGACATGTAAGGAGATAGGTACAATCAGTGGTGGACTGGGGCCAAAAGCCAGCCCTGGATTTTACCAGCCGCTGGCCGGTCCAAGATGTCCTTGCTGAGGACCCCCAACCATGATGCCAGGGCTATAACATTGAGGGCTGGGGTTCCTTGGCTTGTGGGTACAGTAGGGCTGGATACAGGGGCTGGGGTTCCTTGGCTTGTGGGTACAGTAGGCTGGGTACAGGGGGCTGGGGTTCCTTGGCTTGTGGGTACAGTAGGGCTGGATACAGGGGGCTGGGGTTCCTTGGCTTGTGGGTACAGTGGGGCTGGGTACAGGGGGCCGGGGTTCCTTGGCTTGTGGGTACAGTAGGGCTGGGTACAGGGGGCCGGGGTTCCTTGGCTTGTGGGTACAGTAGGGCTGGATACAGGGGGCTGGGGTTCCTTGGCTTGTGGGTACAGTGGGGCTGGGTACGGGGGGCTGGGTTCCTTGGCTTGTGGGTACAGTGGGACTGGGTACAGGGGGGCTGGGGTTCCTTGGCTTGTGGGTACAGTGGGGCTGGGTACAGGAGGCTGGGGTTCCTTGGCTTGTGGGTACAGTGGGGCTGGGTACAGGGGGCTGGGGTTCCTTGCTTGTGGGTACAGTGGGGCTGGGTACAGGGGGCTGGGGTTCCTTGGCTTGTGGGTACAGTGGGACTGGGTACAGGGGGCTGGGGTTCCTTGGCTTGTGGGTACAGTAGGGCTGGGTACAGGGGGCTGGGGTTCCTTGGCTTGTGCGTACAGTGGGGCTGGGTACAGGGGGCTGGGGTTCCTTGGCTTGTGGGTACAGTAGGGCTGGGTACAGGGGGCCGGGGTTCCTTGGCTTGTGGGTACAGTAGGGCTGGGTACAGGGGGCCGGGGTTCCTTGGCTTGTGGGTACAGTAGGGCTGGATACAGGGGGCTGGGGTTCCTTGGCTTGTGGGTACAGTGGGACTGGGTACAGGGGGCTGGGTTCCTTGGCTTGTGGGTACAGTGGGGCTGGGTACAGGGGGCTGGGGTTCCTTGGCTTGTGGGTACAGTGGGGCTGGGTACAGGGGGCTGGGGTTCCTTGGCTTGTGGGTACAGTGGGGCTGGGTACAGGGGGGCTGGGGTTCCTTGGCTTGTGGGTACAGTGGGACTGGGTACAGGGGGCTGGGGGTTCCTTGGCTTGTGGGTACAGTAGGGCTGGGTACAGGGGGCTGGGGTTCCTTGGCTTGTGGGTACAGTGGGGTCTGGATACAGGGGGCTGAGAGGGAGACTAAGGGGCAGGGATTGAATGTGGGTGTTAGAAGCAGCAGACCAACTGGTCCCAAAGCAGTGCGGCCCACTGGGTATTGTCCCGGGTCTCCCCTTGTTTTAGTTGAAGGTTGGGCCCCAAGGATAGTTTCCTCTGATGGGCCCAAGAATGCTCCAGTCCGACCCTGCTTGACGGTATACCACCCCGTTGCCCTTTGGTGTGGGTCCAGGGGTTCCTTAGGCCAATGAGCTCCGGGCTTCTCTGTAACTCCAGTCAGGGTCAGATTATAACTGGTGCACAGCAGCACCTACTTCAGGCCACGCAGTGCAGGAGTCCTGGTCCC